>PTEX01000068.1:1192379-1244136 GCA_003342815.1 Eudromia elegans
CCCGTCGCGAGGACAGCAGCGCAGCGCAGCGGAGGCGGCCGGCACCGGGCCCCGCGCGCAGCCCGCCTTCCGGCTCGCTCTCTTTCTGCGCCCGCCGCTGCCGCCGCGATGGAAGAGGAGCGGGCGGGCGAGCAGATGAGACCGCTGCTCACCACGGTAACGCGCGGCGCGGGCCGGGGGCAGCGCGCACAAAGCGGGGCTGCCCGCGGCGAGGGGCGGGCGGCCGCTTTGTGTCCCGGCGCCTCTTTGTGTCACCCACGAGCGGGGAGGGGTGCAGCCCGTGCCGGGGACCCCGCTCTCGCCGTGCCCGCTCGCGGCGGCGGCGCCGGGGTCGCCGCGGGCCCCGCAGGTGCGCGCGTGCCGGCCGCGTGCGCCTCTCCCCGCATCCCCTCCCCACGCCGTGACCGTTGGTCCCTCCCCCGGCGGCCGTTACCCCCTCCCCGCGGCCGTTGCTTCCCCCTCCCCCGCAGCCGTTGGGCGGGGGTCTTTGTTCGCGCCGCCCGCGCGGGGCCTGKCCGCGGCGTGTGCCCGGCGGGAGGGACGCGGCGCCGGCCCCGCGCGCCGCCGCCGCCCCCGTCCTTTGTGAGCCCTGGCGGCGGCCGCCCCTCGCCTCGCCTCGCCCCGCCGGCCGCCCCCTCCTCCCTGTGCGCCGCGCCGCTGACGAGTTCCTGGGCGCGGGAGCAGCGCGCACGCATGGCCGGCAGCTCCCGCGTCGCGCGGCCCGGCCGGGGGCGAGTTCCCGGGCGGCCTCTGCCCTGCTCCGAGCGGCGGCGGGCGGGCGCGAGCGGCGGCGCCCGGGGCTCATTTCCTCCCGGGGCCCGTGGCGAAGTAAAGCAGACATGTGTTGCCTTTACTTCCTGCGCCGCTCAGAACTGCATGCGGCTCCGCAGTTGTAATTTCCCCTCCCGTCGGATGACTCAAGGTCTGGGTTTTGTTAATGAGCCTGTGTGTCCTTAAGCTGATGCTCCTCTCCAGGGCGTTTTCCGAGGTGTCACCCAGCAGCTTCTTTCTAGTGCCCCGGGAAGAGATTTTTTTTTTTTTTTTTTTAAACACAAGGTATGCTGTGATAGACAGAGGAGCAGCACCGAAAGCACACTAGTTTTCACCTTTTTTTTTTTTTTCTCATTACTCTTCAAGAAGAGACGAGTCACATTTGATAAAATTGGCAATCTAATGAAGTGCTTGCTTCCTGTGACCTCAGTGTTTAATGTTTCCTTTGTTATAACAGGAGCTTTGGTAACTTACAGGCTTAAAGATCCATAAATGYTATGTCTTCCTTGGATTCTTACTGTTTTTACTGTCTTCAGAAACTGCTGTAATTACTTACCTCCAAGATGTTGGAAGTCTACCCACTTTCCATGGTCTTGTCTTTGCAATAAAAAGACTTGTTCCTAATCCATGTTATCCTGTTCAAAATACTTCCAGTGAAAGCGAGCTTTTTTTTTAAAATTTTAATCCCCGTTAAAACTACCCCACTTCTACGTCAGCAATACCTCTTGTTAGCTCTCARGAGAATTCTCCTCCTTTGTAACTAGACACAAGGCTGTTTGTAGCAAGTTGCAGAATCTTTGGGATTTGGGTGTACGATGTTAATGTGATGCTTATGTGGGTAAAGCCTGATTGTAGGACCACTGTAAGTGGCATAAAGTTGGGGTATGCAGAGGGGTATTCAGAAGATTACTCTAGCTGATACAAAGTGAAATGGCAAGACATGTGAAAGATGAATATAAAGATTATTAGAAACTCTWGGAGGAAAAAAGGCATGCTCATTGGTATGATGCTACTATGCTTATGCCAAAATTTGAGTAGTTTTGACCATATAACTTCAGTCATTTTGTTAGTTCTAAGTGGCACATGCTCTCCTGTGCTTCTACTACTACTGCAGGCCATGCTACTCCTGGAAGAGTTTGCTGCAACAGCACATAGGCTTTCAGAGATCTCTTGGTGAGATGACAGGCATTGTAAGAAGTGTGAGTGCAGTCTGAGGAGCTAGTGCTGCTTAAAACCACACAAAGAGGCATGACCGAACAAATAGCTCTCCAGCTGTTCCTTTCCTTCCTCCTCCTGCGGTGTTGGTAAGATAGGAAAGTTAGATAGTTCTGTGTTAATGGACTATTAGGTAGAAATAAGCGAATTGTGGTGCTTCTCTGCCCAAGAAGCACTCTGTTGATCAGTTTCTTCTCCTGCTGGATCAATTTCCTAAGAAGTATAAAAATGCTTCCTAAACTGCCKTGTTTTGTGTTTTAGGTCTAGTCTTAAAGAAGAGAATCATCGAGTGGTTTAGGATATTTATATTTTGAGGAAGCTGATTGCTTGGCAGTGTTAAAATGTTTGTGTGTGTGTGGAGGGAAGCAAATGCCTCCTATAATTAATACAGCCAGAACAAATACAGCAGGAAGCAGATACAATACTGTGCATGTCCATGATTCTTTCAAAACCCTACATACTGCAAGCATCTCTGTTCCTACTTTTCAGAAAAGATGCACAGCATGAGAGGTGACAAATGGAAGGATAGTGAGGGTTATCAGAGACATGAATTAGCTCCTGGGTGTTTGAATAGGCGGGAATGTGACAGCCTGGTGGATATAACTTGGAGGTGGAGCAAAGACAGGTTATGGYTCTATAATGCAGAACTGTGAAGAGTGTAGATGGAGATGAAGAGGAAGCAAGCAGCGAGGTTAGCTCYGTGAGATAGGAGCTGCTAACTGAAGCTGATAGGAGCTCCCTTCAGAGCACAGAAAAGGAGGTGGTTCTTCACTCTAGGGGGGAATTTCACAGGTATGCTTTCTAAACAACTCGGCTTGTAAAGAAGTTTGCATGGACTTGAGGAGAGGTTGACAGATTTGGAAGAGAGATGCAYTGAGGTTAATAAATGAATGAACAACAGCCTCAGGAAATCTGAGCTGAAAATAGCTGAAGGTTGGAAGAGCATAATGGGGAGGTGTTGTATGCTTATTCATATCTTGTTCTTTCCTCAACACCTACTCTTTTTCTTCGATTTGCTTTAGTGTGTGTAAGAGTAGTGTGTTACCCTTTCGATTTTTACCCAGTAGTGAGTTTGACAGTTGCAGCAATGATAAAATGTTTGACACTGCACCTTTGCTGTAGTTTCGTATTTTTGTCATTATGATATTCACTGGAGAGTTTTTTCTGTATTGTTTGTTTGTTTTTTGAGAAGACACCAACAGCCACCACTGCTTCTGTTCTCTACTGTGTGTTCTTAGGCTTTTAGAGCCGAAGCACAGTTTTTTAAACAACAAGTGTAGCTGCAACTTGTATGCTGACAGTCAGCATGGTCATAATTTAAGAGAGCCCTGGCTGTGGACATTTAGGTTCCTTGTACAGGATACTCTTCTATGTTGTTTTTAAGCGGGTAAGTGTGAATGTGGTGCCTCCTGTGTTTGGTGAGGACAGAGATCAGTACATCAGAAATGGAAGAGATGAGTCTCACCATGGAAAAACAAACGCTGATTGTGAAATCCTTCAGAGGCTGGMTAGAAGGACCTTTAATTTTAGATTTAAATAAGAAACCATTATATACTTTCCATATGTTGCATAATCAGCTAGATTATTTATTTATTTTCCTCTTACAGGATGTCTGGARAATTTAAAACTCAATCGTTGACTTATGCTTACCGCTGTTTTACTGAGATGAGTGAAATATAAAGGATATCTATCTGGGTTTTGTACATTAATTTCTAATCGTGATGATTTAGAAAGTCTGTTGCAAGCAAGGATGCARTAGAGAGGATGAAAGTAAGGATGAAAACACTTTGTGGATATTTGTATCAAACGTTTCTGTGTGAAACCACAATATGTTTTCACCTCAGATACAATTATTTAATATTTGCAGCAGCATAAGTAGCATTTAGAAAGGACTTGAATTTCAGTTCTATCTCTGGGTATTTTGCAGATAGTATTTCGATAAGATATCTGCATGATGCTTTTAATAAAAAGAAGATAAAGCAGATGTGTTTGCTTTATATTTGATACTGCCTCATGTATATCATAAAAGGTTCAAAAGACTGTACACCTTGCAGTATGACTGAGTAATGGGAGTACATTTATTTGMGTTTCTTTTGATGAGAAAGGGCGTCACACTTCATAGAAAAAATTATTATTTTTGATTYCCTTATATTTTATTATTTTTGTTTTGGGATGGGAGAGTGTGTCTGGACATGGATAAAATCAAGTGTTTCCTTCTCTGTCGGCCAACTTCTCTGAAACTTCATTGATAGGAGATAGATTTTCTTTTGGAATGCAATGGGTAGTCTTAGAAGGCTTTTTTTTTTTTTTTTTTCTTTTGTTGCTTAGTGAGTGAAATTCAGCTACTGGGGCCATATCCTTGTCAGCTCCCCCAAATGGCTCCTGAAACATGTTTCGAGAATCACCAATCTGAATTTCTCAGACCTGTGGTTGTGGCAGAGACATATGGATCCATCTCGGAGTGAGTGGGGGGGTGTGTGGGCAAGTCCTCTTGGAGCCTGGCACATGTATGGTACCGTGGGACRCAGCCCTGCATTTAATCAGATATGATACCTGTTAGTGCTCTTTGAACATTATTTTTTTTTCTGCTTTATGCTTTTTTTTTTTTAAATTCAAGTATTGGAGAGTGGACTGTATTTATTTATGTGTAAGATGAAGTATTGTATCTRTAATGGAGGCTTTTGATTCTTTGTATTCTGGGGTGTCCTTTGTTTTATTAGTCTCGTGTTTTAAATTTTGAATGTAAGACTGTAGGGAGAATAGAATCTGTCATCAAAAGTTGGCACTGCTGCATTCAGGGAGGYTTTTATTTTAAATCACTGTCCTGATGATAATAGAAGTGCTAGTGGCTCTTGTTGGAGAAGGGCAATCTTCCAGGGCTCTCCATCTGGCTTTCCTAAGCAAACCATTGCAGTAACACACTCTGCCAGATGTCACTGAAGAGGGCATTAATGTGCTTCTATTTTTTCCAATTTAACTGTATCATTGGCTACATTTTTTTTAACAACTGTGTGTGCCTTGTAAGGTGGGATTTAGACTTGCCTTTTCARGAGTGACTGTGTTTCAAAGGCACCTTCAGGTTTTCATGTTAGCTGGGATTTGAAGACTCTTCCAGATAGAAGCTCACTTTGCTCAGTGGGGTCTGACCATCTTCTTATCCTGATGTAGTTAGTGCCTCATATTCCAACTTCATGGATTTATCCCCAAAAAAGGGGAGGAAAAAAAAAAAAAAACGGAAAAAAAAACCTTGATGGCTTGGAGGGAGTATAGATTAACATACATTTTTATTTCAGATGGCTCATATTTAAGAAACTACATGAAAATTAGCCTAAAGGTTGGAATCTTACTGGAAATTATGACTCAGTTTAGTAATAAAAAGCACAAAATGATTTTCCTTTTCAAGATAAAAGCTTTCMTATAATGTCATGATTTTATTTCAAAGGAATACCAAGTTTTAAGTGCCAGCCAGATTGGTATACATGATTTGAAAATCAAGCTTGGGTCTAGTTATTGCATTTCAGATAGTTTGGCARTGTTGTCCAACTGCATAGTGCACCTTTTGGGTAGCTGCTGAAACCTTTTGATAGGTGAATCCAAGCTTAGAACATGGATGTGTAGTACTTTGTATGCAAGAGTGTGGGTAATATCAAKGTAGATCAATAAAACAAAGTTTTACAATGTTGACTATGTATTTCCACATGTCTTCGAGAGTTTGCTGTTCTAGGAACTAAATGCTGTAAAAGCCTTTTTTCTTATATATATGTTAGTATAAYGGTAAATAAATTTGCTTTATAGCTGGACAAGGATAACTGAGGAGATGTCTGTACTGCAGAACTGAGCACAGTGGAGTAAATTCTCTTCACTGACAGGTACATGGTATCTGAATGCAGGATCTCTAGAAGTTAAAGCAGTACGGTTGTATAGTAGTGTGACAGTGCCCCTGATAAGTAGCTTGGAGAGTGAAGTTGATTAACTGCTTGTAGCATCTTGATGACCTGTGTCTGTGACTTCTGAGAGAGAAACTACTGAGAAATTTCTGTACTGTACTCTTTGTATGCTATAGACTTGTTTAGAGCACATACCTCACAGACACCTGTGTCTTTGGTCACCTTCCAGTTAAGTTACTGCTTACAGTAACTATATAGCAGCATATACATGTATACAGTATCTGTATATGTTGGCAGGCTTTTTAAGTTCTTCCTAAGTTGCCCATAGCTTTTGTAAACTTGAACTTTCATTAGGCTTCCTTGAACAGCAAATAAAACTAAGATATGTAAGTCGCTATTTGTTCCCTTACTCCTCTGATTTATCTTCTCTAGGTGACTTTTGTGTATCACCATAATTGTTGATTCTTGAAAATTAATATTCTTCAAGCAATACTTAAATAAAATTTCACCAATGATTGATAAAATATATTACTATAGCATACAAAAATATAATAACATTTTCATAYGAACTGGGGAATGCCTCAATGAGTATTGTCATGCCTTTAGTTTATTACATTCTGGAACAATAAAGTTTGGGAAACCTCAAATAATTTTAGTAAGAGTGATATCTAGCCAATATTCTGAAATGGTGATATGAGTAGATGCATAGTAGAAAGCACTATAAATATACAAACCGCTTAACCTTGTGGATCAGTAAAAGTCGGGATAGGATAACTGGTATTTAACTTTTGGCTCTGAGGTATAAAGGATTTCTGAAAACTGCCAGGAAAGTGCTCAAGGTGCACCAGTACCTTTCATTTTCCCACATGAAGGTGCAAAACTGAGAATATTGATTCTTCTACAGAACTTATTACATTGTCTACAGTAATATAATAGTATATAAATGTGTATTTCTAAATATACATTTGTACAATTAACAGCAACTGAAAAACACAGTATTATTTTAAGAAAAGCATGTTTGCATTTAAAAAGTCAGACTTAATGTCCTAGAGGCTCTGCTGTATGTTATAAAAACCAAATGTTAGTTACACAAGCTTTCCAAATCCATCTCACCAGCTTATATCAATAGTGATTAAAAAGGATTAGCTATTTAAGTGCACACATTAGCTTGTGCTCCATACTCACTGAGCTCTCACAGGTAGTTAAAATTCTTGCTATTTATTGAATAGTGTTAGTGTAGTCTGTGATGGGTATGAAATGTGTATTTTAACCAGTAGATGGTGCCATTTTAGTTTGATACCTGTCAGCATCCTTCTTTACATGAAGGTTTTTAAAAGTGGGGTTATTAAATCTGTTCTGTTACTTTGTCCCTAGAATATTTTCCATAATTGTTTATTCATTTCTTTGTCTGCAGAGAATACCAAACATTTCAACCTYGCAATTTCAGAGTTAGGAGGCTATGTTGTTTTCACCAATGTGTGAAAAAGAGAGGGTGTGTTTGTGCTTGGTGAGTATTTCGTTTATTTCTGTAAGTTTTTCAGTACAGTAGCATGAGTGGAGCCTCACACTCTTTTTACACCTCAAGTTACTTGTTGATATCCTTCAGATATATCCAATTTGTCAGATATATCAATATCAGATATATTTTTTTCTATAATACCTTAATGACTTAAACTGTATAATGGAGTGATTTTACAATTAGGGTATATTGATACAAACTGTCTTAATCACTGAGACAGAGTTGGGCTGCTTCATATTTCTGAAACRCTCCTGATGTTAATTCTATGAAGTGCCATTTAGCAGATGTACTTGCAATGCTCTACATGTCCTATTGTCTCATACCTTTCCTCAGCAGCTACTTACTTTCTAAAAGATACCACTCATGTTTTTCTTGGTTTTATAATTCTTTATCTCTTTTGGTGAAGTAAGCAGATTCTAACTTGCTTTAGTACATAGTACTACGTACTGTACTTTAGTGCTGTAGCTGATGGACCTACCCCTCTCTTTCCCCATCCTCAAATCTTCCTCACTGAAGACTGTCCTTTTGGTAAACAAAGCGAAAGAGTAGGACCTCATTCAAAACCTCATTTTGAATGCTTGTCACATGCGGTATTTTGTGAGGTCCTCCCCAGGACTCTGCTGGGAGGGATTCTAGAACTTCTGGTGACTCAGTATTTGTGAATATTGTGCCCGCTGCTGGTTCACTCTCATAGGGAGTTTAGTTTTTTTACCAATGAGATGGAATGAATACTGAATTTTTTTTCATAAAATATARTTGTGCAGAAAGTCATCCAGACGTCTGTTGATGACAGCATGGCTAAGGTTCAAACTTTTTAAGTGGAACCCTTTAGTTTGGGGGGGGAAAGACAAAGCCTCCAAACTAGGCATCTCTTGTCAAACAGCTGTGTTTATATTAGAATTAGAAGTACTTGCCTCTAGATGAACTGGAAACTTCTGTGAATAGGATTCATAAAGACAGAGATTAGAAGAATGCATAAAAACCTGTTTTCCACACCCCCAAATTCTGATGTACATAGGAATTGTGCTAATTGTCCTGTTACTCAGCCCTCTTTGCTTACCTGTGTTTSCTCTTTCTCTCTGATATATAGTAAAAATTCATATATATATATATGTATTTTTTATATATATATGTATATATAAAAGAGTATGCTATACTGCTGGGGTTTTGTATTATTGAGGATTGCTGTTATGTAAGGAGAACTGAAGATTTATTTGAAAATTTACTGAGTGTTTATTTCTGTCATCATCTTATAACTATGGGGATATGTACACATAAAGAGTGCATCTGTGCACAGCACACCCTAAAAAGCTCTGCTTCTCTAAAGTGTAAAAATGAGGATTATTATTTTTTTCCCCAGTCACTGTTTGTGGAGGTTGTGCAGTGTATTCCTGCACAGCTGATGCTGCTGTACCTGACCGCACAGCACCTCAGCTCAGGCAATCCTGTGTTTCCTTCAGTCCACTTTTTGAGGGACACATTGGGTCAATATTATTTTAGTAATGCCAATATTGTAAACTTATTTAGTACCCATTGACTGTTACTTCATTCAGAGAGGTATCCATTATTTTATGTTTGGTCACATCATGCACCTCTATGGYATATATGCCTTTTTACCTTGAAATACTTAACAAGGTATTCATTAAATGCTGTTGTGTAGATAGAAGAGAATTCTGCCAAACTGGAGAGGCATTTGTTAACATGCCTGAATTTTACTGTCCTCTTTTTCTGTTTTCCCTGTAGACCTAACTTGCTGCAGATGCTTGCTTCAGCAGCACTTGCTTCAGTGCTGCTTTGGTCTGTGTTCTGGGAATTGTTCTTTTTACCCCATGGTCTTCCTCTTTCCCTTTCACTTTTCAAACTTAAGCTTTGGAATTATGACTTCTTTCTACAAAAATCATGTTGGTTCTTTCCCAGTGTGTCAGAAAATTCAGCCTGCCCACTAATTCTTTGGAATTCTCTGCAAAATTGCTCAATATAAAGAATTGTCCAGTAACATAAAATTTATGATTTGTCTGGACACCGTTTGGGGACTTYGGCATGAAAAAAAGGTTATTTTGCACTGTTTCAGTCTTCCTCCTTGAGAATTTTTGCATGAATATAATAATTCTAGTAGTGTATATTACTCTTAGGTTTATCAGTTTTTTTTTTGCTTTTGTTTTTGCTTGAGGAACTGATCTATGGGAACTTTAATTGGAGATACTCTTTAGTGCATGTCCATATTTTTGCCTTTTCAAGGTTCTCCCTTGTGAGCCTTGTTGCCAAAACTTGTCTTCTGCAATGGCCATATCTTTTCTGAACATTCATTGTAGATTTTGATTTATATTACCCATAGAGGCTCTGTAGTCTTGCTGCTATGTGATTGAAAGGACACTATAGTTTGTGTGTCTATTTATTATTAAACTTACGCAACTTCAATGTATTTTGTCTGCTTAATTTACTGACTGCATTTAAACTCGTATTTTATGGTTGTTAGCATTTACCTCACTTGGACACAGCTCTAGTTTTTGAAGGATGCTTTCTTGCTCCTAATAACCTGTTATACCAATTTTTAGGTGTGTTAGTTTCCTTTTTGGTCTTTTTTTGAGAGATGATGTGCATTTCCTTTGAGACTCTGATGGGACATCTTTAAGCAAATTTCCAATTTGCCTGCAAAGATTTAATTTCACAAAAGGGAACTTCATAGGAAAAGAAAAATGTTTGTTTAAAATAAACTTGAAGTGCAGCTGGGGTTTTTTGTTGTTGTCATGTAGAGATGATGAATCTGTATATGATAACAGGAAGCATTTAGTTGGTAATGCTGAGAATAAGCTTCTCTGCARAGCTGTGGACCAAATCAATAGCTTGTACTTCTGTAGGTTTTCTCACTAACTTCTGAAATTAAAACATTGATGGCTGTCTCTTCAGTTAGTGTGCTAAACAGCAAGATGAAATTTTTAAACTAATGCCAAGATTTATTGTTTCTATGTTTGTTTTTTAAAAAAAATAGGCAGTTGCAAAGACTTGCAAAGGTCTCAGCTTGTTTTAAGGCTAGTGTTTTGGTATCATTTTTTCCTTTGGCTTGTGTAACCCTATTGTGAGGTTATACTGTTATGTAAGTGCATGCTTATTTTAAGTGTGTGTGTTTATTTTAAGTGTAAGCATATGCATTTCTTTAACATGTCACACATATTTCCAGACAGGCTTAGTGTACGAAAAAGGAAATGAGAAAGCTCCCAATCATGGCTCTTGACTAAGAGTACTATTGAGGATAAATATCTTCATTTTGTATTTATTAAATTACTACACCCTACTAGCCATGCATTTTGAAGCTGTTTATATAAAAACAAACAAAGAGCATCTGATAACTGTTATCATTCATTTAAGGAAGCGATAAAATTCAAGAATAACAGAGAGCCTTTCCTATTTCAGCTTGATTTTACTGAAATTGTTAGACCTGCCTGCATTCAGACAGATATCAAAAAGGAAATTAGGAAAGCAAATATTGTTGCCTTGTTTGATTGAATTACAAATACTAAGCTAGATAGAGATAGGATGGAATTTCACATTTCAGCTTCAGTGTACTGAAAGTTGCTGAACAACTTAATTTTAGATTGCAAGTACAAACAAAATTTTTCAAACCCTTCTGACTCGCTGTAGGAATTCTTGGGTTTTGAAAACTGCAAGCGTATCCCAACAAGCTGTTGCTATAAAAAAAATTACCTTTTTTCAAAAATGTAAATTTCTTTTCAGTATACATTTGATGTCTAGTGACCTATGCTAATTTGCTTGTTACTGTTTTTGTTAAACTATACAACTGTATACAATTCTGCATGTCATAAGAATATTCTTCAGTCGTGTGTTATGCTTGGAGATAGCTAGGTAGGGCTTCAGCTGAGGCAGATCACAAAGTCAATACAGTGAGCATTTATTTTTAAACTAAGTCAAGTTATGTAGATCCAAATCTCTAGAACAGGGGCCTCAAAGAAAACCCACAGAAAAACTGAGCCCCAGTACAGAGAACAAAATTAAGTAGCTGTAGAGTCCTACCCTATTTTTTAATCTTGATTTAGAGAAAGTGTTCTTCTATATACTCTGCAGTCTACCCTGAAACTATTTTGTGTTTTTCTGCTTCCACCAGACTACTTTTAAGCTGTTTGCTGCTGTTTGCCAAATGRTTCTTAACCTTTGGTTTGACATGATTAAATGTACTTAAATCATGGATCCATTTATAGACATAAATGCTTTCTAGTTGTGTATAATTTATCTCTTGAACAATTAAAGTGTGCTTGGTGGATAACRGTTTATAGAATATGGCTGTCCTCTTCCTTAACTATTGGTTGAGAGCCTTAACAAATAGTGCTAGTTTAAGGCTATTAATTTTTGAGCACGAGTAAATTGCACTTGTGTTGCCAGCAGAAGTGTAAGAATGAAAGAAATTTGATACACCTGAGATTTCCCTCCACAAATCCAGTTATGTTTTCAATGCACAGAGCTGTTTGCAGATCTGACAACTTATGTTAGAAGACTCAGACCAGCTACTGATCCTCATTTGCCTCGTAATTCTCTGACAGAAGGTAATTCAAAACCAATTTTCCTATGTATACATGGAGAATAATGTACCAATTTTCAATTAAAAAAAAAAAACCCAAATGATGAATTGCATATCCCAGTTGCAAAGGCATAGTGAAGATGAAGAGTGACAATCTTTTGCAGGGAAAATGTTATCTGTAAGTTATGGTTAGTCTCTGCTAATTTTAAGTATACTCATGCATGGCTAATGCCATTTGCACAGCAATGTGCTTGGTCATGGCTCTGTTGTTACTGAGTGACACCGAAATGGCTGAGCCCTTTCTTTGCATCTAGAGGTTTAATTTGAATTCTCAGTCCAGTTTTTKGAATACTAACTCCCAGAGGTCTAGAAACTATGGAAATTGGTGTGCCTGTATTAACCAGGTGGTAAGAATTATAGATTTTATAGAACTGGGCTTATAACTAAAGAAAGACAAACAGTGTTGCAGTGTCTGTTTCTTACTGGGGATGGTGCAGCCTTACTGTGGCCCTTTTAGTATGTAGGATTTTGGCATCTCCTGATACAGCAAGTAACTTAGAATGTGCTGCGGTTCTTAAATGAGGTGACTAACTTCTATYGGTCATAGTCAGTGGTTTGTTATGTGCGAAATACGTATTGTATTTGCATTACAGTAAGAGGCTGGGTGTCTAATGGTTATGAAGTTCTGAAGCCTGAAGGCAATGTGAAAGTGAGAAATTGCACCTTAAAGCAGCAGTTTCCTAAGAGCAGCTGTATTTCTGCCGGATTATATTTCATTCACTTCAGAGTCTGAGGTGTGTGCACTTACCTGCTAACCCATCTGTGTGACTGATCTTCAGCCCTGTGTGTTTCACTGGGGATGAGGAGGTAGGAGAGCACTTGAAAAACTTTCCTATGGAAGAGTATGTTTATATATGTTTAACTTAAGCTGTTGGACAAAGGGCTTATTTTTCTCCAGGGAAGAATTTTTCTACCATTGGGAAGCTGGTAGGTCTCAAGCAGGCAGAGCTGTAGTCTTGTCTCTTGCCAGAAGAGGCTGCTGCTGAATTTCTTGACTCCTGCTGGTGGTGCTTGTTCTGGGGAACTGCTGATGTCCCTGCCCGGTGCAAGGCAGTTGGACCCAGAGGATGCAGTCCTGGCCAGGGCAACAGGAAAGCAGGCACTCTTCAGAGACTCCTAGAGAGAGATGGCAGTGTCTTCAAATGGAGAAAAAGCTTCACAGGGGGCAGAAGCCAGTGAAGCACCTGGTCAATGGCAGGACAAGTATCAGAACTGGGAACAGCGTTGAATGACAGGGATGTTTTTTTTTTATGGGAGAGGGGGGAAAAAAAAAGCTGAGAGAACCTTAAGAGTGTGTGATGATTGTATGCTGTGTTATAGGCAGCAGCTTCTTTTTTGAGGCTATTATAATTTCATGCTTCTTCCTCCTATTAAAGTGGTTATGTGACTTTATTTTTGTTTATGAAGAGCATTGGGGTGTGGATTAGATATAACATACCCATCTGTGAAGTTTATAGGGTTATGGATATCTCAAAATCATTTTTTTCTTCTTTTTTTCCCCTTTTTTTGAGGTCTCTCAAGATATCCAGCAATGTACTAAACATATATATGGTACCTGGAAGAGAAAAAAAATYTCTTAAAACAAGGCTTCTCTGGAAGTCATTGTAGATCTTCTGGGGACACTTGATGTCTTTCTCAGCCTTGCTAGAGTCMAAAGATTCTGGCTGTTGTTTTCCTTTATCATTCTTAAAGTGAACGAATGAAGAGATTTCTTTCAGCCTCAGGAGCTCTGTAAGCCTTTAATTGGATTAATTGTGAGCCTGATAACCGTTTCATGGTCTAATATGCAATGCAAAAGTGTGTCAGTATTACGAGGCACTAATGTGATAGAGAACTTAGAGAGCCATCACTGAGGTACCCACTCTGCTTGGGAAAGCTGGAATTCTCTGAGGAATACCTTACCACTTTCTATATTTTGCTGTATCAGTCTAATTTCTAATATGAGTTATCTTTCAGGATTAAAATACAAGAATTAATAGTAATTTCCTTCTTAAGAAAGAAGCAAACAAGTATTTTGTCTCCTTCCTCATTTACTGTGATTGTGTTGATAATCATTTTTGTGAGTGGTGCTTGATATAGCTTAAGCATTGCAACTTTAATGTCTTAAAAAAAACCCCTTTCATTTTATTAACATAATCAAGCTGTCTGAGTGAATATTTGAAGCTAGTAGTAACAGTGCTTACAAGTGGTTTGCAAAGGAGGGGGCGAGGGGACTGCTTTTGGATTTCCTTAGATATTGGGCTGTGAATGTTGTAGTTCTGAATTGAACCCTAGTTCAGTCTACCCTTAATGGGAGAGCTKCCTTTGGTACAGTTGTCCTGGTAAGAAAAGAGTTCCTGACCCTTTCTTTGGTCCCATGTCAGTGCACAGAAACCTTAAACAAAATGAATAGCTTTGCAAAGAGTGGACCTAGTGATAAGTATTTTAAAACATACATTTATTTGCCTCAGTATGCTTTATATTAATTCCTTTTGGTAGTGGCTTTTGTTAGTGTTACTTTCAATAGTCAATGACACAAACAGATCCAATTATTAAAGGTAGATCTTTTAGAAATTGTTTTTTAACAAAGTCTGTGAAAAGCTGCTAAAATAAGCTTAAAATAAGTGTTGATGTTAATTACACTAATGATATTCCACTTAAAAGCTCTGAAATGGATGCATGACCAACAAAGCTGTGATGTCTTCCTCCCCAACATATTCGGTTTAATTTCAAAGCAATCCTAATCCAAAAAAATGGGTACTATTTTCTCCTAAAGAAGAGGGTCAAGTCATCATGAATGGTTCAGTCCCACTTGGTGAAGGTAAACTTGTTTTTTAAGGGAGTTGACTGTTTACTGCGTACGGTGGCTGATGGTGACACTTGTGCAGCATTATTTGCAGATAATGTCTGCAGTTTCTGTAGAGTCAGTCCTGTGAGAAAATGAGAGAATAACGGCTGAGCTGGAAGTGGGTAGTTAATTCTTTGATGTGTGCTCTGACTTAATCAGTATCTCTGTAAAAAAAAGGGATGGATATTTCAATGCACCTACGGTCAAGGCAGATGAAACCACAGTTGTTAGAAACAGGGGTGATAAATAGGATGTAAGTATTTTCAGAGTTTTCCTTTTTGAGTATTTCTTTGTATTGCTTTGGTTTTGGGCAGTAATGTTTAAACACTACAACTTGTATCCATTTCTCTCATATTTCTTGTATTTCATTTTTCTTTTTTTCTTTTCCCTTTGGCATGAACATGAAGTCAAAGAAATCTTTCAAAATCGTGAAATGATGAAACCTTGTTATGCTGGTTTTGGTTGCTAAAAAAAAGTTCTAGCATTTATGTATCAAAAAGGCAACGTTTCAAGTTATACTCTATTCATACGTGTTATTAAGATATCAGCGAAATTTGCTCGATGTGTTAATGAATCACCCAAGGCCTTAAGGTGTAGATGGAAACCTTTTTTTTTTTTTATATGCCACATGAAAGTAAATCTTACGTTTTGTACCGATGGTTTCCCTGAGATTTAGTAATATTAGAAAGAAATACTCTGGAGACTAAACTCCATGCTAGCTTTAACACAAATTACAGATGTCCAGATAAAGTTCCTGAAACCTTTAGGTATATCATATTCATTTTACTGGAAGCTGTTTTGCAGTCATTTAAGCTGTAAATGTTCAGTGTGGTTTGAGTCGGATTTTTTTTTGTGCATGTTTGTATCTCATATATATATATGTCTTAGGTTTTGATAATGCCTGTTACATATTTGTCTTAGTGTTTGGTTTGATGTGTATTTAGTATTATATTTTAGTTTTTGTCTTTCCTGCCTTTTAATGGGATTGCTCATACTCATAAGGATATCCTGAAGCCGTTGGATCTCATCATTTCAAGATCTGATGCAGATGACAAGAGGAGGGTTTGGGTCTGAGGGTATGATTTGGGGTTTGAAAGGCAGTTTTTAGGGTTCCTAGGGCTGTATTGAATGTGCCATGGTTGCATTGCAGTGTGAGCATTCTGCAAGTTGAATATGCTTGAAGAATAAAATGGTGGCAGACATTTTACTGGCAGGCTTTAGGCAAGGCCAGATACTGCCTGACTTACACAGTCAATGAAGGAGCCAAAAGCGTGGTAACCTCTGTGTTRTGTCTAATTTCACTTGGCATTCATCCTTCCTCCAGATCATAATGGTGTTATTTGATGGTGGTATGCATTGCATGGAACTGTAGTCTAACTGTGGTTACATTAGCAAGAGAGGTAATCTCTGCTTGTTCCAAAGTAATTAAAATTGTCCATGTATTGTTTGGATAGCTTGTTCAGAAAGCACCTCTTGATATTCGTTGGGTGGTTGTAACTCCCATTCAAAGTATGTTTAAATGTTAATGCTCTCTTAAAGTAAACAGTTCTAAGTGTTTGTTAAATCAGAATATGCTAATTAACCTGCCACGTGTTGGATGCGGTAACCCTTTTTATTTATTAAATAACCTCCCAAGTCATAAGTTTTTAATAAGTGTTACACTGTTTGTTTATATATTACTCTTCCTTAGAATAATGTGTATCTCCCTTTTAAAAATACTATTTTATAGATTATTTTGCTTCCTTGTCCTCAAAAGAAGACGAAAACTAAAAAATTATTAAAAAAGTATGTTCTTGAGATAATGGGTACTTTTTTTTAAAAAAAAAAGGTAGCACTTATCAAAAAACAGAAGCAGAACAAGCTTAGCTGTGTAACTATTAATTACATGTAGCATSGCAAATGAGAAATAAAAGGAGATTACCTTGTAAAAAATAATAYTTTCAGTGACCCTGCCGAGGGAGACTAGGCTCCTGGAAGTGTAAAGTTCTACCAGGTTCCTGTCTAGCGACGTCTTCCTTTATAAAAGCTATTTCAGACTTGAACGTATCATATTGCAGAAGGAAAATAGAATTTGTCAAGAAACTATGTGTTTTTAGGGTACAGTTACATGCCAGTGCTGAGGTGAACTGGTATTTCATGCCCATGGAAGGGGAGGTCTCATCTTCTGCATTTGTCTTGTTTGTTCCATAAGTTGATATAACTTGTGAAGCCTTTTTCCTTACTCTCTCCAAATCAACCCCTTTTATTTGAATTAGTTTTATAAAATTTAATGCTACTGAATTTTGTTTACCCTGAAATTAGGGAAGCATCAGATTTAATGTGCTGTTATAATGCACTGCTTTTAGCATGTCTGGATAGTAGTTGTGAATTTGTCATGATGGAGGTTTACTAGTAGATTGGTAGTTAACTGACATTTGGTGTGTAACTAGTAACAGGCTGAAATACATGAAGTATGCTCATGAAGTAAGYTCAACTCTCTGCGTTGAGCTTAATCAGTGTAAGAAGAGATGTCATTTGTGGAATATATATTTTGTGCTTAACTAGCAAACAACACCACATATTGGCATGTTGCACACATGTAAACATGTGCAAACACACGTGCTRTTTGGGATTTAACAACTTGTGATGAAATTGTGCTGTTTAAACTGTTGTGATTGCAGGCAAATTCAGAGTTTTACCTCCTGCATACCTCGTTTGCTAAGTAATGGGGTCTTGGACACCTCCTGCTTTGTTAATCATCTCACTACAGAAGTTGGAAACGTTGCTTTAACTTCTAGTAAAATTTGCAGAGCTTAGAGTAGTAGGTAGTGATGGTGATTCTTCATGATGAAAGAAAACATGTARGTTATTACACAGATACTTGATTTTGCTCGTAGGATGATCTAAATGCCTTACAAGGGAAAACAGTAGTTAAAGATGATAATTCCCCCTGTGACTGTGATGCAGTTATAAAAATAGAGAAGAACTCAAGTGACAGTGAAAGCTGAGGATGAAGAGTTGGTCCTGACTTTGTGAGTTACTGAGATTCATGTTCTTTCACTTTTCTTGAGGAGAAAGATACATGGATTAATAGCCATTCGAGAAGTATAGCATTCATTGAAAGAGTCAGGCTGTTATTTATTAGCTGGTGGTGTTTGGTCTTCTTGCTATGAAACTGTTCTGCATGGAAACAACTTGATTCAGTTGTATTTGAAGAGTCTATCCTACCTGTAATTTGGCTTCATGTGTATATATATATATTTCTCCTCTTAAGTATCTTAGCAAGGAAAGACTATCTGCATGCTTGTGCTTCAAGACATGGCAAGTACAAAACACAATTTTATCTGTTTCTTAGTATGTTGTTTCACACTTGGACTCACTGTGCATTTCTGTGCCATCTATAGTTCTAGGATAAGGATGTTTAAACTTGACGCAGGTGGTTGTACAGCATTTAAACGATTGATCTAGGTAAGATGCTCTTAATAGTATTAAAACTGTGCTGATTGTAGTTCTTGTATAGTGATCTAAGACTTCTCTGGAATTAAAAAAAAAAAAAGTCTCAAAGCTACCAAATAGATGAGTTTGTGTAAAAGCAAATGATGAAGAGGATGTTGTAATTGCGAAGGGCAGTGCTTCGAATGTGGAAAGCTCCTTTTTTTTAACAAGCTGCCAGCAAGGCCTGGCTCAGTGCCATCGCAGGGCGACCATGCGCTTGCACGTGTTGAAGTGAAGCTCTTGTTGTTGTGCTGTTTGTACACAGTGAATTTCTTCCATCTGTCACTGCAGCGGGGGTGTTTCTGAGTCCAGAAATAACATTATGCCGGATAAGTTACTCTGAAAATTGATATACTTTTTTTTCCTCTCTCTTTCTCTCCCCACCTCAATCATTTCACGTCTAGATGAATGAGGACTTACAGGGTGATTACCAAAGCTGACCGTGCAGTACAACACATAGCAGTCTGGCAGCTGATCCCTATTCAAGTTAAAGACTCCAGCATGGTCCTCTCTAGACAGTAAATTTGTGGCTCAAAATGATGTGCAATAGTGTTATGTTGAGGACCCAAACCAGCTCATCTTCCTGATACTGTGTCCAAAACCTAGTGGCTCTGGCAGCTGTCCTGCCTGTCCTGAGAAATCCTGCAATCAGGCAGTAGGGCGGCACACTAGAGGACATCTGCACAGAATACTTCATTCTTCGTTTAGACTCATGAGCCCACCAGCTTCCCCAAACAGCGTTGAAGATTAGATCCTCTTTAACGTACGGGCCACRTCATCAGCAAAGAATGCAATGTTCACTTCACGTGCCTTGTTCGTATGAGGAAAGGTTGAGTGCAGCTCTGTGCCCCTTCCTCAAGCACAGCATTTGAAAGTGCAAATAGAAAGCTCATGCCACATGCATGGCTTGTAAGACTGGATGYGAGTGCCTGCCAGCATGGCCTCTAAACTCATGCTCAGCTACTTTGTGCCTGGAGTTGGCTGAGGRCCAGGCAGCTTCAGTTCCTCTGTGCTTGTGCTTAAGCTAATGTGCTCAGTCCCGCCTAGTAAAGCTACTTGACATGGAATAAAAACAGGCCTGTGCCCTGCTGTCTTAGTCACATCAAGTGCAGCTCTGTGTTCTCTGGGCCTGGCAGAGCCTGCCATAAGGCAGTTGCAGGCTGGCGTAACAGTTGCTCTTTCATTTCTAGAGCAAAATCTGRAGGCCAGGGGTCTGTGGCTGCAGTAGTGTGAGCTGCTTGCTGCTCTGTTAACAGCAGCATTTCTGTAAGATACGATGGAGTGTATTTTAATGCTCCGAAACTAGTTGTAACAAATGGCATGAAAGTTGCTCTTCTAATCCATTGTAGTGTTTTCTGCACTCTACCAGATGGCTAACAAAGAATTTGAGTTAGACCTGCTTTAGTTTTAAGAGAGTTTTTTTTTTTTTTTTTTTCTCTCCAGTGGAACTCTATACTTGTATGTTTCAGTACGTTTCATGATATATTTGATTTCTTTTTTTAATAATAAAAAAGCCTCAAGTACTTGTTAAAGATTTTTGTGGAATATCACAGCATACGGTTGCAATCTTACTGCAGCACAAGTTGTTTTGCTCTGAGTTCTCATGGTGTTTCCACAGAACATGTTCAAGGACGTGATAATTTTGAATATATTTGACTACAATTTGTTTGAGTAGTGACTTCTATAGTCAAGCATGTTGAGACAGTTGCAGTTCTAGATCGCTGCCTTGTTCCTTATCTAATGGGAAGCTTTTCCCTGGTATTTACTGCTAAGTAAAAGCAGACTTTTATTACACAGACTAATTTTGTTATGGGACTTGCAGGGAAAAATACCCYCTAGTGCTATTTGAAAAATTTGTTTGTTTAATTCTTTAGAATGTTGGCCTTTGAGCTTGACTCTCACTATGTTTGATCTTTATTTTCATTTTTTTATAATAAATAAAGGTCCTAAAGTTTCTAAATGTTTAAAAAATCATTTTTAAATTTTGTCACTGTTATCTAGGAGTTGTTTGATTGCAGGCTAGATGTCGGTAAGATTTCAGTAAACCTATTCAGTGATTAAGTTCCCAAGCTAAGCAAGTATTCTTGCAAAATAACAACAACAGCCCCCCATAATCTGTAAACCCTTACCTCTTGTTCCGAAAGAACATGCTGCTACCTTCATCCCTTCCTGCTCCTCATGCACCAGAAGACCCAAGCAAACCAATGTGGCACTCCTGTTATAGTGCAGAAATTGGAATACTTTGATATGGATTTGTGTGAAGGAGACTCCTTCAAAATCCAGGAGAAACACCCAGGATACACTGAGCATAGCAGGTCGAGTCTTCATATGAGTACCTATGACTTTGTATAGATCTGCTCCACATGAGGAAAAGATTAGGGTTGAGTTAGGGTGCTGAACTGAAAAGAGAGAACTTGGAGCTAGAATATCTGGCATGTTTTGTTTAGCTTATTCTTCCTAATGAAGTATTTGGTCTATGGGCATCACACATAAGCAATAAAGGAAGGCTCTGGCAGTTTGGCAACTAGAAAATTCACTGGAAGGGAGAGGTGACAGGTTACTGCTGATGTGAACATCTGTTTACAGAAATTGGAACAAAGCTTTTTTAAATCTTCTCAACAAGAAACAACTCTTGGAGAGCAACCTTTCTAGTCTGATTTGGGAATTTTCTGTGTTGAGGAAAAACAACGTTGATGGGAACTGAATACGGACTTTACTTTCCTAGGAAATCCTTTCAGTTTATTACCTTCTCTAGACGATAAAGGTGATAGGTGATACCATCCCTAGAGTTGCATAGTATATTTCTTTGTCTGGTGGTATTTGACCCAAGGTTATCAACAGCGTGTAATTTTGTTTTGACAGAGTTGTTCTGTTCTTTTTTTTTTATTTTGGAGAGGAGCACTACTCCAGCAATAYCAAAATTCTCATCGTCCAGGAAATGTGAATGGAGAGGAGAAGAGGTGAGGGGGGGAAAAAAAAAGGGAAGAAAGAAGGTGGTGTCATGCTGTAGAAGTTAAGATATTGGTAATGCCCTTAACAGCCTGCATGTYGTATGATGGGGTAAAGAGACTTAGGAATGCCAGTGATGGCAGGAAGAAAGAAACGAATCTCAGAATTTGGTTTGGTGAATTAAGGATATGTTTCCCTAACATTGTTTTAAGCAAACAAAATTCTTTTGAGAACTATGTGTATCATACCTCAAAGAAAGTCTCATCTTAATCCAGAAGAACATATGAAAGTAATCACAGCTAATAGTGTGTGTTTCTTATCTCTTCATAAAAAGCAACTACAAAAGAAGAATTTTTAGTAGTCTGTTTTGTTTTGCTGAGGATGAATACATGGCTTATGGTGGAAAAACTACMTTTGTAATGGGTATTCAGTGGTGGGTCAATAATATTAATAATAAGGCTATAAACCCTTAGCAGACGTTTTGATTTGCAGAGTGCTGTGCTCTAGGAGCCAAGGCACAATCTTGCTGTCACTTACAGTGCTCATCAGGGCTTGCGTCCGAGCAAAAATACATGGCTGGGGCTGTYCATAGCTGCTGTGGGTGCAGAAAACGTTAATCCCGGGCTCTGTGTCGGTTACTTTTTTTGGTCTTCCCTGCGCTGGAGCTGAAGGCCGGCTGTGCTGTGTGTGACCCTGGGGAGCYGCGTGAGCCATTGGCTCTGGGGCAGGGCTGCGCAAGGCAGTCGGGAGCGTGGCCGCCGGCACGCAGGGCGGTCACCGCTCTCCCCCCGCAGCGCCAGGGCATTCGCCCGTGCGCGCCTTGCTGCAAAAGAAGCTCGCCCAGGGAAGAAAATGCAACCTGTACGTAAGCAGCGGCCATGAAGCTTGGCACTATGGCTTTGGAACGGGCTCTGAGGGCAGCAATGTTGGGCAGCTCGCATCTTGCGCCGGGGGCTATGGTGGGCTTGTAGCTTAGGGAGGAAATCCCTGGAAAAAGCCTTTGTAGAAGTAACACTTGATGTAGAGATTCCTGTTATATAGGAAATTTTCTATGCAACCAGAACTGTTAATTTGCATACGATGACATTATCTGAAAAGAAAATGTGCTTCTAAAATCAAAAGAATAGGTATATTGCCAGACTTGAAGGGTTTTTTAAAATAACTTTTTGACCTAACTTTGTGTATTTGAAAGTGATTGACTTTATCTTATTTATTTATTTATTTATTTATTTATTTTTTGTTGCTTATGAAGTTTTCTGCAAGGATAGTTTCTGGTGACAAATTTTAAAATAGCTTTGTAATTTTTTTTGTTTTGCTCTTGCTCTTGGTCTCTCCCTGAAAGGAAAAAAGCAGTGACCTTAACTAGTTTGTAACAGATAAATGCTAGTGGAGATTCCCTTATTCTTCAGACTTCAATGTTAGAGCTGTAGGACTCCCTTTGTAGAGATTTCTGCAATGAAGCAGTGAACTTTCATAGTACTGTGAACTATTGTGCAGTTGAATTGAGTAGCCTTTGTCACTGACATTTATCTGCAAACACAGCGTGTAACAGGAGAAACTGCTTTAGAGTCCAACTAAAATCTATGGGTGGAATTTTCCTACAACTTAAAGCTTTATAGAGCCTGGTATGTGCCTTGTGTGTGTGTGGGGTTTTTTTTAATCTGTAAAAAGATTACTAAACTTAGTGTATTCTTTTCATGAGCATAGTAGGGAAGATTTTTGTGCAGACACTCTAAAATGCATSTAATTGTAATGACCCTGTTTGTTAGGGCCTCTGTAGTACAGCAAGTAATTTCTGATTTCCAGTGTGGTGCTGCTACAACTCTAGACGCAGGGCTTTGGGGCACACACGTGTYGGTAGAGACTGATCTGCAAGTCGGTACTAGTTAAAGCTCATTTAGTGCTATAAGGTAATCCACTTTCTTAGCTTTTAAAAGGTAAGGCAAAGATTTATTTCCTRTAGACTGGCATATACCGCCAAAAGAAAAGCGGGACAAATATTTCTTGAATTGGTTCCTAGATTTCTGTTAATAAAATCCAGCCTTTTAGGAAGTTGCAGATGCTCCTCTGTATTAATGTTTTGCTTTTATCAAGCTCTTGTAAGCGTGAGACTCACACAGCATTTTGTCCTTTCCCAATTCCCTATCCTTAATTCCCTAAGTTGTTCAAGACTCAAAAATATAAAATATGAACTTATTTCTAAATGCAAGAAGTTCCCTTTCATGGAGATAATTAGCTATAACAATTTTACAATTTTATTTTACATTCTGTATTTGCTGGGTTGTTGTGAAGCAGTGTCTTGTATATACAATATATTTTCTCTGGGGGCCACACTTTAAAACGTAGGGAAAGCAAAGTTACTTGCTGTTGGATAACTGTTTCTTAGGGCTGCAGTTTAGAAATAACTGACTGGAGCTATGAATCTTCTAGATTAAATTTAGTGCAGTGATACAATGCAACTTCATAAAATGATGGCAAATTTGTTAAATATACAACTTGATACCATGATGGGTTCAAGACAGTACTTCCTAACTTTATGTTCACTTTTCTGGCTCGTAGAACATTGGGTTTTGAATTCAGACTTCTGATTTTAATTGAATTTATTCTTGTGTTTTAGTCACTGTTTTATATTCAGTATTAATAGGCCTTCACTTTGTCTTTTGTTCATTCTATCCTTTTTTTCCTCTTTTTTTACATATAAAGTGAGAGAAGCATTTCTTTAGGGTTTATACTTCCTGCTTCTTTCTCCTTATTTCAATTTTCATTATGATTTGTGTGTGACTTCGTTGTCTAAAGACTAATGTGTGATTTATGTAGGATATAATTTGTCTTTGTGACTCTTAGCATGATCAGGACCTGATTAGTATTTTGTAGAACTACTGGGAAAAAAAAAAACAACCCAAAACACTATTAATAAAAACTGAGGATTTGCCTGTGTAGGAAGCTAAATGTATTCAACCATTAACTTGTCAAGAACTGCTTTCCTTTTAAGTCATGACAGTTATTGTTATTTTTTGCAACATATGCATTTTTTCTCTCTACCTTCTACAAAGTTTTGAAGAAATAAATAAAAATTTGGGAGAGTTACTGGAGTACCCACATCAGTGTGCAGAGTGAACACTTATTCCTACGTTGTTTTTTGTGAATCTTTTAGAAGCGAATAATTAACTTTTAGTTTTAGGAGAATAAACTGAGCAGTTAGTTAGGAGATTAGTTAACAAGGAAAAAGCCCAACTCTTTTTCATTATAGCGATATAGCAACGAGATTGAGGAAGTCTCTGTCAAAGTTTCCTGTAAGGCTCTTGAGTATCACTGTGTATGAGGGGCATGATTTACATGTGAGGATAGCTGTGCAATGTAGCAATTRTGTAACCACAGATAAAATTCCTAGGAAAAAGGGAAACAAGTAGAAAGCAAAACAAACAACAGTCCAAAACATCTTGAGCTGGATTTGAGTCGTCTGTGCTTGGGCAATAGCTACTGCTCTGATGGTGGAAAATATCTGGAAAACAGCTGTCCCAGTGCAAGTGAGATCACAGCAAACAGGAGCAAGGAGGATCCATCAGTGGTGTATTTCCTAATTTAAAACTGGAAAGTGTTCTATTTTGGAATTATTATTAATGTTCTCATCTGTGTATGTTTAGAGGGCAAGACCAGCTAAAAATCATGTGCCAACAGAATGAAAGAGGTCTCATTTACACTCAACACTCTTTCATTTGGGGCATGTTCTGGAGCAGAAAAAAAAAATATACATACACATACACACACACAGAGTCATCTGGGTGATAGTGTACCCAAATAACTTATTTAAAACTATTTATAGGATAACTTCTACAGTTCTGCTGAGACTGTTTAATGGCTGAAAGATATCCTCATTTTTCCCTGTAAAGAAAGAAAGAAAGAAGCRATTTTTCATATGCTGTTTGTCTTTTAAGGAGGTATCTGTCTCTGCAAGCTCTCTCCTCTGCACAGCAGACACCAGTTTACCCCTGACTCTAAAGCAGTTTCAATTTGGAGAAGTCAAACAAGATATTTAGGGGCTTCCCAAGTGATACTCTTTAGTCATTCCTGTGTTAGAAGCCCTTGCTGCCCTGCTGTCTTCTGCCTAGCAGGGACTCTAGTGACTATATTGGATTTTTGATTTGCTTTTGTTTTGAGCTGAAGCCTCCATAGCAATAACCTATCTTGTGAATACAAGTTCAAAAAAGTTAAGGGGTGACAGTACAATAATCATTGATGCGACTGGCTCTGCTTCCCAGATCCAGGTAGGCTAACATCGTGCATCTGTTGCTGCATGCTTGGAGAYAGGATGCTGGGTTGGATGGACGGGGTTGATGTACTGTATAGATTTACTATTTAGGTCTGTAAGGAGTAGGTATTTCTGTTTTGTGAGGTAAGGTTTATTGGTGCCCTGTTCCAGGCAAAGAACTGAATCCCACCTGACAAATCTGGCATCTCTAAGATATAAATGAGTTCCCAAACTTGAATGGGAATTACTGTCCCATCATGCCTATTCCTTTCACTCTTTCACCTCCCTTTCCACAAAGGAAAAAGAAAAGGCAAGCCTTAGTCTTTGCCTTCTCAGTCAGAAGAGATTATGGGTTACAATTTAGGGTTGGACTTGGTGATCTTGGAAGTCTTTTCCAACCATTATGATTCTATGATTATAATCACAAAGCACTGCATAGGTCTCATCCAAAAGTGTGCAGAGTTGAAGCAGGACAGTGTCAGAAGAAGTTTTAAACTCTGAGCCAAGGATAGATGTATTAAAAACAAAATTGAAGATGACAAAACCCTCTTTCAGCAAGTGCAGCTGCTCAGGTGGCTGCTACAGTGGGGGTTCCTGGTAGCAAGAAGGTGGTGAGCCTGAGTTGACAAATGCATAAGCTTTGTGTTCAGATCTGCCAACAGAATGCTTTTGTGGGGTCTCTGCTATGCCCTTCTTCCTCCTGCAAACCCTGGAGTAGCCTTTTCTTGGCTTTTGCTAGTTCTCCAGCAGGCTTGGAGAAGAACTTTGGTGTTGAGAGGATACACATGGGGTGGAGGAGCTAAGTAATAGTTTGAAATGTTGTGTTCAAATTATTCTTCCTACTACTAGCATATTACTTCTGTGTTCCAGAAGTTAACAGTATTGGTCATTTGCGTGATTGCTATCACCAGAATGAGAGAGCTGAGTGAATTGAGCTTTAAACATCTGAAGTGTTGCCAGCAAGATGCATGTCTTGGAAGCAGTTATTACTGAGTGCAGCTTGGCACTGGGCCCATCTAAGTCTGTCATGTGTATGGGACTGCGTAACGTTAGGCAAGTTGCATGGTGAGAAGAGATTGTACAGATAACAATGGAAAATTTCCTTTAGACTTAATTTTCTGTGCGTCATGTTTGTGTCGGGCCAACTGTAACTAATATGTGCTATTGGAGGCTGACAGCCTCATCCCTGCAACCCCCCCTGTAATGTTCACGCAATTTAAACTGGGTTTTAAAAAATAGTTTTATGAAACATGGAGGGATCCTAACATTTTATTTTTGGTGTTAAATATTAAGAGTGTAATTATCCTGTAAGTTGGTGCCCTTTGTCACAGTCCTGTATTGGGGCACTCCAGACATACTCTGTCCCTGGAGCTCCTGCGAGCTGCTCTAGACATGTCTCTTAAGAGGCTCCTAAATGAGTTACCCTCTCTCTAGACTCCTGGATTGGTTTAAACTGCTATTTAGGAACTCAGTCCTGCTGTGCCTGTGTTATCATCTAGATGCCCTGTTTTGATACAAACATGAAAAACCTTTGAATCCTCTCCCCCTTCTCCCCCACAAAGTGCTTTCCTTCTACTAGCAAAGAGTTAGTGAGCAATGTGCTGCACAATGCACGTATATTTGATTTCCCCCACCCCTTTCCTTTCTCTAGATAAAGGGCAAGGGTGCCTTGCCTAGGCACATTTTCCACCGTTAGGCATTCCAGTCTTCCCTAGAGTGCAGGATTGTTGAACAGTCATCATGACTGATAACATGAGCGGGGTGTGAGATGTTTTTGGATATTTGTTTGACTACAGTAAAAGGGAAATTCCTCTTTTCTCTTTGGCTGAAAGGGATATGAAAATCCGAGGTGATGAAAGGAATCCTGGCAGGATTCCACTAGAGCAAAGAGCTTTCAAGTGTCTGTCTGGCCTGCAACAGTTAAAAAGAGGATTTGTTTTCATGTTCTTTTTTCATGCTAGGGAAATTCCAAAGACCAAATAGAAGACACCTATATAAGGCATATGGGGCTTAATATGAAGGTTACTGGAAGGTTGTGACCATGAGATCTCTGCAGGCATTCAGGAGTTGTGGGGTAGGAAAAAGTATGCAGAGGGTATTTGTATTTTAGTGTAATCAGCGTAGCATTTCTGAGTGTATTTTTTTTTTCCTCCCCTCTGGATCTTTTTGTTTAGGGTTTTCATTTATTTTTATGACTGACCACCTCCTTGTAAAACAAACCAAAGCTGAAGGCTGTCACTGACTTTAAACTCCAGACCATCTTGGTTAGTGCTTTTTTTGTCTTATTGTGCATCTGTGGGGTTACTGGGAGTAGTTTCACATGAAATACCTGGTAAACTGCAGAGGAACACTGGCTTGGGTGATGCTGTTCTCGCTAGTTTCAAACAGTTCCTCCTTGCTCTATGAAGTTTTTTTTTTTTAACTTGTGCAAACAAAGATGAATTGGAATGGAACATGTCTTGATTCAACAGCTGAAACTGTTTTCTCTCGCCCTATGTCACACACGGACATGGTAGAGCTTCTATAATTACTGGAAACCTCTGCCCTACAAACTATTTTTAGCAGGGAAAATGCTGTAGCTTGAAGTTAGGTTTGTAAGCTTATTTGAACGTTGTGGTGTTGCCTGRCCTAAGGTTAAAATGTCTTACGGTGAGATTTGCTATCAGGATTGCACAGAGTTAAAGAAAGAATTTTCTAAGCAAAGGCTGTACATGAGAAGCTTACTTCATGTACAGTATTTGTGATTGCTGATGGTTTCTTCTTGGAAGAGTCCTTGCTTACGTTGAGTAAGTAGCGATAGTGCTAGCTGGGGTCATGAGGGCACGCGTGCCTTTGGGTAATCTAATCTCAAAAGACGCTACTTTCACATGATGCGTTTCCACAAGCTGCTTCTGTATGTACAAAATTGGCCAAGTACCTCTGTTACTAAATTGAAAGGATGATTAATATAAATGGTATGGCAAGTGATAATAGCAAATGCAGTTTTAAAATGTTACTGTGGGAAAACAGAACCTTGTTCTCCCTGCAAGTTTTCTACTGTATGTGTGTGTAACTTTCCTTCGGTACAGATTGTATCTGTGGAAAAGCAGTGTCTTCCCTTATTGCTGTAGAACTGTGTGTTTTGCCAACTTTGAGGTTTTTTGGTGGGTGTGGTTTTGTTTTTTTTTTTTTTAAATGATAAGAGCAGGAGAGGGAGAGTAGGTACAGGATATTTCAGCAGCCTATGTGGCTTGCCACTGAGAAGCTGATGTGGAAGAGGATTTGACAGCTGTTTTCTTTCTCTGCTCCTCTTCTTCCATCTCCTAGGTTTTATTAAAACAATAGTTCCAAGCTTCTGCCCTTCTGTTGTAGCAGATCCTGATAATGTTTTAAAGGTTAGCTCATGAGACATGGCTTTAGTTTAATTACACAAAACTTTTGTTTGTCACCATCTGGAGCATTACAGAGATTTGATTATTTTCTAATGTGTGCGCAAATCTTGACTTTCGCAGACCAGCGGTAGTGACAAAATTATACCATCTTTCTAGAACACTCCCTTTTAAGATTTTTTTTTTTGTTTTGTTTTCTCTCCTGAAATGAATATCCTGGTCCTTGAAAAAGTGAAATTGAGAGCTTTGCAAAAGGAAATTCCATGACATTTAGAGTACCAGGGAATTTCCTCCCTGTTTTTCCATTATAACAACTTTAGCTTGTGTTCCCTGGTACCCTTAAATAAGATAGCTTTAGGTTTCTGTAGACAGCATTTGTTTTGTGAGGTTTTTCAAGCTGTCCAGCTTCTCTGTTCTGTGCTCCTTTCGTTCTGCTCTTTTTTGTGATACCAGCCAGAATTTAACTCTGAAGTGAATTTTTTCTCTCTCTGCTTTCAGTCAGGGTAGCTGAGTCATTCCCACACATATGAAAAATAGACTCGGCTATTTTGAGATATTCCTACACATATGAAAAATAATCTCAAAATTATACTAGCAATTATTAGGTTTGCTAGTATAGACATATAGACATATATCATTAGACTTGCTAGACTAGACATATAGACATGTTGCATTATGATCTTATGACATACRGCTTACTAGTTTTACTCAAATTGATGCTTTCTACATGTAGTAAGACATTTCCGTCAGCACAGGATAATGTTTTCTTGAAGAATTGGTAGGTATTCTGTACCATTTCCCTTCTCAATTTAGAAGTTGAGCTTCTATCCTGTTAYGGAACTCTATGACAAACGGCTTCAAGATTTTAAAACATAAGATCGTAAAATTGGTAAATGCAGAACTTTAAAAAGAATAATCATTGCAAAATATATTGTTAAAAATATTTAATTTTAACTGGGTTTTCTTGCTTTAAACTCCTGGTCTTGTTTCTTTAGGGTCACGATGAAGAAGCTGTTGTGGATATGGGCAAAATCAGCTCTACTATCAACACAAACTTTGAAAAAGAAGAACTAGAGAGTAAGTTTGGTATTTTTCTTGCTTGTTCAAAAACATGCATGTTTTTTCGCAAGATTTATTTTCCCTTAAGTGCAACCTGTGCCACTTTAAAAGAATCAGACTTTTAAGGTCAGCATGAAATTCTGGGAATAAAACTAGTGAACTGCAGATGACTTGTACTTTTTATGGTTATTAAATATGCTAATACACACTCACTGTTTTTTCAGAGCTGTCACCAAAGAATTTATTTAAAAAGAACAACAGCAACAACAAAAAAAMCCCATCTCCTTATGAAGCAGATCTCTAAGGAAAGCTTTACTTTCCGGATTATGAGTTGGGCTGTGATTTTTAAAAACCTATTGCTCTTGGTATTTGTTTTCAGCAGGTAGAGACACAAAGTGCTGCTGGGGAAGTGGAGGCTGGGTAGCAAAGGGAGAGAAGGAGAAAAGATGAAGTTGAGTGTCCTTGTTACTTTAATAATGCATTTCAAATACAGTGAAAGCAGATACAGGGCTGTCAGTTCCATGGTGAGTTGTAAATTTCTCAGTATACAGTTAATTAAAATGACTATGGAATTATGCCTTCATTATTTTACTCAGAGTCCTTCAATAAGCAGAAAAATGTAGGTGAATCAAGTTTCATATAGCAAAATGGTAGTGTTGGATGTTTGAACTAAGATTTAATTTCCTTTTGGCCTGAAAAGGATGCAGACAGGCATGATAATTCCTGGATAGTATTTAGTGATGCTAAAGGGGGAAAAAAATAAGGAGACTCAATACTGAGTTCTTGTTTATTTTACCTTTCATATTGAATTCTCTAAAACTTAATTAATACTTGCAAAATGCTAGAAGACYATCAGTAAATACATTTAGTATTAGTTTCTGAAGGGATTGACTCCTACTGCTTTTGCCCAGTGGAGTTGTTTCTAGCCAAAGAAAGGTGACTTCAGGGTGTTTTTCACTTTAGGCAGTTTAAAGCAATTAGAAAGTAATTTAGAAAGTTTAAAATAACTCTTTCTAAAGCTGTTTGTTGCTATGCTCTTACAATTTTGCTCTGTTCCTTTCGGTGTGTTCATACTTTCTGTCCTGAACTGACAGTTTTGCTTCCCCACACAGTAAAGCCAGGATAATGTGTTAAGCTAGCAGAACATGAAATACTCCTCGCAATGGAAGATAACGGAAATTTGTCAGCTGACCACCTTGAACCAGCTTGTTACACAGATGGGTGTGGGCCAATCCTGAAACATCTGCCATGGTTCTTTCTGCAGTTAAATSTTCAGGCTTAAACTCTCTTCTTCATTTTCATCTCTTACTTTTGCCTGGAAGATGAGCTAGGAAAAACCTGTGTGTGATGGAAGTAGGAGAGGGTGAAGAGGAAGCAGCAGTTAGGCCAGAGCATTTACCCTTAGGCAGCAGGAGCAGCTCTGGGGCTTCAGCACAGGGTGTGACATGGGAGTGCGCAGCCATAGCGCGTTCCCTGTCGTAGCTCAGTCACAGGAGTACCCAAGCCAGAGCTTGTGACACAGGGTACTGGCTGAAAAAAGCAGGAGCTAAAGCTGCGTGAAACAGTTTAAACACTTTTCTTAGTGTGTGAGAAAATAACCCTGGTTTAGGTGGCCAAAGAAATAAAGGTAACCCCAAAATTTTGTTTCTGGAGGAATTGAGGCAAAAACTCTTATTGAGAAGAGGAAAAGGCAAGTAAAAGTTTTGTGAAATCTACAGATCCTTTTTCAAGAGAACAGCAGTTATAACTTACAGTGGTGGAAAGAAGTACAGATTATTTTTGTTTCTTTATTTTTCATATTAAAATTTCTCCAAGGGGAAAAAATAGAATTGTTTGCTACAACCACTAGAAAACTCCAGGTATAGTAGTATTTTTTTCATTAGTGACATGTATAAGTTTTCTTGTAGGCATAGGAAGCTCTATACTAGCATTGAATATAAAGATCTGAAATTGTTTCATCTCTTCTGGTGACTTATATCTCATCTGTTCTCGTGATATGAAAGAGCTTTAGGAATTTGGAACGGCTCCAGAAGTATCTATTAATTCACTTGCAAGGACAGTCTTCAAGCAGTTAATTCAGATCAGGTGTGATGTGATGCAGCACTGAGAATCAACAATGGCAAGGATTGCATAAACTGACATATTAAAACCCTGTAAAAATACTTTCTGGTTTGATGCTGTGGAAAGCTCAGGTTTACTACTACAGTATAGGTTTCTTCAGTGTTGCCAGTATTGGGCCCCTCTATTTTCTATAAGGGGAAAATAAGTCTTGGAGTTAGAGCTTCCCAGTCTCTGTGTTCTCGTCATGGTGTTTGAGGAAATCATGGTGCACATCCAGAGGGRCGGTGCTTAGGTTAGATAATAGTTTCATAAGTCTCTTCCTGTAAAAGAGAAGTGGTAAACCATAGTGGTGGGCAAACTATGTGTGCATTAAATCAAGGTTCTGCTACTTACTGGGTGTGAAGAGCTTTGCTTTGAAATGATAAATTTAGAGACAGTTTATAGAAGAAATAGAAAAGGAGTAAAATCTAAAAGTTACGAAAGGCGAGAGTAGCATTGGTGGAAATATTTCATGCTATTTTGAAAAAAGAAAGAAAATGCCACTTAGTCTATTTTTTTGATTAAGAAGTATATGTAAGCAGAACTTGCTATAGTTTGAACAGTTTTGTGTGGTTTGGTCGTGTCAGGTTTTGTGTGTGTGGTGTGTGTGTATGATATTTTGTGAGTGCTCTAGCTCAATCACTTCAGCTTGATTTCTAGATGTATTTACTATATCCCTAACCTAAGAGAAAAGAGATGCATTCTGTTTTAGCTGCAGACAAGTTACCGGTGCAGTAAAGACAAGGAGTTTACACATAATAGAAATCTTGTTCCAGAAACAATCCTGGGTCAGGAATATCTGTCTCGGTAGACTGGTTTTCTGTGGCAGAAATCCAAGAAGCAGCTTTGAAGAGTTAAGATAACTTTAGTAGTTACTGTGCTAACGCTATCCTGTGGCAGGTGTAAGTAGTGCTTACATTTCAAGTGACTCTCTTATCTCTGATACCTTCCTTGCTGGCTGAAAGTCTATTTTTCCCTTTAAAAGAACAGCTGCACTTTCCAGTTACCTTGGTTGATAAAAATACATAACTAAAATAGCCTCCACATTTTTATGTCTAGAAGTTAATGTTGTATGAAGTAAAAGCCTTGCAGCACAACCGTGTTTGTTGAAGTTTAATGTGTTGCAAAAAGCTAGAAACTTTCAGTATAATGAGGGAACTCTGGGGAGCTACGAGAATTTCTGCTGCAATTTGTAGTGGTGTATACTGCTAAGTTAAGTTTCTTTCTTTTTTCTTTGGGGGAGGTGTGTGATACGTGTAAAATTATTCTGCCTTTTAGATGCTTTTAAATTGCCACTGTTAAAAAAATCTTGAATGGTTCCAGTAAAATCCTCCCAAGAGAACAAATAGTCCAGGAGAAGAGAAACACAAGTAATGTAACAGAACTTATCATAGCTGCTGACAAAATGTGCTTAGTATATACATTTTTTGTGTTCTGTAATAAGCTGTGCTAATTTAGACTGGCAGTACAGAACAGATTTCTYATGGTCTCAAACTACAGAATGAATACTTGAACCTTTAAAAGACCCCATAATGGCCCAGAAAAGAACAAGGTTTAGGAGGAAAAAAAAAATTTTTGAAAACCTCTTTCTCATCAAGTTGTATCCTTTAGGTGATCAAAAAGTGGAAAAAAGGGATTGTGTAATTATTTCCTAATGCAGAAGTAATTTAGGATGGTCATTAATGATTTTTGCAGACTACCTTTCACTCATCCTGTCTAATGATATCTCTGATTTGAAAAGACCTGTCAGCTACTCAGTGAGAATTAAATTGACAGTAAGTGAAGCATGTCTGTCCGGACACAGTCAGTTAGTCAGATGTATTAGACATGGTCTGAGTTTTGTGTAGCATCAACTAAGTGTTCACTTGCACTAGTTACGCTAACAGCTAGTGCAAAATAATTCTTTTGTCCTTATCAAGAAACATATGTTAACTGTTCTATAAATAAAAAAAAGATATTTTACTAAACGGACTCTTAATGCAATTCTGATTAAGTGAATGTTGAAACTGGTTGCATCCATACCCCTTTGTCACATGCACATTGAAAAATTGCAGTCATAAAATCTCATCTCTTTTTGCCATGGGAATCCTGCATTATACAGTTCACAGTAGAGTTCCACATGACTTCTTTTCCTGTTCATTGTGCAATACATAAACTTCTGTATAGAAAGAATAATTTTCCCCATGAGTTTATCTGTGGTACTCATGACTGTAGTTATTCTTTAGCAAATGCCATCAAAAACATATACAGATTTTTCAACTTGGGGGGATAAAGTTAACAACTTGATAGTACACACATTAAGCTCAATAGGGCATCCGAAGCAAATAGCTATAATTTATAACATATTCTGTAATTATAGTTTATAAGAACAGCAAGTACACATAACAGTATATCGTTGATTTTGGAGGGTTATTTCTAAATTCCAAGGCAGTTTTTTTGAAGGAGGTTTGATATTATTTTCACTTAGGAAGACACTATATAATATGAAGAAATGCTTGTGACATTCTATTCCAGTTAAAAATAAAGCAAATCTGCTCAGATAATACAACTGCTGAAATGACTGTGATTTATGGGAGGTTACAGTCTAACTTGTGCTTTATGGGAAGCCTAGATGAGTAATATTAGTGACTTCTGCATGGGTAATGGAATACATGACTAAAACATCACAACAATGTGTCAAAGCTGTGCTTCCGTCCTAATGCACTCAGTTTAGGGTAGAGCATTAGTGTATGAATCTGTGTTTGTGTCTTTGAAGGAAGTGATGCAGCAGAGAATGAAGTATGTAACTACTGCAATTAATGTATCCGGAATGTGATGGGAGGAACAGGAAACTCACTTGATTTTGCAGCTTGCTGTTTCTTGATGACGTGTTGGGACATTGTCTGTCCATACTTGAACCTTTAAAAATCAGATGTTCCAAGAACTGGATAAACCTATGACCTGGACGTATGAATTCCAGAAGTCTTGCTGAATGAATGATTTTTGTCTCCACTTACAATTAATGGAAAGCTAATGTTTCACAATAATTAAAGCTTTTAAAGTGTAAGATGTTTTGAGTTTGATTTCTGTCTATTTCTTAGGTTATAAATGAGCAATAAATGCTTATTTCTTTCTCCCTCCCTCCATTTCTCCCCAAAGGTGACTTATTTCAGGCAAGAATTCTCATATTTTTTTTTATTAGCGAGAAACATCAGAAAGTAGATGTATTTCATGGAGATGGTTCAGTTAGCCCTAAAAAAAATAGATACAATAGTTGTAGGGGAGAGGCATGTAATCAAATTTGCAACAAGGATGTATGTGACCAGCTGATGAAGTGGAAGCATTTTTTCTTCCAAACACCTCTTTTGAAATGCTGTGCAAGTACGGTGTTAGCGGTAGGGAGCCCTGGTTTCCCTACAGTGCATAAAAGCCTTGAGGAGAGCTTGCAGTGCAGATTTCCTTACTCATTGACAAACCTTGGGTTTTCAGGGAACTTTTTCTTGGTTTTGCCCATATCGAGGTTTTTTCCCCTCCAACAAAAAAGCTCTGTTGGAGATCATCTCTGCTATGTATCCTTTTCTCCTGAGCCCTGCCAGAGGAGGAGGCTTACAGAGGATCTTCCAGCTCCAAAAGGCAGCGGGTTCCACCTCTGGATGGTCCTTGCACGTTGCAAGGGCAGCTCGTTCCCCCGTCTCGCACCCAGCACTGGCTTCTTTCCCAGGCAGGAGATACCAGCTCTTGTAGCAGGCTACAAATACATGCAAGAGACAGACAGTGCCAGAATTACCCCACAGCCTTGTCAGCTTTTCCCATTACAGGTAGTACCTGCGTGCCTCGGGTAATTATCAGTATTGTTAATTACTGATAATGCCTTCTTGAATGTCGCTGCTTATGTCAGATAGAAAAACGTACTGAATATTTCTCTTATGACTGTCACTGGTAGCTCACAGTTAGTTCAGAGTGTGTAGAAGAAACCTGCTTCCATGTATGATGAGAGTTCAAGTATTTGTTGCTTCTGCCAGGCAACATAATATGATGCTAACCTGCATTGTGTTGCAAGAAAACACTCTTTATACTGGGCTATTCAAATGTGCTGTATGGATAAAATAAAGATTCTGAATCACATGTTTCAATCATGGCCATCCAGATATTTTAGACAAAGACAATACTGTTGGATGTGCTCAATTACTAGGAGTAGCTGGAAGAATTTTGGATGGGGCACAGAAATGTTAAAGTTCTAAAATCTACATTATAGAGAAACTGTAGGCTCCAGATGACATGTAACTGTTCTGTGAAGCAATGTAGGTGTTGTTTTAATTATTATTCATTTATATGGATTAATTAAAAAACTTGATTCCAACTATTCAGAAAACAAGAAAGAATGATTTAGTAAATCATTCTTTTATACTTATTTTTTTTTTCACATAAAGTTTGAAGAAAAAATAGCAAAAGCGTTGATGATAATAGGACTTTTTTGTAGCATCATCCTTGTAGCATCATCCTTGCACAATCCAGGCAGTTAGAGTGAAACACTAATATTCCTTTTTGTTGCATTAATTTCACAGGAAAATGATTTGATTCTTTCCGGACTACTTGTGGGAGAGAAGTTCATAAAATACTACATGTTCATAAAGCTACAATAAAATTGTTTTAATTGTTTTGTTGGCTTTTTCCTGCCAACATTAAATTGTGCATTGAATTGAATAATTCAGAAACTTGGCATTACTTTTAGTTAAAAAAATTGAGAATTAACAGCATTTTTAGTGAGTTTTCTTTTACTCATTGGGCTTAACTAATGTGAATGAATGGGGTTTGAGAAAAGAGAGGCAAAGATTCTTGTTGTTAGATTTCATCTTCTACAGCAAAGAGTGTTGGGGAATAGCTTTGGACTCTAAACTTCTTGGGTTGTGACAGGATCTGCTCGCTCTCTATTTTTGTCCAACTAAGGTTAATTTTCCCGTTTGTGTTGCTTCTAATTTCTTGAGCATATCTATGACATTGAAACATTTTTTAAATAAAGATTTCCATGTAAAATAAATGATCTGCCTTGCAGGTGTTATCTGAAGATATTTGAAAAATACTAATACTTAAAGTTTGTCTTCAGCTGCCTGTTGGAAGCTTATGGAGAAGATGGCATCAGGCTATTGGTGGAGCCACACAGGGAAAGGAGAAGCAGGAAGGGATGCAGGATGCAATATGGGAGATTGTGATTAGATACTAGGAAGAAGTTATCTTCAAGGGTGTAGTCAAACACTGGAATAGGAGATCCAGAGAGGCTGTGGACTGTCTGTCCTTGGAGGTCCTCAAAGCTGCCTGCCTGTCATCCTGAGTAACCTGATCCAGAAATGGCTTCAACTTTGAAGTCAGTCTTGCTTTGAGTGAGGACCAGGTGACCTCCAGATGTCACTTACCACTGTAATTGACATGTGATCGCTGCAGTTCAGATTTCTAAGCAACAGAACATGAAAATGTATAATGTTCATTTAACCTGATTTTCTTTGCTTTCTGCTTGCTAGCGTGGGGAAGCATGTACTACTTTGTATCAAGTTTACAAGGCTTCTAGCTAAGAAAATGATTAGAAGAAAGAAAGCTTTGTGTGAGAATCATACTGGCAGATTTTCCACATCAGAGTGTTTTTTGAATGGATGTTTTTGATCTCTCTAGGACTTCTGAAGTCTGCTGTTACTTTTTAGTGGCTGTGGGGAGAAATCCAAGAACCTACACAAAGAGTTTTCTCTTGTGTTTGTCAGTATAACAGGGCTTCCCTTTAAGCTGACTTACGGATGAGGACAGCCATGTGACTGGGACACGTAGCACACTTCTACATTTCAATTTGTTTCATGCTGGTAATGACCTTAATGAGTAAATACCCTTGGTGGATTTGTACAGCTAAGCTTGGATAAAGTCATGTTAGATTAAAATGAACAATTATCTCTGGAGTTCTACATTACTAAATTTAGTATCAGGCAGTCTGCTAATTCTGTTGATTATTGGTTTAAAGTAATTCTGTAACAAGCTTTGCTCTAGAGCAGTGGGATGGTACAGGTGTTTGTGTGAACGAAGGTTTGAAGGTCATGTTGTTTGAAGCCCTTAAAAACAACAAACAAGGCAAAAGTTGGCCTTCCTTTTAGAAATAACACTGATGGAAGCGAGAAGAATGCCAACCTTCTCAGAGTGAGAGAGTGAACTTTTTCTTCATCCCTATTGTTGCTTTATTTTTTTTTTGTTTGTTTTTTTGACAAGAGTGAAAAGAGCTGTTAATAGTTCTGTCAAATTCATGGGGAATGGAGGAAAAAATCTTGTGCCATTAACTGATTTTGATCTCTTCATCTTTAATTATACCTGAGTAATGAAGCTGAGGGAACACAGATCTACTTAATTCAACTGCCTTTATTTTTTAAAAGGTCAGTCAGTGCTTTTCTGTGTGGAGTTAAAAATCAAGATTAAATTTGTCGTGTTATTAGGGTGCAGTATGTTTGTTTATCACCGTGGTTGTCTACTCAACAGTGAGATTTCTGGACTACCTAGGTAATAGTAGAGATCTTTTATTTTACGTATCAGTTCTGTACCAAAAAAGTTCATTGTCTTTCACAGCTGGTGCATTCTTAGGCTTCTTAGCAGCGACCGAGTATTCTTTTTGGAAGAAACAAAAAATAAAAGTTTCTCTCTGTGGATAGGGCTGAGGAGACTTCAAGGAATGTTGATTTTGTTCTTAGGTGGAAACAAATCACTTGTTATATGGCTTAATTTCAGAGTTGATCATAGTCCCAGTCAGTCAAACTCTAATTAAAACTTGTGTTGGAAGTGTGTCAGGAATCAGACTTGGTAATTTGAAAAGGAATTCTGATCAAATTAATTAAATATTGAACTTAAGTATCACTCCTAATTAATTTTTCTTCTTTTTGTGTCACTATAAATGCATTGTTTTACAGAAGTTTTATGTCTCTCATTAGTTAATCTCGGAGATGTGTTTTGTTTCAAAGGCAAGTTACATGTGCTAGTGCTTTTTACTCCTTTAAAGGAGATGATGGAATTCTTTAATGGTTAGAACATTTCAATAACCTTAATGTACATCCTTGCATATACAGCGTCTCAGCTCCTAGGGCTTCCTTGGCTTTTAAAATTTGCTGAATTTGCATCTCTTAAGAGTTGGAAAACCACTTCCTTTTCCTTTYGTTAATGTCAACCTTCTGTAATAACTCTTTTATAGGATGAAACAAAGTATTTAGCATTAACCTCTGGGCTTGTAGTTAATGTGTCTCTTCCTGAGATTGTTTGTTTAAAAAGGAATTGAAAAGGTTATTGTATGTGCTAACTCAGTTTAGAAGAGGCATGTCAGAAATATGTTCATAAGAGCTTGTTGATTGATTTCTGTTGTCAAGTTGTTGGTAACTGCTTTAATGTGAAAGGCCAAAAGAAAAATAGTTTAAATGCTACAGGAATGCATTTATCCTTCTATAATATTTTACTTTTTTCTTCTATCCTTTTAAAGATCTTAATTTGAGGATGTACAATCTAAGTTTATTAAAGGTTCATGTAATCTTTTGAGCGTAAGTTTCCAACTGCCTGTTAGGCTCTTAAACTGGTATTAAATTAAGGGTATTGTTCATGTCAGGATCACCTGGATACTACACATGATATTTAGGAATTATTGGCTATTCATTCAACCATAGAAAATTACACCCAGGTTTTAAGTTATGGGTAGTTTCTTAATGAAGTTAATAATCTCATTTTGCCCATTGTAGTCACAATCTTGATACACTGACTCCTAGCAGAAGAGTGTAAATTCACAGCATTGCCTGTAGTTCCATGGTGTTTATCAAGTACCCTCTCCAAGGGTTAAGAATCAAGATTATTTTTCTATATTCCTTGTTTCATATCTGAATTCTTAAAATGTTCAATTGGTGGTGGAAATTAGCATATTACTAGTACACTGACATCTTGCACCTTCATTGGACCACTACTACCTCTTACTGTCTTTGCCAAACACTTCTGGATTGTTTTTTGACTATAACCAGTTCTTATGTTTTTGACTACATCACTAAAGTTGTGCGAGAAATTGCTTTCCAGCTTGTTTCATTCAGTTTTTCCCTCTTGCCCTTTCTTGAAAGGCCACAGAGCTGTCTATATTGGTGTTCATGTCCCGCTGGGAAAGCAAGGCCGTCGACGGCACAGGCATCGTGGGCACAGGCATCACAGAAGAAAAAAAGAAAAAGAAACTGACAGAGAGGATGGTCGAGAATCTCCGTCTTATGGTAAGAAATCGGTTATATGGCTTGCATCACTTAAGAATAGGTCAATAAGAAATGCTCAATGCTTAAACAGTGTTTGATAATGCTCTTTTTTTATTCTTACTTAAAATTATACTTTCTAGAACTTTCTCCTTTGATTTCTTTTTGGAGCTTTCTGGAGCTGTTGGAGAGCAGATGTTGGGGGATAATCTTATTAGTTACCAGGTGATTTTACATTGTGCTGATACGTAAGCAAGATATTAAACCTAGGGTTTCATGGCTACTGAACTCTCAGCTGAAAAAGGATGCAGACCTGAGTTGACTCTTTTGAATCCAGGTTGGGTCTGAACAAAGCTTTCCTCTCATTGCAGTAAACACTAAAGAGTCGAGGTGTTCTCATTCCAGACTGATAGTTTCAATCTTTCTTCCTGAAAGTGCTGTTACTGCAACAGTTTGCTGCAGAGTAAATACTGCCCCATTCCTGCATGTGCTTCTGCATCTGGACTTATCACACTGCCTCAGTGTGGCCAGCCCCATGTTGAGCCCTTCATCACAGCATGGGAAGCTTGCGCTTAAATAAGCTGCGTGCGCTTAGTTACTGGCAGGAGATGTGGGTGTTCTCTGGAGTACTGAGACAACAAAAGGCCTGAAGTCTTCTGGTACTGCAGGGAAAAGCCTTCTGGAAGAACCTTATGCAAACTATTATTATTTTTTTATCTTTAAGGTATGATTATAGTGAAATAGTATGTAGCTTTTCAAAGGAAAAAGGGTGGGGGCAGCAGTTCACTACAGTTTATGTGTTTTTGCATAAACTGACGCTTTTAAGACTGTAGTCAGTTGTAGTGCAGTCACTCTTCTTTTTTTTTTTTTTTATTGTTTTTAATACAGATTGTTGCACAGAACTGTGGAAACCTGGCCTTAAAGTGTATTTATTTTTATATTAAAATATATTTTGAGAAATATTTACTGGAAATATTGACAAACATTTTTGATTTAAAAAGGGGGAAAGATTTCTCAGTCTATAGAATAGCGTGTAATTATGTTGACCAAGATCCATACATAAATCTCCAGACTTTTTTTGCTTTGTTTTCAGAAAGAAAAAAATGCAAATTTTTATAAAGGCTTCCTTTTTAAGAAGTTTCCATGTTTATTTTATTTTGGATCTCTCTTTATGTGACTGTTGTGCAACTTGTTTCTAATAGAGAGCAGGAAGCTTAACTGTTATATGTTGTGTCCTGAGGGAAGTTTCTTTTCATCATTATTTTTTTCTCCTTTTATTCAAGATACACCATCCCAACGAGTGCAGTTTATCCTGGGTACTGAAGATGATGATGAGCATATTCCCCATGATCTCTTTACTGAGATGGATGAACTTTGCTTCAGAGATGGAGAAGAATATGAATGGAAAGAAACTGCTAGGTAAATGAAAAGCACATTGTCTCAGGGTATTGCTTATAGTGATGCTGTTTCAGAGAAGCCAGATCAAGCTTGGAGTTTTCTTGAACTATAGGAGTTAGTTACTTGATTCAAGTTCAATAAATTAAAATGCTTTTTCTTTCTGTTCAGCTTTAGAACAGTCAATGTGGTATCTTCATAGACTACTTAGTTCTCAGTGATGCTGTGTTGATTTACTGAAGGCTGATTTTGCCAATCATTTTTAGAAGATGTTTGGGTCTGAATACTGACGTTCAGTATTCAGTACTGAGGTTCACTCAAGTCAATTGGGTTATCTTAGAAAGGGAAAACTTCTATGAACTGGTGAGTTTTGCTTTTCTGTCTCATACAGAAGTCAAAGGGAAGGACAGGATCATTTGCCAAATTACTTCTCTAATAGGAGAAATGACATAAATATATGTTAATATAGTTATGCTTTTTAGGTGGCTAAAATTTGAAGAAGATGTTGAAGATGGTGGTGATCGATGGAGCAAGCCTTATGTAGCAACTCTGTCTCTGCACAGCCTCTTTGAACTGCGAAGCTGTATTCTTAATGGCACGGTCATGTTGGACATGAGAGCAAACACACTAGATGAGATAGCAGGTTACAGCAAAATTTCTTTTGAAATATTTCATTTCTGAATTTCAATTTAAACTTTAAACGTCTTGTTTTTTCTTTATGTTCTTGAAACTTCTGCGTTGAAGGTATGTGCAGGTTTACTGCAGTTTTCTTCTAGTTGTAAAGGGCTAACGCTGCAAACTTTGCTTACGATGAAAAATGCTTGGATGAGTAGGAGCTCCTTTATTACATATTTTAGGTTGAGGCCCAGGATTTTCCTTTATGTTCTAATCTCTGAATGTGTTCTTTGTGTCTTTGTGTCTTTGTTTCTACAGATAAAAAAAAAAAAAAAATTTAGGACTTGTGCAATTTGGTACTAACTTGATGCCATTAGTGTAGTTGAGTGTTTTGACCTAGTATGTCCCTAATCACTTGGCCATGATAATTTCAAATATTACAAAATCAGGTTTGAAAACCTTTTCATGTATATTTCTACTTAACCTGGATGCCTATGTGGACTAGCTTTACATAATTTTCCTGCTATCTCTTGCTACAGGTACTGCATAACGGAATACTATATCAAGAATCATGCTAAGGCTTAGGGTTGACTAGCACGTATGTGACGGACAAAGTGTTTTAACTGAAAAACTTGAACCAAAAGAATTTTTTCAAAATTCTTGAAATTTGCTGAAGAATTTATTGTTCTCTTCTTCTTTTCCTGATTTAAGTAGGAATGCTCAAAACGTCCTTTAAAAATGTATTGTTTTGTTTTTATGATAATTGTAGCAATAATCTTGGTACACAAGGTAAAAAAATTAATCCTTTGTAAGCATCATTTTTCTGTTTTAATAGCAGATATTTTACTGGAACTGGGATGTTCTGAGAAATTGTGTGAATTTGTCTCAAGCTAATTCTATATGCTATTATGAAAGCATGTAGGATAGCAACTTTGATACACTGTGAAGATACAATTAAGTTTTCTTGTTCCCCTGAGCAAGGAATATGTAATTGATATTCTTGGTTCACATTTATAAAGGGAAAAATAAGGTGGGAGGTTTTCTTCTCAGAAGCTATAGCTGCAGGCAGTGTGTTACCAAGCCAGTAATCTCTCAAGAAATCTGTGTTGTTTCAATGAAGACTTCGTGGCATATAAGTTTATAATGTATTTGGAGTCATTAGCTTTTTCATTCTGAAAAGTTCTGTGTCACTGTAGGTTACCAGTACAGCTGAGTTCTTGATGTATGGATTAAGAGAGATAAATATGTTTTACAAGTTGTGTGTCACTAGGCTTATGATTTGAACAGTTGATTTAAAAAAAATCATCTAAGAAGTCACGGCAGATAATTTTTCAGATATGCAGACATTCCTGAATTAATTTAGTTTCAGCAGATGGAACTAGCTTTTGTTTTATGCTTCCTGTTCTACAGTACATAAACCACATGGCATCAGGTGGGGAGTCTCAGGAACTTAGGATGCTTAAAAGTGACAGGAGATAAATAATTCATCTTACTATGTAATAACTTTTCCTTTAATGTAGTTTTACACTTTCAAAATACAAAACACAAGATTAATCCTGTTTTAAGGAGTTAAGTAGTTTCTTCTCCATTGTGATTTTGCCTTAAGGTGTCCCTTCTGAAAGGAAGTTGAATAAGTAGCTGCAGATTTGTTGTTGTTGTTTTGTTTTTGTTTTGTTTTTCCCCTTTCTTTAAGGAAGCGGCAGTTATAATTTTGGAGTAAATGACCAAGTAAATTAGAAAACTATGAACAACCTGTTTCTTAAAATGATGCTACTAAAATGCTTTTTATTTGTATTCACACAACTGTTCTTTGCTTATTTACACATCTGCTTGTCCAAGGATTTCTTTGAGATGTGTTGTGGATTCTGGAAGATCACTCGCTTCCGATCTAATACTTTTATACAAATTGGAGCAACTGCAGTGCTCAGATGTGCAGAGAGAAAGATTTGATAGCTGTATATATATAGTTTTCAATTTTGTTCTTTTTAATTATTATTCATGTAGATATGGTTTTGGACAACATGATTGCCTCTGGCCAGCTGGATGAATCCATAAGAGAGAATGTAAGAGAAGCTCTTCTCAAAAGACACCATCACCAGAATGAGAAGAAATTCAGCAATCGGATCCCGCTGGTTCGATCTTTTGCAGATATAGGCAAGAAACATTCTGACCCTCACTTGCTTGAGCGAAACGGTGAGATAAGTTGTAGCATCCAATTTGTTCTAACCTGTTAAATAATTATTCTCACTGGGAGATGAAGGAAAATTCAGCTGATAGCAGATAAGTGTTTCCTCCTTGATAAGCAAGGAACTAAAGTCCTTGTATGTGCAACAGTGGATATTCCTGTATATTTTTGAATTTACTCACTTTGCTTCTGCCTGTGTATGTAGCATGCATTGTGGTTATGTAGTGTGGAAGTAGACTCACATTGGATCTAATGCTTTTTGGGATATGCTTGAATGAAATGTGTGATGCTTGAGGACTTTCAGTATTTTGGTGTAACTTTATATGTTTGTCACCTAGATCCTACTTGCTTATTCAAGTTTATGTACTAGAGATTTTTTTTTTAATGCTGATGTTAGGAGTTCAGTGATGCTGACAGTTATTATGTTGTATTGTGTAAATTCTAGTTGATTGGGAAGACTTTGCTATGCTTAATGGGGGAGAAGTATTTTTAGCTGGGATGCTTATTTTTACCTTGCTGTGTATAGAAGTATCTAACAGGAGGAAGGGAAAAACAAGTGACAGAAGAGACATTGACAGTTTTTTTCCAGAATATATTACTTCTCTTATTACAACTAATTCTGAAAAATTCTGGAAGGTTACTATGTTTCATCCAAAGTCTGGATGCAATGCATATTCTTAGAGAAGCTTACTTTCGTTCTTATTATATCTTATTACCTGTTTCTATGTCCATTCTTCATGTTTCTTTTCCCTTATGTTGACTAAAACAGATATAATTGCATTTGAAATTTTTCTGTCTAGGGGAAACTTAATACTGGTACAGTGAGTCACTCCTTGAAATGAAGTTCCATTTCATTCTTGAAAGATATCTCATTTCTTACAAGTGTTTCAATTAAAGTCAATTAAAGGTAATTTCATGGGTGCTCTGAGTTTGATACATTCTTGGAGTTCATCTAGCGAGTGTTCAACTTTGCAGATAGTGTTCCTTAGTGAATATGTGATGCCCACATAAACATTTTACTGGTCGTTTCAGAATTAGTTGTTTCTCTCTCTCTTTTTTCCCCCCCCAAGAGTATTCTAATCTTCTGACTTACATGTTTTGTTTAACCAACTTCAGCGTTTCAAATATAAACATGGTTTTACCTGTGCTGGAACACTGTAATTGAGAATTTAAGATGTTTTGCTTTTCATTTACTTTTCAGATGTAACTACTTCTTTCCAGAGCATTTTATTCTTTTGTTATTCCTTCAAGAGGTTATAGAATATATGCTGATGTATTAAACCAGTGTAACATGAGAAACTTGCTGCCAGCATATATTTGTTATTTTTTTAATATGCATATAGTCGTCCTCTGCCCAACTGGTAAAACAAACATGCAGTATATTAAATTTTAGACTCCTTTTATGGCCATGTTTGCTAGGGTTAGGTTACATCGTCTTCTTGACTCAGGACGACCTACTGGCAAAAGTCTGATATTGATAATACATTAGTGGTTAGTATAGGAAAACAATAAACCATTTGCATTATTGATACTTCTAACTTTTAAAACTGGAGTGCAGTCAGGCTTTAATGTTCATTTTAAATAAAACTTGAGTGAATTACTCACTTTTCCGTTATTAGAATATGGAAGAAAAATTATATAGTGAAATTTTCTTGGTATAATTTCTGGCTCTGTTTTTCTCTTTTTTTTCTATTTTGTTATTCAAATAATAATATTTTATAGTTATTAAATTATTCTAGAGCTTTGAAAGTGGTGGTCTCTGTAGAGTACCTAGTATAAATATGAAACTAGATGTGCTTAGTTCTTTCTTTGCTTGATGGTGTTATGTGAAAGCAGCATATTTTTAATTTAAAAGATTTTAGGGGAAGCAATCAGTATTCTTTGAGCAGCGGCTGCCATACTAGGAAGTGTGTTCTTTGTAATCAGGGAGAGGAATATCACTAAACTGTCTAATGGAAATACGGTGGTGATGCAGCCGGTCTCTGAGGGAGGCAGGCAGACCTATCCTCTACTTAATATGAAATAGTGGGACATTAAGACTTGTTAGGACACAGTGGCTTTGGGGAAAACATGTCAGATCTCAAGCTGATGGGAATATTTGGTAAGTCAGAGCAAATGGAGATGGAGAAGGTACTATGTAGCACATCTATGTGCCTTCTTCAGAAACTCTATACTAAGACTGCAGCTGGCTAAGAAAAGTTAACAAGGGTTTTTGTTAGAAGACAGGTTTAACATGATTGCATATGTTTGATCGTGTTAATTTTGAAATAATTTTCATTTTAAAAATTGAAATAACTCGTGTTTAATGGGTAAAGATAATAGTGAGGTCATGTGATGTTGGGATGGTATTAAAGGTAGCTACTGAAGTATTAGGAGTGAGAGATCATTTGTCTAGGAGAATCTAAGAATCTAAGTTGGTTTAGGCTGTTTTGTTTTGTTTTATTCTTGTGCTAAACGCCTTGCTGACTTGGAGGTTGTGTTATCTTCTCCCACATCTTTTTGGCATTCTAATCGGTACTTACTTGTATTCTGACTGTCCTAATGTCTAAAACCAAATTTGCCCTGACCTTACTTGCATGAGTATGAAACTTTTGGGCCCTTAAAGCTTTCAGTTTACTATGAAGATTGTTAACGTGTAACTTGTGTCTCTGATTTCTAGAATTTCCCTGTTGTCAGCCTCATGGTGTTTCATCTGTTTTGTCTCAGGGGAAGGCCTCTCAGCCTCCCGCCACTCTTTGCGAACAGGTCTCTCTGCCTCAAATATTTCCCTGAGAGGAGAAAACCGTTTGTCTGTTCTTCTCAATTACCTTCTTCCTTCTTCGAGAGCTGGGACCCCGGCAGCCTCCAGGTGCACAACCCCCGTTCCTAGCCCTCAAAACACACCACCTGCCAGTCCTACCTTCAGCCACCCAAGTGCCCAGCCAGGCCCGCCTCAGGGCAAGGAATTGCTGGTGTYCCCCGCCAGTGACGATATTCCTTCAGTAATAATCCACCCACCTGAGGAGGACTTAGAAGTGCAGGAAAAGAAGACAGAGGAAAATACTGACAAAATACCAGGCAACTATCGAAACCTAAGCTGTCCATGTGTGATGCACTCTGCATCCGGGTCACTTGCCTTGCAATGTTGTTAGCACCGAGCTTGGGCGCAACTGAGTGTGAGACCTCTGCCTGCATGCTTGATCTCGCCGCGGTTGTGACTCTTTTCTTGTCCATCACTTAACTTTTTCGCTTTTTAACTAAAGCCAGCCTAAGTATTCTTTAATTAACCTTAATATGTGTAATCAAAGAGGGTTTTTTTTTTTTAAGTTAATCATATGTAATCAAAATGTCAAAAATGGTGGCCTTTTTCTTTCTCTTGAGCTCACTCTATGTCAGGTGATTTTTTTTTTTAATGTATTTTTTTCTCCTCTTTATCATCATCAGTGGATATAATGACATTTTAATTTTTTTGTTGTTGTCCTGACGTAACACTGGTCTAAGACATAAAATTTCAATAAGAATAAGGAAAGTATGAGGAAGGCTGTAATAATTGTAATGAATTATCGGTAGGTTAGTTGCATTATGATGATTTTAGGCAGTCTTATTTTCCCTTTTGTGCCACTACAAACCAGGGCTATTAAAAGTAGTAGAAGTTTACAATGAAAATGGCAGATTCAGTTTGTAGCTGATTACAGGTAGCTTTCTGCATTGGAGACTTCATTATTGTATTGTAATTTTTCATAAGCTAAGGGAGTATAAAGTAAAAAAGAGTTCATAGTCATAGGTCAAAGCTCAGCAATATATTAGGATGCTGCCATCTCACAAGGCTGTTTTTTCTTCCATGTAAAAAGTCAGGTTTTTTTTTAAAAAAAAAAAAAAAGAAAAGATGAAAACTTGTGACAATTTCTTTACTTATTATTATTTATTTATTTGTTTCTACTTATGTGTTATATATCCTGTTATACTGGCTCTACTCTTGCAAAATTACCATCTACTTAAAGACTTTGGTATTCTTCTGGTTAATCTTGATTTAAAGAGATCACTTCCTAGCTTCCTAGGCTGCTCCTGGAGTTAGCTGGTTTTTAGGTGTGTATTGTTGTGAGCCGGTTTCCCTGAGATAACCAGTGAGGCTTTTCTCAACTTCCTCACATACTTAGGAATACAGCATAAGCTTTAAAAATTTACCTCTTCATCTCTAAGCCAGAATCAATTTCCTGGTGCAAAAACACAACGAAGTCATGAACAGCAATGAAAGTAGGCTGGCAGTGGAAATATTTTTCTGCCTTTTCACATTCTGCTGGCAGTTCACTAAACAGTACATTGTATTGTGGACTGTCATTTTGAGTTGGAGTAGGGGCCACTTCTTTGCTTAAATTTAAAAAAACAAACAAAAAAGTCTTCCCTATGGAAAGACATTGACTTCCCTATGGAAAATTAAGATAATGCACATAAAGATCATTCTGATGGGTGATCTTTCAACGGTATTTAAAAAGCAAAAATAAAGTAACAGATGTAGTTAATTTTTGAGTTCTCTTTTTTCTTTACTCATTGGATAGGAATGACAACATGTCAGACCTAAGACCTTTGGAATCCAAGAGAGAGCAAACAAATGTAGATGAAATGTAGATTTCTTGTTATTATCAGTGTTAAAATTTTCCAGCACCATCTCCAAGTTGCTTTCAGATAGATTTTGGGCCTCGAGGGAATGTTTCTGATCTCATCAAGGAAAAATTGGAAAGGATGATTTCCCAGTTAATCCGTAAAGGTTTTTCCAGAGAAAGAATACAGTGGTTGGTGGGTTTTTGTGTTTTGGGTTTTTTTTTTTTTTTTGTTTTKTTTTTTTGGAGTGAGGTGGAAAGAGATTTATYTTTTTTGGGTTTCTTTCTGTGCTCTTTCCTCCGCCCCCACCACTCTCTCTCTCTCTCTCTCTCTCTCTTTTGAATTGAAGAAATGATATGACCACAGAAAGATGTGTTTTTCCATGGAAATGTCTTTGAAGATGTTCTCAGACTGACGTCTGGGGTGTGAACTGGACTGATGGTTATTTTGGGAGGCAGATCCAGAAGGGAACCCACATGAGGAAGTGTTCTTCGTTGTCGAAAGAAATTTTCTCTTAGGTCCATGTAATGAACCGTACTTCCTCCCTAGTAATTCAGAACTTGACACCCTGAATATCTTTCCACATCTTAATTATTGCGTTGATTTTGTATCCTGTGAGCGTTAGGAACTGTGATAATTTTCTAATAAATAACTTCTACTGGGCCGCCTCCTATCCGTGGTCTTTTGCTAGACAGACTTTCTTTTTTCCTCCTTTTAAGTAGCTGGAAGGTTTTTGGATGTAGCATGAAAGAGAAGGGACACATTGCCAAATAACTCTGTATTTTTATCACCCAGTCATCAGTTTTATAAGTCATTTCAGGCAAAGGGATGTTTAACATATCAATATCTTGTTAATAATTTTTGTTTCATCATCAGTTCAACTTTTGTTTTTTCATCATTAGAACCGTTAAATGATGAATTCCTAGGAGTCATAGCTGGGAGGAGACCTATGTATGGCTTAAGTTCAAGATTGTTAATCAGCCATTGTTATTAAGTTTTATTAGTGTCTGTGAATAATAAGTGTTTCAAGAGAAATGCTTTAAGATGCTTTGTTATTCCTTATATTCTATTAAGTTTTAAAATACATTTAAAATTTAGAACAATTTTGTTCTTACAATAATTTATTACTGAAAAGAGTCATTCAGAAATATTTGCATATATATTTATTAGGAATGATTCATTTGATTTTTTTTTTCACACAAGACCTCATAGAAATTTATTTTAAAAAATATATATTTCTTCTACTTCCACAAAGATGATTGTGATACGATTTTCCTTTACAAGTTTCCCTTTTCATAAATTTTACATATATACACCTAATAATGCAAGGACATTCGTGCTTAGATGCTGACCTCGTCTTAATTCCTTTGAGAAAGTTTTCTTATTTACTGAAATAGAGATATGGGAGGCAAATCTCAGTGTTGTTCTTGCCATCTTTTTCTATTCTAGTTTTCTACTTTTTCTATTTTCTAGATTTCTGTCAATGCAGTATTAAGTTAAGTGACTAGGAGGTACATTTGCTCTTCAGTGAAGATGTCACTGGAAAGTACTTTTGAGGAAATTTTAAGACTGCTTTGGAATTCCAAGGCCAGAACTTGGAACTGCACCACCCTGCAGTTTCTTTCGAAGGAAACAGGTGGTGGACTTGCATAATGCCAAGAGTCCTATGAACACTTGATAGTTACTTAGTGCTTTGATAAGACTACAGGGATTTTTGTCTCAATCTGGAAAAACTACTAGGTAGTTATCTAGTTAGCACCAGCCTCTGAATTAGTATTTACCAAGATGGAGAAGATATGGGAATAAGTTCTATTATTAGTCTGAGGTTTGAGGAAGTATTTCACTGTTGGAGGTAGTTTTTCCTTCATTTTAGTAAAATAGGACAATTCAACTGTATAACGTAATGCAGTGTCATAGGGAGATTCTTGCTCAGGTCTGAAAACAAACAAACACTGTTTTCACAACATTGCATCCAACTCTGAAGCAACAGTAAGGAAAACTCCATTTAAATAAAGCATATTCCTGTATCAGTGCTAAAAAGGATGGACCTTGACTATGACCCTTCAATGAAACTATAAAGGCATCTTTTAAAAGAATCAATATCACTTCACACCTGTTCATATTTCTAAATAGTAAATTACTTGCTGCCTAGTATGTAGAAGTCTAGGGATGAAACTGAGATCTCTGTTTCTATGCATGTTTGAGAAAATAGCCTTTTTTGAGCATTCACTGGTCATGCACATTAGGATTAAACCATGTAGATGGGTTGCAGAAATGCCCAGTGGACTTGCTGTCTATCGTCCTGTTCAGTGTCTCGCTACTTTTCATTCTTGTGTCTGCATGATCTTGTTCATGGGGCACTTATGAAAAGTACAAAATGATGTGTTGTTACTTACCTTTTATCATAAGCATTTTATTATCTGACCCTGTGGTTATCTGTATACTTGCTCTGATGTCACCCTCACTCTTCTACTGCGATGAATTTCTAATGCTTCTGCTCTTACCAAATCTACAAACCTGCTGTAACATGAATGTAACATCTCATTTAATAGTTCAAGTTAATTTGACAAGCAGTTGATTGTAATTAGCTCCTTGTGAGCAATACCTATATCTCTGAGCATAAGGGCAGAAACTGAAGTGATATTTTTGTTGTTTGTTGCTTTCGCTTCCTGAAAGTAGTATTTATAGCACTAGGTAATTACTTGTACATAGTAGATTTTATGAAGGAAACTGTAGCTTATTAACTTTTTTTTTTTTTTTTTTTT
>PTEX01000068.1:1244211-1363183 GCA_003342815.1 Eudromia elegans
CTTTCCTTTTCTCTCCTAATGTCTAGTTGTTAAATAGTAAACACAGAGGTAGGACACTGTATTTCCAGCACATGAGCAAAAAGTAGCCTGTGAGGACTTCAGTTTTATTTTGACTAGAGTGATGCTGACCTTTACAACAGGCTTTTTATACATTATACAAAATTCTGACTGCAGAGTTAGTCTAGACGTGATTTTAGAAGCATGTTAAAGCATGTTTATTACCACATCTGAAAGGTCTAGTGTAGACAAGCAAAGCAAAATACACTTCTAGAGCATATTGAACTGAACAAGGAAAAGCTCTGTAATCCAAAAGATGGGATTTGGATTGGTTATACATGCCCAGACTAGTTTATGAATGCTAGCTGGGTAGGGATGACTGTGGCAACGTGGAATTCACTATATGCACGCTCATACTTTCAGTGGACCTGCAGTTCAGGATTGTTAATATTTTGTCAAGATACGTAAAACTGCTCTGTCTTTGTGCAGATATTGGAGGGAAGCTGTACATTTTACTCAGTAACTTCACTGGAAATGCCATTTTAGTTCATGTGTTTGAGAGACCTTTTAGATAGTATTATCTGGTCGAATCTAAGTTGGAGCTTTAATCAGTTTATTTAAGTCATAGTTTGCAAGTTGTTGATTCTTCTTGTAGTATGCTGCTTGTATAGAGGTGTTTACCCCACCAGGTATCATCTCTTACTACTCATAACCTGAGACTTGCCTAGCCGTTTTACAAGTGGCATACTTGTGTGGGGCATACCCACACAGCGACTAGGCAACAGAGGTGTTTGCTTTGGGTGTTTGCAGACTTTTCAAATTAGTGAAGATGCTGTCTGCCCACTTCTGGGGAGGTTAAGACTGAATGTGAACAGATTTTTCCCCTTTGCTTGGCGCTCTTCCCTCACCCACCTTAAAGTCACTCTTCTGGTGACTGTTCTGCAAATGGCCATCATTTAGGCAGCACTTTGGTTTTTTTTCATTATGTCTAATTTTTTACCGTTATGACTTGTTAATGCTGCATTTATGATACTAATGTAAGGCACTTTTATTTAATAAGTTGCACTTTTGCTTTAAGCAAGCTGCCACTTTGAGTTTTTGTAGTGTTGCGTACTCATTTCACTCTGAACATCATTTTGAACTTATCTCCATTGTTTTAATTTAGGACTGTTGGCATCTCCACAGTCAGCACCTGGAAATCTAGATACTGGGAAATGTGGAGATGTTAAAGGTACTGGAACAGGAGGAAGCAGAGAAAACAGCACCGTTGATTTTAGCAAGGTAAATAGCACTGAATACATTGGAATTCAGCACTACGGGACTATCAAAAAAATGGTTGTTATTGCTGTCTGTTAAGTGTGACTTGTATAAGAATCGGAAGGTAGCATAGATTAATAGTGTCATATGTTCTTATAGTCTTCCCAGTGGGACTGGTCTTTCTATTTCTTTTGGTGATTTCGCCAGTATTGCGGTAAATTCGTGAGTACAGTCACCATACTGTCTCATGCAGAGAGAGATATTTTCAGAACTGTTCTAAAGTCTCTTGCGATAAAAATTTTATAGATGCCACTATAAAGGTTTTTACTTTTTTTAGAGGGAGATTTTAAAGGGGACTTGTCCTGCACTAGTAGCGAATTTGCCACACAAAAGCTATCGTACATCTCTCTTGTGTATTACTGTAGATCCTATCCATTTCTTTTGATTTAAATTTGCTGGGCAAGTTCCCTCCTGGCTGTACAAAACTGAGTTTTCTGGTGTCATCTGTAGTGTGAAGGATTGTAAGAAAACTGATTTGCCAAGTTAAGTAAATGCACTTGAGCAAAGGTAGCCTATGCTATAGTTCTCATCTGATTATGGCAGGTGCCATTTCTTCCTGCTCCTCTGTCACAGTTTTTATGTTTTTGCTTGGCCGATCCTTCTGTACACCTACCTTGTCTCCTGTTGGGCAGGAGTCAGCCTCCTGGCACTGTAGTTGTGGCACACTTGGTATGGGACTCAAGAGGCCATCTGTAAGTTCTGTGGATAGCAGTGTATCTGGTGTTCAGTGTGTGCGTGCAGATGCGAACAGAGTTCACGTGCTGTATCGTTTTCTAATGCTCTTCGCCAACTGCATACGGAAACAGTAACTTTCCAATTGTGTTTTTCAGGGAAGAATAATAAATGAAAATTCTTTTGCAAAATTTTGCCTTTTTCTAACATGAAATGCGAAGCTGTGATATAACTAGCTACATTCTAGAAAACGTATAATTACCTGAACTCTCTTCAGACTTGTTAAGATGTTGCCCTATCATGGAATGTTTCTCGTGAGAAGTAATCTTAAAAAGGTGGCTACGCAGTTTGGAGCCGTTTTAGAATATAATAGGTAGTAGTGATGCTAACTTCTAGAAAATAGTTGAATAGATGGCTGGCTGACATTTTATACTTACATTTGTCTTTTTTGTATTRTGAGATATTTGATTTGCTTTTATATTTTTATGCAGTAAATGTTTACTAAATTCTGATTATATTTAAAATTATGTTACAAAATTACTGCTAACAACTGTGTAAGGGAATAAACACTTGTTCCATCTTTTTATGAATAGGTTGATATGAACTTCATGAGGAAAATTCCTTCAGGAGCAGAAGCATCAAATGTGTTAGTGGGAGAAGTAGATTTTTTAGAAAGACCTATTATTGCATTTGTGAGACTCTCCCCTGCTGTGCTTCTCTCAGGTCTCACAGAGGTTCCGGTTCCTACACGGTAAATAAGTGCCCAGAAAGCTGAGTTTTATTTGTATCATGAATTAATGATAATGTTTAAGATTTCAAAACTTTTTCAAGCCTTTGTTGCCTTTTTAAAGATACACATGAGGAGTGTTGTTCCCTTATCTGCAACAGAACATGACAGGGAAGACGAGTCCACTGAGCCGAATAGTCTAAGGTTGAATCTTTTAAGAATCTACCCATTGTGTCATCCTGTTTGCCCCCTTCCATACTCTCTCATGAATATTGTGACCGTGTGTGACTGTGAATATTTATCATGTCACTAAAACGCGGGTCACATGATGGATGGGGATCTGAACTCACTTCTTCATGTAACAGGACTAATTTCAGTCTTAGTGGAGAACATTTCATTTCCTCTGTGTGTGCGCTGATGTATTAGACTCTTTAGAAGTATTTGACATCCATTTCTGACTTTTATATTTTAAAATTATTTTACTGCTTGTTTATCTTCAGTTTTCAGTATATCTACTGTAATGAAAAGGAAAAATAATTTTTGCAGTGTTCCTTTGAAGATAAGGGAGAAATTTCAGAGAGAAGTTGACATTTTTGCTCATAGTATTTCACTATGAGCAAATTTGTAAGTTTGTATAGACAAATTATTGTAGCTAAAATTCTCTCCTGTGTTTTTCTGAATAGTGAAAAGTTGCAGATTTGAAGTAGCAAACTTGAAGATGTCATCTCAGTTTTGGCGTGAATAATCTACTGGCAAAGAAAGAATAATGTTAAGATTTTTATTTTGTGAAGTGAAAACAGTGCTACTTTTTTCAGACGTGTTTTACATAAGAATTTCATATTTATAGAATGTAGTAAGAATGTAAAAAGAATTACTCCATTCATTGATTACTGTCATTTTGTTTGTAAGATACTTGCCCTGTTTGTATTTTAAAAATTTGTAAAAAATGATTGTGGTTAGTAATGGAGACCAGCTGGGCCTATGTGTTGTGAGGCATTCCTTGGTTGGATTTCTTCCCAGTTACAAGACCGAAATGTCTTGTGGAGTGTCATTGTCACTTGTTAGGTGTCCAGAATGCGAGTTCCCATCATTTCAGCTGATACAGAACCAGCATGGGTATAGCCAGTGTCTTTGCTGCCATGTATCTGTGCATCTTTAGGTAACATCTGAATTTAGCAAATGAGAGATGTAGTTCTCATGAAGAAATGATCAGTAAAGAGGCTGGAGAACAGGTCATAGAGCTCCTAAAAATGTTCATTAAACTGCAATCTGTGGATTTCTGTTTCAGTTATAGCATTAAGTTGTTGAAAATTTAGGGTTGATTAAGTTACTTCGGTTCAGTATGAAAGCTTCAGTAGTGATTTTGGGGCTTGTGTTAGTCTTTGTGCAGTCTGTGAGATTTGAAGCTATGAAGAACACATTTTTATATCATCAAATATTCTTAAAACATGAGTTTGAAGGAATCAACCGATAATATTCAGATGAGCCAGCCCTGTTGATTTGTCTTAATTGTTTCCTCCACAGATTTTTGTTTTTGTTGTTGGGACCAGCAGGCAAAGCACCACAGTACCATGAAATTGGAAGATCAATAGCTACACTTATGACCGATGATGTGAGTAGTGTATCTCAGTCTCGCGTAGTTAAAGACCAGTAAAAATAGTGTGTTTACTGACTGCTATTAAATATATTCAGGAATGATATGTTAGAAGAAAGGAACTGAACTGATTAAATGAAGAACAGTAAAAACTATTCATTTTTTTCCCACAATTCAGTTTATTAGATAATAGAAATGTGAGTTTTTTTCTCCTTGCTTTTCTTGTAGAAATCCTAAATATATTCCAGATAAGATATTCTAGGAATGATTTATGGATTTGATTTTCCTACGATTAAACAGAATGTATCTGACATGAAACGTATAGCAAACTGCAAAATTTCTTACAACAGAAGATTTAAGAATGCATGCAATTGAGTTAACACGTTTTTTAGAAAAATAGGATTGAATGATCAAAATTAGAATGTTATTAGACATTAATTAAGAATGTATTAGGCTTAGAACTCTGGTGGACAGTTTTGAAGAAAACAGAGGAATTGGGACTCTTCAAAACAATTTCTCATCCTACTAAGCAAAATTTGAGTGTTGTTCCACTTTTGACCTTGTATTGAGCGCCACCTATTGAAAGCTGAATACAGTGGACTAGCAGAAATCGTTTTTTATACTCCAGCAGTTTTAACTTTGGAAATATAAACCAGAAATTGCTCATTCTGTCACTGCGTAGGTAGCATATGATTCAGCACATTTGTTCTGAATAAGAACTGAATCCTAAGTTGCAGCTTGTCATTTTTTAGGTAGTCTAATTCTTAGCAGTGATGTAGATGATTGAAATAGAAAATATAAATTGCTTGGTCTTAAAAACCTATACAGATTGAAAAGTTCTAATGTACAGTTAATTTCTAGATGTAGTAGTCAGGTGTTTTAGAGACAAATAGTTCAGGTTCCAGTATCTAGAAAGGCAGGTTAGGAAAATTTTCTGCAGCAGTTCTTAATACCAATGCATCATCAGAATTCAGGGATTATTTTATTCATTTTTTTCCGGTTTATTTTTAAACTTTGAATTCCAAGTCTGTGTTGCCTTTTTTTTTTTTTTTTAAGTACTAGAGTCTTAATACAGTGGTCTTCTGTTTGTTTTTGTTTTTATTTTTTTGAAACAAGATTGCTTCCTGGGCTGCTTAGCTTTTCTAGAATGAATTAAACTAGAGGATGTGTGCTATATAAATGACATTCTTCGCAACATCATGTATTATGATTTTAATGTAGTGGGGTTTTTTCTTTTTTCCCCTAATTTAGCACAGTGCAGTGGTATTTGTAGTGCACATTATTTTGGCAGGAGTGCATTACATTGATTTACTGAATACAGAAGAGGAAGGTTTTTATGAATTTTAGAAAAAATGGAAAATTATTTTGAGGTTAAAACATAGAATTTTTATGATCTATTAGGTTGCGTGTACACTTAATGCGAAAATGTGCAAATAATTAAAAGCCTGATTATTGGAGGCCTTAAAGTTTTTTGATTTTTTTTTTTTTTTCCCCTATCTGATTCCTTTTTAAAAAGTATTAAGGAGTCTCTTGTGATCTCTTCCTCTTTTAACAATATATAACTGAATGGTGGGTGCTTTCCCCTCACAGGTTTTCCATGATGTTGCGTATAAAGCTAAAGATCGAAATGATTTATTATCAGGAATTGATGAGTTTTTAGACCAAGTGACAGTCTTGCCCCCAGGAGAGTGGGATCCATCTATACGAATTGAGCCACCAAAAAGCGTTCCTTCTCAGGTAAAATAAATAAATAAATAGGGATGGAGGTGGTGGAAATCCCATAGCTTGTCTGATGATTTCTTTATTTTGAAAACATTATTTCCAATTGCAAGTTAAAATATATAAAATTGTATTTTGAGTATGAACTTTAGAAAATTATCTGAAAAACCAAAGCATCCTTTGGAAGAAGTCGTGTAAGGGGAAAAAAATATGTATTTTGGATCAGTGACTTGGTGTTTTATTTACTTCTATAATACCAAAGTGAGTTTGTTTGTAGTCTTAGAGAGTTGGTTGGAAATTGTAACTGGGTCAGTGGTATGTGAGTTGGATTATCCATCTAACAGTGCTCAGAAGAGCCTTGTACTTCTTACAAAACTTACATTTGTGTGCAGTGTTGGCTGAAAATAGTTTTGATGCTGTATGTTGTCTAGCAGGAAGTTCATGAAATAGATAAAAGTGCCTTGTGTTCTTCACTTGTCCTAAAGGCTTAGGACGGAAGCGCTGGGGAGGCTGGACCTTGGAGGGCCGCAGGCTTCCTTGCCCTCTTCCCCCTTATTGCTAAGGGAATTCTTCCCACAAGTATCCAGCTTGAGAGAGTGAAGTAATCCTGATTCCAAAGGGTGATGTTGCTGTTGAATTCTGTGACGATTTGAGAGACTGGATGGAATATAAAAGGGCTGACTGTTCAGTGTCAGTGCAATGCAGTTTAGTTCATAAATAGCATGAAACTGCTGCTTTAATTTGTTTCCAGAATAAGCACAGCTAAAGCTTTTCAGGAATGTAAGCTTGGCTGAGAATTTTATGAGGCACTTGGGAGCTTGCTGAAAGAAGAATGACTTCTCATTTATACATCAAATACGTACTGGATTTCTTGTAAAGAGAGGTCCATGTTTGTTTCAAATGGGAAGCTTCCACTCTGTGGCAGGGGGTGGAGATTCTTAGCTTTCTCAGCCTCATGACTGTCGTGTGTCTTGAAAAGGCAGATTTTGTTTCAGCACACCTCAGGGGAGGATATTTCCTGTGGCAGGGGAGAGAGATGAATACCTTGGGGCTAGGCACYAGAAAGGTCTTTGCTGAAAGGTTGTGCAGTTCAAGCCTTTTGTATTCTGCAAAAGAAGAATTTGGCCAATAGAGGACTGCTGATAAGCTAGGAATATGAAAGGCTTTAGAGGCTTGGATTGACTGCATACCTGCTTTAAATTAGAGTTTTTTGTTTTGGTTTTTTTTAGTGTAAAAGCACTCTTGAAGTATTTTTTTTCTTTTTTTTCTTTYTCTCTCTCTCTCTCTCTCTCTCTCTCTCTYTTTTTTTCTCTCCTCTCTCTCCCTCTTGTAGGAGAAAAGGAAGATACCTAAGTTTCCAAATGGATCTACTCCTACAGGAGAGACTCTCAAAGAAGAAGGGCATCATGCTGGACCTGAACTTGAGAGAACTGGAAGGTGTGTTCACTTCCCAAATACTAGTTACCATAGAGAAATAAAAATGATGAATCTTCACAATTTTAATGATTACATTTTAGCATAAAAAATCATGGTAAAAGTGTCAGGGCGCATCCTTTCTCCTTTTCAARTGTTGGATTTTTGCCTCTAACTACCATTCTGCTTAAAGCATTTTCAAACCTGTGGCAATATTTCTCAACACATTTGTGAAGGATTTCATATATGATGCTGCCTTATTTAACTGACTTTAAATAGTAATTTTTGTTTTGTAATTTTAATTATTGAGAGTATGCAGTTGTCATAATTATAGCAGAAAAATACAATTTTCAGTACTGGGCTAGGTACTGAAGATTTCCATTAATGCAAATCCATTTTCTTAAACAGGTATGAAATGGAACAACAAGGAATGTTAAATGGGAAAAAATGACATGTTTTGGTCAGGTTTCTTGTAGATCTAAAATGAAAATTGAAGAAACTTATTTCAGTTCCAATCCTGCTGTCAATTCTGAAAAGTTCCACAACATTATAAATACATTTGGATATGACTAAAATTCTGGAAAATATGTACAGAATTGTTATACCCAGAGTGATAAACTTCCAAATTGAATGTATCTTTCTCATTTGTTTGCAAGAAGGGTAAAGATTTTGACCATTTTTAAAATTATGCTGATTTCTTGGTTTATTTCCTGCAGTATGTGGGCCTAAGCTCATTTTTATCCATAGGTTTATCTCTAAATAACTCTAATTTGTTCTATAGGAATGGCATAATTCTACTTTTTTAATTAGTCCTTTATATTTCATAGCAAACCCACAAGTCTTACCTAATATTTTGAGTATGGGCCTTGAAAATTTTTAGAAGCTACCAAAAATCTTCTGCCTAATGACTTATCCAGTTAAACTGACTGACATATTTTTTTTTTCAGATTTCCCTGTTGTAAAATATCTTAATGCTCAAAACTTTTCCAGTGTTAAAGATCGTAGACATATATTTTTTGATGGACCTAACCACATGTTTGCAGAGAATCTGGATTAAAACCAAATCTAAAATTACTTAGTGGAGTTTTGGTATCAGAAAGTATTAATGCAGTCGTATTGGCTGAGTCTTAGTATATTTCTTACCTGTGTATTCCTTGTTCTGAAAATCATTAGGCAGTTTTGTCTTGTATGTATATTTGCTGATATTATTTGCAGAGATGTTTTTTTCATTATCTAGCCCAATATGTGCAAAAATACCTAGCCAGCCTTTAAAAAATATGGATAATGACCTGTTTTAATGTATTTTTGAAAATTATCCAATTGGAATTGATAAAATTCATTTACATTTTAAACTGTGTTGTGCTTTAATTTGGAGTATGAAATAGTTAATTTGTGCTGGCAATAGGCACAGGCATTCTTGTTGTAGCCCATAGTTTTGAACTAGCTAGAATCCTTTAGTGTACAGTTTGACGAGTTTCATCTCACCTATTTAGGCTTTTTGGTGGTTTGATACTTGACATCAAAAGGAAAGCACCTTTTTTCTTGAGTGACTTCAAGGATGCATTAAGCCTGCAGTGCCTGGCCTCGATTCTTTTCCTATACTGTGCCTGTATGTCTCCTGTAATCACTTTTGGAGGGCTCCTGGGAGAAGCTACACAAGGCAGAATAGTGAGTACAAAGAATGATAGTGGCCAGGCTTTTAGACCTTCAGAGGCAAGTCACTGTGTGCATTTGTCTCATTTATTTACCCTTGTATTTGAAGAATTTACCCACAGCACTTGATTAGCCTGCCCAAAAGCAGATCTTCCCCCAAAAGGTAATTGCTGTGGAAAATGTGGGGAACCCATGTGAACAGGAGAAGATGCACAGTGGAGGTAAAATATTTATCCTGCCTTACTGGATGAATAGCTTCATGAATTGAGGAAGGGCTTGCATTGCCTTCTTTTTGGCTTCTTAACTAAAATCAATGCATAGCAGTAAAGGTGCACCATCCCACCAGGCCTACTTTAGGCAAAGTCAGAGGCTCAAGGTGGATGGTCGAGAACATGCACTGGCCTTGAGTAGTAGGCCTATGAGGATGATAATGCCTACTTTGTATGGGTAGAGAAAGTACATTGTGTATTTAAATAATGGAMAAAATATATGATTTCACCAATTTTGTTATGAATAAAAAGATGGCCAAGGTTTAGGAACAGAAAATACTCTTCACTGTAAATTACCTGAATATAAACAAGCTTGTAAAATAACACCAAGCACCTTTYTAACCAAAATACTTGATTGTTCTTTGCATATTTTGAAGCAGCAAAAAAATACTTACATTTGCAATTTCAGGAAGTTGGCACTTGTGTCAGCTAACTTGTGACTAAGCTAATTTGAAGTGTATTTTCTGTTTCTTAGATCTATTATAAAAAATAAAGCTCGATATTTTGTGGGAGGGGAATGATGTATTCAGAAACTTCCTTTACAAATCTTAAGATTGGGATGAAGCTTATAATGATGCTATAAAGTTCATTATACTTCTCAGATTAAATTTTGAGCTTGTAATGTATTAGAATGTTGTTCATAGTTGTATCTCTTGCAAATAATGCAGTTGACTTGAATATTTATTTATTGATGTAGCACTTAAAGCTGGTAGCAAATGTGGAAATGTGTCTCTTCTGTGCATTCCTTTTGCCCCTCTGATTTTAAGGGTAGATTTTCTAGTGGTTATCAAAATGTTGCTGTAGTTTTCGAATGTACCTGTGTATAGCTATGAAAATACACCCTGTTACAAAGCTTGCTTCTTAAATACCTTCTTTCTTTTAGCTATCTGGAATTGTTTGCGGGTTTGTTCCTGCCTTCAGATACTTGGTGTGCATCATATAAGTTTTAGTTACTGCACACACATGTTCAAGCACAGTAGCTGACTTTGTAAGGTACACAATTTGTGTTCAGACCTTTTCCTCATTCCCAGAGGTCATCACGTCCACAGCACTCCCTGTCCCTGCCACCCTGATTGAGAGCCCCAAGGTTAATGCATTGACTAAAAAAACCACAACCAAACAAATAAAAATCTATTTCAAAGGTAATGGCTGAATAAGAGACTGGGTTTACAATATTTTCTTTCTAGTGTAACGAATACTCTTATTTTTAGCAACCCCAGCTCAGTAAAGTATTTTGCTCCATTTTAGAAGCTGTCCTGAGTTGGGATTTAACCTTGCATAATTATTTTCTTTTTCCCCAGGCTTGCATAATTGCAAAATAGTAGATATTTTCAAAAATCTCATCGGAAACTCTTTAATCAATAATTCATGATGTCTCAATTTTAAGTGCTGAGTTAACTGTTGAAGTAGAATTAATATCATTTTAGGTTCTAGAAAGCCCTACCTCTCTGTTTTGAGGTACATTGCAACTTTTTTTCTTTTTGATGAAGAATATTCTCATAAAACATCTTATTCAAGAGCTGAAATAAGTATCTTTATTCAATGCAAAGAAATGCATTACCAGGTGGGACATTGGTTGGCTGTTCATCTATAAATGGTGTCATGTATACATAAACAGATACTGTTCAGTAATTCGCATCCTTCCTCTCCCATCCCCTTGCCCATCATTTTTTTTCTTTTGTAACACTTGGTTGACGCAGGTAAAGCACACTGTATCATGGTTTGGTACAGGTATGTTGCAATATGTAGTTCTTTTTATTTACAGAGGCAGGTTTTTTTCATTTCCTTAAATCACATATTTAGTGGATTTTATCTTAAATAACTGTTGCTATGTTTTTCTTCCATAGCTAGTACCACTAGTAACTTGTTCTCAGACATTTGGATAGCTTTACATTTCTCAAGAGTGAAGCTTTCCAATGTGGTATTGTTACTGTAAAAGCGTGTTAGATTATTCTTGTGTCTCAAATATTGCTATTGATTTTAATGTTTTTATGTCTTGACATGTTTCTAAGTGAATGCATCTTAAAACTGTATTTGTGTAGATCTGGTGTTAAATGCTAACTGGAGAGACAGTGTAGTTACAGTACTTTCTTTTCCCCCAAACAGAGTGCAATAGAGTCTCTCTTTGGAGCCTCGTTAACTGGGATTGCCTATTCTCTCTTTGCTGGGCAACCTCTTACTATTTTGGGGAGCACCGGACCAGTTCTAGTATTTGAAAAAATATTATTTAAATTTTGCAGGTAAGTGATGTTTGCGTGAGCTTGATGTGCTTTGTAAATTTCCGGCTTATTTGAATACTTTTTTTGAAGCAGACATCTACTTCAAGTGAAACTCCATGAAGATAAAGGCAATGGCAAGAAATCATGGAATGCCCATGGCTTGACCATAGCTTGAGACATGGGTGACCCTTAAGAACATCAGTGGTTGAAATGGGGTCAGCATCTGCTCAAAATAACGTTCTGACTATGGGTGGCTGTCTGCTTTCAATCTGTGAGGTTTAAGCTACTGCCCAGGAAAGCTCATCTAGTAGTCGTGGAAAGAAGGTCCCTGTAGTGCCTCCCAAGCCAGGTAGCTGCACCCTGCGTTCTAGAAATGCCTTGCAAGGTTGTCTGCTGCCTGTCGTGGAAGGTGAGATGGAAAAGTTTCTGCTTCTCCCAAAGCTGCCCTCGAGGAAGATTCTCCTCCAGCTGCCCTCACAAAGAAGTGATGAGTTACAGGGCTTGGCCTCAGTATCTCCTTTCAAATAGGGGATGAGAGAGGTGATTTTAGGCTCAGTTAAATGTTTCTTTCTTTTTTTACAGAGACTATAAGCTTTCCTACCTCTCCCTGAGAACTAGCATTGGTCTGTGGACAGCATTTTTATGCATAGTACTTGTAGCAACTGACGCCAGCAGCCTTGTGTGTTACATCACTCGCTTCACTGAGGAAGCTTTTGCAGCACTTATATGCATCATATTTATTTATGAGGCATTGGAAAAGCTTTTTCATTTGGGAGAACTTTATGCCTTCAATATGCACAGTGATTTGGATAAACTGACTTTGTATTCGTAAGTACCAAGTTTCTATCCATTAGTAAATTACATAAGGCAATGTAGCAACATACCATTTATCAAACTACAGCTTTCCAGGAGGGCAAGAGAGAGTTTCAGAGTGGCTGGGCATGAGAAACCTCAGAAAAAAATTATAGAGAATGAAGGGGAATAGAATTTTCTATAATAGTGATGGATGGATGGATGGATGGATGGATGGATGGATGGATGGATGGATGGATGGATGGGATGAGGGGCTGTGATAGCTGCCTGATCTGTCTGATTAAGTTTTGATTAAAAGTCAAGCTGTTCCACTATCTGGACAGAAATCCTGTCTTGCCATTTCCAGAAATCAGGATGACTTCTCCCACTTGGATGAAGAGTATTCCGTAATTGCTGGGCCATGGTCCGAGTTGAGAGGGGTCTGGGTAATGAGAAATTCTGTAACTTTTATAGGCTAGAAAGAGGACAACATCATTAAGCTTCATTGTTTTCTACTGTAAATAGGGAAGAAATAGTTGACTTATTGTTTTCCCCTTCCTACAAAAAGTAAAAGCACATACAATAGAGTTGCATTTTCTTCTCTGTCCTGCATTAGTAGAACTAACGTGTCTGCTGATGGGCAATTAGCTGTAAAACTGTCAATATTAAAAAAACTTTATTTTGTTCATGTATAGTAACCAAGATCTGGCTAAACTGTTGCAGGGAAAAATTTGCTTAGTTCATATAATTTAAAACGTATCAGGATCAAAGGCATTGATTTTATTAACACACACTGACCAGCAACCACAATGCTAGACACTTACATAGTGCTAATAAGTATCTGTTTGTTTTAAAATACTTTTCTATAACTAACTCCCTACAGTTTTAACCACACAGAGCTCCATACCTTTACATCCCCTCTACTCTGGATGTGTGGCTTACGAGCACAAACTATCTTTCAGGAGTGTGGTCTCTCCTACTCATGCTCATCTCCTGCTGGAGATGTGGGTGCTGCAGCGCTGCGTGTACCCYTGCTGCTCCCTACAACCAGTTGAATTGCATGCTGATGAGAAGGGCGACYATGAGCTCCCATCCCCACACCTGAGGGTGTACCTGCACTCTCAGTGCCTGGCTAGAGGACAGACTACTTGGGGTGGGTGTCCCGTGGGTGRCTCCTTTGTTTGGCAGAGATAGGCGACTTATGGCAGGATCAAGCCAGATTCAGATTTTGCTACTGCTCTGGAACTTCAAGGTGTCTTATTATTACAGACTTCCATGCTTCCTTTATATTTCTTTCAGAGTAATTAGTTGTCCTCTTTTTGCTTTTTTTTCCGCTCCAAGTTTGTGGTGTCAGCTTCCTGTTCAACATGATCGATTTAGGGCAAGTGCTGTGTTGTACTGCTTTCTCTATCCCATTCACAGGTGGTGGGTTTTTTTCACTCACTTTCCTGCCTTAACAGGTGTTAAGACATAAAATGTCTGGGCTGTTTGGCCAAGAGTGGCCCATAGGAGTGCACTCACACTAAATCTTCCCGATTTTTCCCCTTTTTCTTTCTTTTGGCTGTTCATCCATTCATATTGTTGTCTCTGTCACTTATTGGACTCCCCTGTGATGGAGCTAAAATCACCTGGYAGAAACTATCCAGTACGTGTATAGGTCCTCTCCCATCTCCTGTCTGACAGTTGCTCTGCCATGCTAGTGTAGACAGACCCACGTGGGTAGAGAGGGAGGGTATGATAACTTTTCAACCTCTGCTTCAGCTTTTTGAGAAGTCACATTTGTCTTTCTGGAAGTGTCATGTTCCATTTTTGTTCCCCCACGCCTTTCTCTGTCAGGACGAGTAGAAGATCTAGCCTTATAACCTATTCATGYCAGCCACCAAATTTTTAAAAATGATGGTTCAGATCTCTTTATTTGTAAAATAAATGTAACTAAGTGAATTTTGACTCATTGTTGGATGCTATGCTGCTGCATTATTAACATCTTAATTTGTATACAGTCATAGCAGGATAATTGTGGTTTCATCCAATGGTGTAAAAATCTTTGCAATACAGGATATTTTAACCTTTTTTTTTGTAAAATTTAGGTTTGTGATCTTTAAGATTTTTACTTGTACTACAAGAGCAATATCTTCCTGAATGTGTGAAAATCATTAGTTTAAAAAAGAGTGATTTTCTGTTTTCTGATGGATCTGTGTATTCTTTTATATCCTTAACGCCTGTTTTTCAAGAATTGTCAGTTCCTTGTGAAATTCTGAATTTCCTTTTTTTTTGGGTGTTTTTTTTTTGTTTGTTTTTTTGTTTGTTTGTTTTTAGGTGCGTATGTTCTAGACCTCAGAATCCTAGCAATGAAACTTTACAGATTTGGGGAAAAAAGAATAAATCTGTGGAAACTATAGCATGGAGTAACCTTACAGTGTCTGTAAGTATCTAAAAGGTACAAAAAATACTGTGTTTAAAAAAAAAAAGCACACAACGCCACTCTTTTTTAGTTATTTAAATTCTTTTTCAATTTGAACACCAACTAGTTTCTTGGAAACTCTATTTTGAACATCTCTGTTTCTCCCACAATGCCTTAAGGTGAGAGAATTGGAGTCATATATTTGATGAGTAAGCCCATGTCAGTAAACACTGATATTATTAATAGCTATTTGAGATAGCCATTTTAATACTGGCAGGTAGAACATCTGACTTGGTGAAGTGCAAATGAATATACTGAGCTGAGAAAACAGGGGATTGCCTCCTTATGTTTACTGAAAAGGAAGGGTGAAATATGTTTAAGAATCTGCAAAGATTAAATCTGAAGTTAAAGGTGCCGGAGCAGATATGTTTCATGTTAGATATTAGTATAAAATTGCAAGAAAATGACAGAATTCAGTTTTTCAATTCTTCCTTCAACTTATCATTCTGGTGAATTAATCTTACCTTGTAAGACTTTGTTTCTTGTTCATCTGTATCAAGACAAAGCAAACCCAAGGATAAAGAGGTTTAAGAATTTAGGCAGAGCTCATGTTTTATCTTCATCAACTTGCAAGTTGATGTTGGAATGATCCGATTTTCCTGCACTTTATTCTYGGCCTTTATTTACAACATTTAGTGTTTGTTATGTTTTGAAAAATAGGATAGAAATGAGATGAATATATACAAGTTATTCCCTGGCCCACCACCTAACATTTTGGCATCTAGAAATATATATCAGTTTTAGCTTTTGTTACTCTTGGAACAGACAGCATGCAAATCTTTATCACATTTTAACTTTTTATCAAATAGCTTAAGTGTGCTTTATACTGAAAAGTTACCATTAGATTGAGTAAATCTTTTTCAAAGACTAGAAATTTAATGAAGCTTTTCTCCTTTCAGGAATGTTTAGAATTTCATGGTGTATTTCGTGGATCAGCTTGTGGTCATCATGGACCTTATATTCCAGATGTTCTATTCTGGTCTGTCATATTATTCTTTACAACATTTTTCCTCTCCTCTTTTCTTAAGCAATTCAAGACCAAACGCTATTTCCCAACTAAGGTAATTCTGAGTAGAGATGATTGTTCTGTTGAGGCAAATATTTGGGTACATTTGTGTAATTAATGGAGTGGATTTTTTTCTTTACCTCAAACCTTTTTATTGTTAGTATGATTTTGACCACGTTTCTTTTAAGACATGAGGAAAAAAAAAAGAAATCATCAAAGATGACATTAGGGTAATGAAATTGTCTACTGAAAATTCAGTACCTACTCTCTTCTTTCCTATAGTTTTAATGAGATGCTCCAAATATTGAGACCTGGGCACATCTATCACTCTGGGATATTGCCAAATATTGTTTGGAATAACTATATTCCCTCAGTGTCTTCACCTAATCGTACAGAACACTGAGTGCTTTCACCAAACTGGTGATGTCTAGCRCATTCTGCACAGTTCCTCAAGGAATTGCTTTTCCTTACAGGTGTTTACACGGTGATTATGCTGAGATTGAATTGCCCTACATATTTCTGCTAAACAAAATTAGTGGAGTATCATCTCTGGGCCTCAAGCTATACCTATAATATGTTCTTAATATTTCTTAAAGTCACCTTCTATAACCTGAATGTCCCTTATATCAGTTAAACCTGAAATAAATGAGTGTTTATTTCAGAACAAGTCAACAGCAACACTAAAATAAGCTATAAGAAATCAATTGTGATGGCCCAGCTTTCCAGAAGAGTTAAGACTGAATAGGTGAAGATGAAGTTATTTGAAGTAATTTGCTTTTTGTGGCAGATCACTTTGAATGAGATTATTCAAGGTGAACAGTACTTTAAAATCAAGAGTTAGCAACTGTAAGTTGTTCTGGCAGATAGTTTACATTTTTAAACATAAAGTGAGTAAACACTTGTCAGTGGTCTACTGTATACTATAAATAGACTTTAAACACTGTTTATAATGGAGACAATTCTCGTTACCCATATGTAAATTGCAGTGGTGAAAAGTAAGTGTTAATAAATGTCTTTTCTTTATAGGTACGCTCTACCATCAGTGACTTTGCAGTATTTCTGACGATAGTAATCATGGTTTTGATTGACTATCTTGTAGGAGTACCTTCTCCCAAGCTTCATGTTCCAGAGAAATTTGAAGTAAGAAATAAAGCCTTTAAAAAAACCCTTGATTTTTTAATACTTGCAATTTTATAGACTGTGAAATAGTTGAGTTGCATAGAAACAAAATTTTTTTTTTATTTAGAATGTAAATATTTAGGTAATTTCCCTTTTTATTTTAGATGCACATCCCATGTGACAAAAGAGTATGCTTTATATTCTAAAAAGCAATTTCATTCTAAAGTTGAAAATCTGTTATTTTATGGAGATGTACCAAATCAAGGAATGGCTTGGACTGTTCTAACCTTTTTCATGTAAACAACACATACAGATCAAGCAGCTAATAGTCCTTTGTCCAAAACCGTTTTTAAAAAGATATAAACATATAATTAAGAGACTCTCAAAGGGAAACTTTTGCTCACCTGAACTGAGTTGATTTGTTCATTGTAGTTAATATTTGTAGCAATTAAATATTCCTGTTAGTGAATTAATTTTTTTATCGCCTTCTTTTCAGCCGACTCGGAAAGACCGAGGATGGTTCATAGATCCTCTTGGAGACAATCCTTGGTGGACACTCTTGATAGCTGCTATACCTGCTTTACTTTGTACCATTCTCATTTTCATGGATCAGCAAATAACAGCTGTTATTATAAACAGAAAAGAGCATAAACTGAAGGTAAAATCTGTGCATTTTATGAAAACTCTGAATAAATTYTGATTGTATAAGTCATTTTTATTTTAAATTAGATTCATTCTGTAAGTCTGTGAAACATTACTGATGGCCACTAAATAACTCCCCTTATTTACTTCTTAAAGAGCAAGTATATTGCTTCATGCACACTCTGAAAATCTCCAACTTTTGTAGTCATGTTGTATATGTATCACTGTGTTTAAGCTCATAAAGTGAGTCATTTCTCTGCTTGGCTTTACAGAAAGGCTGTGGTTACCATCTTGATCTGCTCATGGTTGGTGTTATGTTAGGCATATGTTCTATCATGGGCTTACCATGGTTTGTTGCTGCAACTGTCCTGTCTATAAGTCATGTTAACAGCCTGAAAGTCGAATCGGAATGTTCTGCCCCGGGAGAACAGCCAAAGTTTTTGGGAATTCGTGAGCAGCGAGTGACAGGATTGATGATTTTTGTTCTTATGGGACTGTCCGTGTTCATGACCTCTGTGTTAAAGGTAAAAGAGGAGTATTTTTACAAAAATATTTATGCTTGCTTTGTCCTTTTTGTTTTGATGTTATGTTTTATTATTTTGTAATTTTAGCAAGCTCTAATATTTTATGTTAAATTTGTGAACTTACTTGCGAATTGCCCTTTTAATCAGCAAGTGTTAATTGAATTGAAATTATGAGTAATCTTCATGTGGCGGTTTGAGGAAGCTGATGGTCTCAATCCAGTGTCTAGGAAATAGCCACATAAGCTAACGTATTTTGAAGTTAATAGAAATCTTTCTTGCAATCTAAAAAGTATAGTGGATGGGCAGCCAAGACTGACTGAAGCCATCCTGATTTAATCAGGATGATAGCCTTGAAATAGGTCATGGGAAAGGATGTAGGTACTACACCAGCTCCCTGCTTTTTTTTTTTTTTTTTTTGCTGTTCGGTGCCGCATGTGTTGTCCAGATAAATAAACAGCCTCGGCTTTTACAGATTTCAGTTAAAATAAATATGCAGCAAAAAATACTTGTTTTTATCTATTTTGCTAATGTGAATTACCGTAGTCTGTGTTATATTGATTCTGGAAGTAATTATGTGGGTTTTTTTTTTTTCCTCCCTAGTTTATTCCAATGCCTGTTTTGTATGGTGTCTTTCTTTACATGGGAGTATCTTCACTGAAAGGCATTCAGGTAAAATCTATTTTTAAGTTTGCTTTTACTTAACACTAGATGAGAAGAAAGCTTTTTAATACGTTCTTCTACATGAACATGAAATATGGCTTGTACTGTCAGAGTAGGATGTGGAAAAATTTCTGAAGTGGCATGTTCACATGTTTGTTCTTACCACACTCTGCTTTCGGTTCTCAATTCTTTTGTGTTTAGTCTTTCAGTAGTTTAGCTGAGCAGCAAATTTCTGAAGTATTCTCAAATATTGAAGAAATGTTGGTAAAAAAGTCTGTCACTCAATACTGCTTCCTCCCACCTCACACATAAAATCTCCATGTCCTGCATGTCCCCTAAAAGTTGAGGCTAATATCTACTGCAGGTGTCTCCCAGAAATGTTCCTCTTGCCTTCAAGTGGAGTCAGAGACCTCTAACTGAAGTGTGGCTTGATTTTTTTTCAATACAGTTTTTTGACCGTATAAAGCTGTTTGGAATGCCTGCCAAACATCAACCTGACCTGATATATCTACGTTATGTGCCACTCTGGAAGGTCCATATCTTTACAGTAATACAGCTCACTTGCCTAGTTTTGTTGTGGGTAATCAAAGCCTCTGCAGCTGCTGTCGTTTTCCCTATGATGGTAAGTTTTCTGTTCTACAAGCTGTGCATTTTCAAAGAACGCATGTATCAGCTGAGATATTTTAAGAACATATTTGCTGCCTTAAAAAAGGGGTGGGAAAGAAAAGAGAATTCATGCTGTGAGGTTTTCATTTTTGAAACACAGAGGTGTTTTGTTTACTGAAAGTAAGCAGTTTGGTTGTGAATATCAACAGGAAGTGGAGATGATTTAACCGCGTAGTAATGTACAAGTAGTACTACAAAAAGGGTTCTTAGTTAAAGATACTGAAAGCTGAAAATATGTGTGCATATTTATTCTTTTAAATAATTTAACATAAATTCCATTTATGGTTCCCTTAAGGTTCTAGCATTAGTGTTCATTCGCAAGCTCATGGATTTATGTTTCACCAAAAGAGAGCTTAGCTGGCTTGATGATCTTATGCCAGAAAGTAAAAAGAAGAAAGAAGATGACAAAAAGAAAAAGGAAAAAGCAGTAAGTGTATATAAATAAATAAGCACGTTGTATTTGTGACCCTACTTGGACTAATGTCATATTACCCYGCCATGGACGTTCAGTGGTGTTTGCATGCAGAGCAGTACTTAAATCCAATTGCTAGTTGACCCTTAATAGAACTTGTACAACTTCTGTAGAAAAGTTGGTTTCTGCTGCATAATTAATTTTATAACCTTTGTACTTGGGATTTATAGGAAGCAGAGAGAATGCTTCAGACGGGGGACAGTGAAAGTGTACATCTTCGATATGAGGAAGCAAATGTCTTGGATTTTCCTGTAAAGACCCTAAAATACAGGTATATTTGTATGCTGGTATTTTAAGAGAAGTTTTTGTATGATATGCCATACTTCAAGTTGAGTTGAATGAACTTTTATCGAAGCTTATAATACAGCTTGTAATACAGGTTAGAAAGATGTGAAGATACCTCTCATTTTACTATCCTAGCATTTATATGTGTTCGTGTTCTTTGAAACTGCATCTTAATTATAAATTTACATGACCATCTTGAACAGATCAGATGACTCAATTTCAACCAGCTGTACTCAAGATGAAGAAAATTCTTTGGTCAGTTTTCRTGGAATACTTGTGTGTTACTGTGCATGAAGTGCTGGGTTTCCGCAGTGATTGATAGCATCAGTTGAGCCATTTTTTTACCAGCCCAGTCTKTTGGATTTTTAAGATCTCCTCAGAGCGTAGTTCTGTCCATATATTATCTAAAACAATTTTGTTAGCAGGCAGCCTTTTCAAACTTTTTACTGAAAGTGAAAGCAAGGACAGTTTTCAGTCCTCTTACAGAGAAACTGTTTTACCCCGATTTTTCTGCTTTGCTGAACTAGTTTAGGAGCAGCTAAGGAGGTGCTGGAACTATCCTGACAGAATATATCTCCAAGAGTGGATGGTGTTTTGTCCCTATATTTATTTCCCTACTGAAGAAATATTAAGTTTAGTTTTCAGGTATTCTGCATCTGTTGAATATGCCCCAGGAGATGTGACAGCTAAGTAACTTGTCACCTTTTGTGCCTCTAGTAGTAAGTGTTTGTGTGTTWAAAAAAAAGACTTTCCTATGGATCTAGAGGAGTATTCAATCTACTTTGGTATGAGTTGGGAATAAGCAGACTTCAGGGTTAGGTATTTTCTGGCTGAGTTCTGTCATCTGGAAGAGCAAGATCAACTCTGCTGTAGCAACTCAAGTGAAAATGATGCAAAAGATTATTTTTAAACCTAAGAGTTGCTAATAGTAGAACTATGATTTCATCAGCTGTATGTTTATATGTGTGCCTTTACCATACATTGAGCTGCCTTGATTTCTTAGAAAGATGGCTTTGAAACATTTCTGAGCTGATTTATAATGGAAATAGTTCTACAAGAGAACTGGGCCACATTGTGTCTGATAGTTCTTTTAAAGTGACTGCACACTGGAGAGATGATTAAACTTTTAAGTATGGAGCAGAACAGGAAGCCTGCTCACAGTCACCGCATTTAGGCTGCTCTACACATGGAGGTATGKAGAGCAAAGTGGGTGGCAATAGGTTCAGAAAGATTACCATCTGTGAGCATAAACTTAATTCTGTGGGGCTGTGCAARCGGGYGGGGCTCAAAATCTCTCTAGCTTGAGAGAACCTTAGCAGAGTAATATGACTGACTCTGTAATTCCTGAACATTCAAAATAATGTTAAGTTACAGGATAGTTTGAAAATGAAATACTCAGATCTCACTCATTCACTGTGTCTTAGTGATATCTACATGAAAACCTGAAAACTGTTTTAAGGTGCTACATGCTGAGGGCAGTGCTAATGAGCTAAGTACTCAAATTTTTGTTTGAATATTTTTGTAAGAGATGAATTCAACTTGTGGCTGTGTAAATGTCAAAAGAAGGCACAACTGATGTAAACATTGAGTGACAAAAAAAAGTAATGCTGTTGCAAGGTATGGAGTACTAACCTGAAAGTATGTTTGTTCTCTAGCGTTGATCCCTCAGTTGTAAACATATCAGACGAAATGGCCAAAACTGCACAGTGGAAGGCTCTTGCCATGAGTACTGAGAATGCCAAAGTAACCAGAGCTAACCTGAGGTAGCTATAATTACTCACACAATTTTCTAACTACAGTTTTGTGTTTAGCAAATGATTTGTTGTGCTCATTTTTCGTGAAGTGTATCTCAAAATGAATGTACATGGTTGATAAACTTGTATTGATATTTTACTTTTAAAGACCTTTCACCTGAGTTTTGTTTTTTTTTATTTTATCATGAAATTTTAAACAATATCTCCAGGGAATTCTTATTAAATATATTCTTACAATGTTATTTATTTGCCTAATACAATTGCATGCTACTCTGATAGGCATAAGAGTTTTTAAAAGCTTTAATAGAATAAACATAAGCATGGAACTCTTTGATCCTGAGTGTTAGAAATGCCAGTGGGAGTAAAAGGTAAGTTTCACTGGTGCTTTATGCATGCCTAAGGATCTGCTCCTTGGTTTGTGTGCACTGGCAGGGAGTAGGGAAGGTGTTGGTTTTGTTTTGTTCTCTTTCCCTCCCCATCTTTCCCACCCACAGCTTATTTTTAAACCCTAAAAAAATAAACCTGGCCTAAATATCTTCCCTGGAAATGAAAATATTTGCATGAAATATTGGACAAGTTAGGATCTGTTGCAACTATGAGATTTTCCCTGCAGCTGGCCAGCCTTTTTCTCAGAAAAAAATTCATTCTGTGAGTCATCCTGGTATTCTACCTTACCTTCTTCCCTGTCTGGCTGATTCTGTCAGGGGAAGCAAAGAAAATCCTGAGCATACCAATATGTGAGGTCCCCTGCTTCAAGATACATATTTTGCAGAGGCTGTGGTCTGTTGCATTGGACCAGCTAATGGTGGCTTGGTRGCATTTTCATGAGGGAGGAAGAGACCTGACTAGGCATGGAAGTGTGCTTTATTTTGGCCAGACAGTAAGTAAACAAGAGCAAAACAGGGGATATGAAGAGGACTTGAAGTGCTGTAATAGAGCCGTAGGAAAAGATTCATACGGACCCTAGTGAAACTCTCCAGTTTCATTGGAGAGAAAGATTGTTAGTAGAGGCTTATTGTAGTAGAGTTACTGCATATTTATTCTCTGTCATGTTAGTATGAGAAGCCTCTTGTAGAATTTGTGGAAGCTCTCTGTACGATATTTGATAGCTATGGTTGTATAAGGTTTCATGAGATATAGACCTATGCTTTACTTTCTAGATGAATGCAAACTTCTAGGTTTGTGTTTAGAAGTTTCTGCAGCTGCATCTTGCACTTCCSTGTTCCTTGAGCTGGTAAAGTTACTGTAAAATTATATGCAGCACAAAAACATTAAACTTCTAACCGGTTTGTCATGTTTTTGTGATCCTTTGGTGAAAAAGGTGTCACCAGCACTCAATAAAAAGTATTCTCCGGTAATTTTCTTCGTTTCAGTTATCTTCAGGGTTTTTTTTCTGTTGAATGAAGATTGTTAATCTTCATTTGTTAGTGTGGGCGTTTGTGTGGTGCTGCAGGAAGATTCCATAGTCTCTGCTATTCTCAGGTTTATGTATTTCAAATAAGATATTTGTAGCAACCAACGTTTTCTGGAACTCCAGACACCACACTGCATGAGTTTGCATTACTGATAACAGTCTTTCATATTTTGTTGTTTTTTCCTATCTAACCTAAGCTTCCCCTCTTCCATTTTTTACATTTGTAAGTACACCTGGACACTGTAGACAGTTATAAGACCTCTTTTACAGAGCGCCAGGGTATTTCTCTTTACATGGATTTCTAACACTTTTTTTTTTTTCCCCTTAAAGAACAGCTCCACAGATGTGTCCTCTAAAATGCCTGTGAAGCGATCCTATCTCTGATGACTTAAAAATTTCTGTTCTACTTTTCTGTTGCTACCTTGGGACATTTCTATCTCTGCTCGCACTAACTCACTGTTGAATACTTGTGTCCCTAAGCAAACCATTTTTGGGGAATTTCAGCCATCTCTTTGTCTTTAAGGCCTCTGAATGGAAGCTTATCTAGTTTTCCGGCTGTCCTCTCATGTTACTGCAGAAGTGTTTCYTCATTTTTATAAGACCAAAATACTTTCCCAGTCTTCTATTATGAACCAAAATTCTCCCCTCACAATAATAAAGAAATATGAATAATATCRCTTGTTATATGTTTGTATTGACAAATTAGTATCCTTACATAAATAGTTCGAATGTTGACTATTAAGTATAAAATGTTTGAAAATAAGCCTTTAAGGAGAACCAAACCTTAAATGTTCATCTTTGCTTTTAACAGCTCYGAGAAGCCGGAGAGTGTGAAAATAAACATGGAAGATGTACCTGTCGTGAAATATGTGGATGCCGAAACATCGTTATAGAACTGAACTAAGGGGAATTTTGTGTATTTGTGCGTGTGTATATGTATGTGTGTATATATATAAATATATATATCACTGTAGGATATCATACCATTGAAGTGTGATTTCCAAGTTTAAGGAGTAACATATATTTAATTCTGCCAATGTTTAGGGCACTGTAGATATGCTTGCATAATGAGAAGATTTTCCTACAAATAAGACAAGTGGTAATCACACTTCAGATATTTATTTTATTGGAAATTTTATTTTCATTTTTAAATAGGAAGTTTGTAATGAATGCTTATTCTTTTCAATAATCATTATGTGCATAAATCAGCTTTTGCTGATGATTACTGGTCCATGTTGCTTAGAATTTTGCAATACCTCTGTGTTTATAATGTGTGTTACAGAAGTTTGTTTTCCATGCAGACAGTTACTGCGTGTTTTTTGCAGGGTAAGCACGTTTTTTTGTGATTTCGTAGAACGAATATTAATGTGCTGTTAACATGAACTACTGTGTTTTATGTCTCCACTACATGCTAATGTTTTGTTTGATTCTGTCACTCATATATAGAAGTGGCCTAGAGCTCTAAGTCAAGTGATTAATCCTTAGAATATATACAAGTATCTTGATGTTCTGATACTTTTCTCTCTTTTAATCCACCCTTGATTTTAAATATGCTGTTCTGTTACCTTTTTTTTTTTTTTTTTTTTTAAATCCACTATTGATTCTCTCCCCTTGCCCCGAATTATCACCCAGCAGTAGTATGGTTGCAGTAACTGTAGTTAAAGCCCCAAGTCAGTATTCGCTATTCTGGATACATGCAAAAAAAAAAAAAAGATAAATTGGATTTACAGACAGAAATTCARTATATAGGAATTTATACATGCTTGTTACGTGAGTAGTATTGAATTCTTTTCTTCTTGTTTTTATTTATATTTTCCACTGAGTTTAAAAGTTTGATTTGCTCTACTGTAAGTCTGAAACTTTGGAGTATTCCATTTCTTCAAGATACCTTTCTTGCTTCATTTTTAAGCTTACTGTGTATTTGATTAAATGGGCTGTAGTTGGTTATAATTCTGTAATAAGTTTATGACCAGTATTGTTTTATGAATTACAAATTGCTTTGTGGTATTTGTGTTTACAGTTCTGGTCCTCTCCATTGTAAAGGGCATATATGATAGCACACAACCTATTTTTAAACATTCTATTTATTTTAATTAACATAAATTTTTATCATGTAAGACAAATGGAAAAAATAAATATTGATTTCTTAAAATAAATGGGATTTTTGGGGGCTCACTTAAATTTTTTTTAATAAATATTCAGTCAGTGTGTTTATTGTTAAACCAGGTTCTAATTTTTATCATTCTAACATTTCAATTATACTTTTATGTAAAAATCAAAATCTTGATCACTTACCTGCTGCAGTTTCAATTGCTGKTTTTTTGTTGTTGTTGTTTTATTTTTCTTACATTGTAGTTTTTTGGTTTTAATTCCTGAAATGGTCTCTCTACTTTCTGAACTGTTACCAGTCCTTTCTGGCTCTATGATCCATGCTCACTTTAAAATGCAAGATACTGTTAAGTTGATTTTACTGTCGGCAAAGTGGAGTGTTCTACCGTGGGCAACAGGGTAAAATTCTCAAGAATTCTCAAGAGAAGCAGATTTTGGAGGAGGTCAGAGTTCATCAGAAAATTTCTCCAGAGGTGGAATTTTGGTGCTATTCAGATAAGTGTCACTTGGAGAGGAGTTAATTATATATTACAAAATAAAGAAATTAGTGGGAAGATAGGAAAATACAAGAAGTAGAATTTAAGTTACATGGACCATTACCATTCCCTTTGAAAACATAATGGAAATAAATAAGGTCTATATAACCAATTCGAGTGATCTACGTATGAGCAATATAGATGTTTCTTTATTGTTAGATATTAATACAGTTTATGCCTTAGCTTGAGTATGTGCTTTTTCATAAAACATATTTTTTCACTAGTTAAATTGAGATTTTAACTGAGATTTCATCGCAATGAAACTGTGATAGATCGTTTCCCCAGTTTTATTTAAAATCCAATTATTTAAAAAATAATAATAAAAAAGTACATCTGCAGCCTCAGATCTGCAGTTAGTGTGGACTACTAAGTAGCTCTTGCCAAATCCAAGGACAAAAATACTATTTCTAGCAGTTTGCACAGCAATATCTTTAATGCCAGCAATATCTATAATGCTTTCCTACCAGTCTTCCTAGTAGTATCAGTATAGCTAGTACTGCCCAACAGCCCTACAAGCAATTTCTGAAGACCCAGGCAGTTGTCACACACCTCCTAGATTTTCATCTCTGTAATGCCAGAAGCAAAGGTTCCCTGATGCTGCACACTGACTGCCACTTCTGAAATGCAAAATTTTGGGACAATATTTTAGGAACTGGTTTTTTTTTTTTTTTTTTCCTAGTAAAGTTTTTAAGAAGACAAAAAATACATCCCCAAGTCTGTCCCAGTATTTCTTTAATTTTGTGGGCAGTTTAATTGGTGCTAAAAATACCATGACTCACAAAGCAGTTTACAGTGCCACTCAGTTTTGTTGCTTTTGGTTAGTAGCATATTATTATAGTTGCACATTTTTTTCTTTCTCCATGTAAATAAAATAAGGCCTTGAATTAAGTGCATAAAATCCCAATGGTATTCTATGGTTAAGTAATTTGCTGCTCATTTGACTCATTTTCTGCTTTAAAATCACGCATAATAGTAAAGTAATAGTAATAGTAAAGCAAAATAGCTTAGGATGTAGTTTACAGTATGTAGAAGGACATTTGCCTTAATGGGAGCAGAAGAGCAGTGATAATTACTGTGCACTGATTTGTAATGTAGGGGTTCAGCCCTATAAAAACTTAAGCCAGTGTATTTCCATTCCAACAGTTAGAGGGAAATAAACAGCCCTGCACTTTCCTTACTAATGCCTTGGTTTTCTGGAATGGAGCTTGTTGCTACTGTGTATCTGGCTGCAGAGCCACCTCAGGAAGTTATTGTTTATTTGTTCTGTTTTGCTTTGTTTTSCTTTTTTCCCCTTCCCATTTTTTTCCTCTCTATTTTTCCTTTTTCCCTCTTTCATCTTTCCTCTTTCCATTTCTCCTTTTCCCTCCTTCCTCTGTTCTTTTTTCCTTTTTCACTTTATGTTTATTTATAAAGATGAATGTTTACATAAAGTGTAGGTCTTGATTTTGACCACTCCATTTAAATTATCTTTGAATATACTTCATTTAAAAGGAGGCAGTCTCATGTTTAAGTTGCATGTTACAAAATTAATTGTTAAGTATTTATCATGCATATAACAATGACACATTTTTCCATCCTGTTTACACATGTCCAAGCTAATTAATTATATGTTCTTCTTAGTTTAAATTTAAAGCTGTATTGTAATATCTTCTGTGGTTATTTAGTGAAATAATCCAAATTGCCAAGTTTTATGATGATGATCTTGTTAAGGTGTAGAATGCAGGGCCCTAGCGGGTTTTCCAAGTGTATTGGCCAATTTCTTGTGTGTTTAATTGAAGTTCTGTAATTTTCACTTAYTTCCCCTATATCTCTCTGTATACGTTAGCTTACTGACTAGCTCTGTGCCCTTTRCAAAGGCAGGGTCAATGTACGGCAAAATGTATGTTTAACGAGCAGGTGTAATGTAGGGAAACCTGCACCATTTTGAAGCGTTATCGTGTACATATGTTCTATGAATCATAAGGTAAATGGTTTGTGATTTTCAGCTCACAAATGTAGTCTGTTAGATGAGCATCACACAATGACTTTAGGGTATTTTTGACTTTTTTTTTCTTTTTGCTTTGTATAATTAGTAATGKTTAAATTACTCATATAGGTTAGATTCACTATGAAGTACAGTACAAATATGTGAAATATTTTGTTTGTACCAACAGTAATTTATTTTACAGCAAACTTAAGACTAGAGGCACACAGCTTTGAGTCAAGCTAGAAGTAGTGCTGTAAGTACAAAGCAATTTTTAAAAATAATTTTAAATCGATTTTTATTTTGTAATTTTTTTTAGGGAATTCAKACTCTAGGAAAACTTTAGTTGGCATTGAAGTTAATCTGAAGACACTTTCGTATTGAATTTTAATACCTTGGAATAATGAGTTAATTTGGAGTATTGAGTTGAAAATCGAGACTTCTCTAAATAATGTTTCATTGGCAAGAGAAGACCCCTTGTTTGTAGTGTCTTGGTTTCTGTTGCTGCTGATGCACTCCCGTGCAGACGTGTCTTCCAGGCCTCGGCCCCTTCAGCTGGACCGCAGTCCAGGTTTTAACACCGACCCTCTGCGGGGTGATGCCGCCCTGCACGGCTAGACATCTTTAGGGTTGCTTTGCTCATTACCATGATGCTGTCTTACTTTGTAACAGGGGCCAAAGTCGATTTAAGCGTTATTCCAGAGGGGGAATCAGTGTTCAGTTTATACAGAAAACTCCAATCTGGGATTTGTCTTTAATGTGAAAGATATCCAGCCTTTTGTTAAATGTTTTAATTACTGGCGTCGGAAAACTTCTTTTGTAACGTTTCAGGAAGTCGGTAACAGTAATAAAAGCCTCCTGAACGCCAGAGCGGGCTCTTTTTGCTGTGTTTTCGTTCGGGTTTGTTTTAAATGTGTTGTCTGCGCTCGGCGTCCCCGTGCGGCGCCCCGGGCTGAGGCCGCCGCGGACTGCCGCGCGTCCCGTGGCCATGGCAACGCACGCGGCGTTAGCGGTCGCTAGGGCCTCGCCGAGCACGGGCTCCTGCGATTGGTCGGCGAGCCGGTGGCTCCCCAAGAAGGGGCGAGGCGATTGGCCGCGGCGGCGTGGTGGGCAGCCGCTGCGGCGGGGCGCGCCGCGGGGCGGAGGCGGCGCGGGGGCTTCGCGGCGGCGCCGTGAGTTGGGGCGAGGCGGGCGGGGGGCCCCGTGGGCTGCGGCCGCCCTCGGCTCTGCCCTTGCCGGCTGGGCCCGCGCCGGGGCSGGAGCTCCGGCCGCAGTGGGAGGCACGGCGGAGACGCGACGGGCTCTACACTGGGACAAAAACAAGGGGAAATAGGGGCGTTTYTGTGCAAGCACGCGAGTTGGTGTAAAACGCGATGGAAAAACCTAGTGCTTCATGGGGGGGCGCCTTTGCAAAGGCCGGGGAATCTCTGCATCTCAAGTCCGGTTTGCACTGGGTGCCCTGTGCCTGCACAGATGGCACCTCAGCCCTCTGTCCGACCTAACGGTTATAGGGAACGTCTCCTAAAGCAAGAATTACTGCGGCCCGCTGGCTCTAGCGCCATCCTCCTGCGCCTCAGACAGGCAGCCCGTCACCATCTCTGGTCATCCCAGTGCGATTCCCTAAAAAGGTCTGGCTGGGCAGAGGGAAAAGATTTCCTAGAGCTACTGCAGCATCCTTGCCTTGATTTGTGTCTGGTCTGTGAACCTCAGAACGCTCCTTCCCTGCGTGCCTGCGAGCTGCAGTTTATCAGGGGGCACTCGAGCCAAATCTGAACCGTAACTTTTGAGCTGGGAAAGGAGCCCAGGGCCTCGCACGGCTCCTCTCCAGGAATGTGAGCCTGGCCTGCCCATTTATGGCTCCACTGGAACTGGGAAAGCAGAGGGAAAGCACACACACACAAAGAGTGGTTTGAATGTTTTGGTTTACCAGGGAAATAGGAACCACTTGCTGGATACTTGCTATGGTTAAGCAAGTGAAAACTGAGAAGTAAGTATATGTGTGTAGTGTGGCAAATGTACACATTTCCACATTGATGCAAACCTTGTGAGAAATGTTCTTCAGATGATGCCTGTGTGATTCATGGGTTAAGGCTCTCCTCGTCGCACGCTATGCAGCAGAGACCTCCCGGCTGTGGGAACTGAGGAAGAAGTTGTCCCAAGTTCACTTCGGTTTCAGCTAACTGGAGAAGTAAATTTCAAGAGCTTTTCATTGCTTTTGATGCTTGCTTTACCATCATTTGACCCTTTTTGAAATGCTTTTTTTTTTGGCAATAGTATGTTAATGGTTGCTCCTTTAAGAAGAGGTTTTTCATCTGATCTCACATCTAGTTGCTAGACACTTGCCTGACGACAACATCCTAAGAYTTACTAAAGCCAAGATATCTGCTGTGTCTTTATCCAGCTTAGGCCATTTGACTTCTATGTGTTAGATAGTGGAGCTCAGCCACTGGAGTAATTAAGAAAAGAATTCAAGATAATAAGACATTTGGCTTACAAAACTGTTCATAGCTATTATCCGAATCCAGGAGTTATTGATAGTAAAAGTAAAAAAGCATGCCAGATTTTTTTTTTTTTTTTCTATTTAAGACATTTTTAACTATTATAGTTATGGAGGTGTATTATCTTCCAATGTCTCTTTGTGTTTTGATTTATTTGGGGGTTTATTTTCACTTTCTGAAACTTTGTTTCAGAAGGAGGAGGGGAGGCTGTCAGGTTTCATAAGGAAGTCTTGGTCAGAGACATCAAAGGAACTTCCAAACTCTTCATGTTTAGTGAAGAATGAAACAAAGGGATGAAAGATTTTTTTCTTAAATCCAGAGTGCTCTAACAATATGCAACTCTGTGCAGTTCTCTGGAGTAATTCCTCCCCTCCAGCCTGCTCTGGATCAGATGAGATCCCTTCTCCCCTTGGAGTAGGTTTTGCATCAGTAGGATTGCTCTAACAATGGCAAGAGCTTCCTCTTGACTGTTTTATTTCTGTGGTTTTCTGTCCTTTGCTCCCTTCCTGGGATGCAGTGTTTGCAGTGTGGGTCTTGCACTCTTTGGAAGCTGCCAGCCYGGAGCTTTTGAGGAAAGTCAGAGTGTGCATGAGGGCAAAGAAAGTCTATGGACAGTGGAACAGAGAGGCAACAGGGGGAGAGGCTCTTCTCTTGTGCTGATCCTTTTTTTCAAACAGTTTGACTCTTCTACTGAGCTAAGCAGGACACACATCCCGTTCGATAAGAAAAGCTTGGGCACTGTTGGGGAACTGCTTTCAGCTGGAATTCAGGAGATCTGGATTCTGAACTCTACTGGAAATTTCTGTGCCTCTCCAGTAGTTTGCATAATGTATACATCTCATTTATTTGTCCTAACTTTCTTCTTCTATCTTTCATCTATCTTCTTTATTTAGATGATAAAAAGGCAATTATCTTCTGTGCTGCCTGGACAACACTTTRTATGAGCCAACCCCAGTGACAGCGTGTAAGCACTGCTGCCATATAAATAGCCATCCCATGGTAGGAAGTAATTGTAGCAATATGCTGCAAGAGGAGGAATGCCAATATAGCTGAAGAACAATAGCAAGACAGCTAATGTAATATACCCACACTAAAAATGTTTTTGAAAATGAGGGTTTCTATATGTAAAGATTAATTACTTTGCTTGATAATATGTGATATTCTAGAGGACTCTAGGCATTTAGTGCCTAGAGTTTTGTGCTGACTACATAGCAGATCCATGTTTTTCTTCTTGAAGTAACTCCGGTTGTGTCTGTAAGCATTTGCTGATTTTTGTCATAGTGATAGAATTCTATTTTTTCAGGAAATGCTTTTTTTAGACCCATGACGAAGATGGTGATATACAATGCCTGATCAGGACAAAAAGTTGAAGAGCACAGAAAAAGCATCAGAGAGAAAGACTCATGGGACATTTACTAGGTACAGTTTGTGACATTTTACTTGGTTTGAACTTCAGCAGTGCCCATGTGGTGTTTGCACTAGCTGCCAAAGCTGAGTGCCTTAATTGGCAATGCAGTGTAAACATGACGACTGTTACTCTGGTCACAAAGTTTATTTATACCTTTGTTGATTTAAGGCATTCTGGAGCAGCTATAAATTCTTCTCTACACAGAGTGGTGACACTAGGCCACATCAGAGAACTTTATTTTTTCTCCTTAGGCATGTAGCTTGTTGATCACTTTTTTTTTTTTAAAAAAAAAAAGACTTTTATGTAACTATTAATATATGTACTCATGCTGCTGTGTTTTATCRTAGGGATTATTCTGATCTTAAAAAGCTTCGGTCTCTCTTAAATGTTCAATCAAGCAAACAACAGGTATTTTTTCACTAACCACTATTAAACATAGTGTACGATCGTATAATTGTAAATAATGGTAACTATGGTCTGTTGCAAAGTTATGACCCTGTGTTCTGTTACAATTTATTAAATCTGTTAGTAAAATCTTGTGCAGTGGATGTGCCATCTTTTATATTTTGCCAGACTTCAAGCAGTGGGACAAATCCCATTCAGAAAGAATGAAAGAATAAAGCTGACCAACCTGTTAACCTCATCTGCTGTAATTTCAATTTAGTGGGAAAATGTTGCTTTGTTATGTCAGTATCTCTGGCAAGCTTTATACAGATATTATTGCACACAGTCAAGTAGTCTAACAGCTTTATTCTAATCTGTGTTCTTTACACAATATCGGGAGAGTGTAGTCTTGGAGATTTATTAGTTACAACACGAAGAAGAAAGAGTAAAGAATATAAAAGCACAAAGCGGCATTTTCACTGTAAACACTTTGTCTTGGGAGAGTTAACACCACAGCTCAAAATCCTCAGCAGGTAGATTTCAGTGTATGGGACTTGTTAGGATCRTAGTAAAATCTTTTCCACTTCAATGCACTTAGTGGAGCCTGTGTTTGTCATTCAAAAGAAAAGAAAAGGAACATTATGAGAGGCATAAGTTCTTGAAATGCCCAACAATTTCTGTCTTTCTGTTCTATAGAAGAATCGTGAAAAAATGACTTGAGGAATCCTCCATAGGGCAAAGGAGTTACTTGTTTCACTTCCTGGATGGAGGCATGGAATTGCTTCTGAGTATAAAGCTGAAACACCTGAGTCCTCCAATTTAAGTAAAATACAAAGGCTGTGCAATTGTAAAAGTGAGGCTGATAAGAAGTGATGACAAAAAGAATTGAGCTTAGTATTGAGCTTTGTTGTTATGAATTTTAAAAGACACTATTTTGACACTTTATATAGCTCGATGTACAGCATTATTTTACATTGGTTTACTAGCACTTCATTTTTATATTGTGATTTTTGTGTGTGTGTTTATATAAATATGTGTATATAACATATACATACATATAATACAAACATGCATACATATTTTATAATGGCAATTATAGACCTAAAATTTAATGCTATCTATCTGTGGTTCAAGTCAGAATTTGGAAAAACATATATTTTGCTTGTTAACATTCGAATAGAACTGTTAAAATACAGTGATTGCCTTGCAAATATTCCCTTTTCTCTTTAGTTTCCAGCTATTCATTTTGAAAGTGATCAAGCCAGCATGACAAAATCTCAGCAGTGTGTCATCAACAGCGATGGGCAAAAAACCCGCAGTCATTCGCAAGGAACCACTGAATCTGCTGAACTTGAAAAATTCAGGTAAAAAAGCAAAAGTGCTCAGGATGACACCCTATTGTATATCAGCATCATAATATGCCTTAGGCTTGTTGAGGTGTTAAAAGCATTTGCAGTCTGTATTTTTATCTGTTACTTGTAATTCCTTCTTAACCCACTGTCTAAAATGTGAATTATATGCTTCCAGCTTTCTAAACCTAACACCTAACTATATATTCTTGCTTTTGTAAGTGTCAGTCATATGTTCCCATTGAATAGAGTGGTCTGTCAAGATTTATTATATTTAATTTAAATAAAGTAGTGATGTCTTTATTTGGAAAGCCTGAACTATTACCCAGACTATACTAGTGTAATAGTCCCCAATTATGCATGAGAAAAGACTGTTCTTTCATATTACTCATATTTGGAAATTCAAAGTTKTCTTATTAAATTGCAGCTGCTCATATGATGTATCTTATTATTTCTTGCTAGTACTAAGTTTTGGTAATCTAAAATTATCTTGTTGYAAGACAACTACCAATACAATTTTTTTTTTCATTAGCATGACCTACAAGAATGAGAGAAATTTTAGCAAACATCCCAAACATCAACTTTTTCAAGAGATCTTTACAACTTTAGTTAAGAACAGGCTTACCTGCAGGTAAGGATATTGCATACATTTATATTCAAGGAAGAGGAATCATTCTTCCTTGAGTTAAGCAAAGAACTTGTATGCATGGGTAAGACTTGGCATGTATGTTTCAAAGGTAACCTTTTGTGTGGAAACTATTGGCTTCACCTATCTGGGTAATCTTGATTTTCACTTTATAAACARTCTTTTATATTCAATATTGAAGACTGAACACTTAATTAGTGGAAGAACTRGGTATCTTTAACTAAATGTGGATGACCAAAATTCTAACATCTCCTATGTTTCCCATGATTGTCTGTCCAAATCTAGTAACTATACATACATATATTTTAATTAACTTCATTCTTATTTTATTGATATTTGTTCTTATTTTATGGACTGCTGCCAATATATAARAACACTTCAGTGCAACTCAGATGAGCTTATGCTGCTGTTCATTTCCATTTGTATATGTGCATGTAACAGAAAGAAAAWAAAAACATTTCTAATGTTCTCATAGCATTTGATGCAGAAAAAAAATAAGTGTAAGACATTCAAAAAAATTGGCCCCTTTTGATGCCTTCCCTTTCTGGGAAAGAAAAGGCTTTTTCAGAATTTGATTAATATATGCCCATGAAGTGTGTTGTATTTTTCATTAAGACAAATCTTTTGAAAATTTGGAAACTTTTTTTTGCCACTGAATTTTGTGATCTCAGTACTACTAGAGGAATATCAGTGGCTCCACCTCATTTAAGAATAAAAATTTAAGAATAACTTATTGTTTCTTTGCAAATTGTGTTTACATGTTGTGGCACGTCTTTTGATGATGACATAATAAAAGCAGCCCCCTTTACTATAAATGAAAGCCCTCAGATAAGATTAATGAGACAAGCRTATATTAATAGACCTGTAAAACCCATAACAGAAGTGCAGTTTCAAAGGTGATTTAGTTGCCCTTTGTAAATCTGTCACTACAGCTGTGATGTTATCCTCTCTTTGTAACTATGGCCATGGCATTTTCTCCGAGCTGCCTCAGGAGCTGTCACCTGCATGTGCATTACGTACTTAGGTGGCACAACTATGTTTGGAAGGGGTGCAAAAAATTCACACCCACTTACTGACATCACTGTATTGGCAGAAGACCTGGCTGCAGATAGTTCTATTGCGAATAAAGCTCTGATCAGCTTACATTAAGTTTGGAGAAGCAGTACAACTAAACAGACAGACTAAACTGCTGCTGCCATGTACTGAATTACATGGTGTCTCTAGKAACAAATAATGTAAATGTAACTAGTAGCAGAGGCTCTCAAACATTAACTAGGCTCAGAGAATTACTTTCCTCACTTGAAAGTATTGCAGATGGATGGCTCCATTAAGGAAAAATAGCTTTGGTCAAGAATCAAGACCTTCTGAAAAAATAACTTTACAGGATCCRTGTTCAAAGTGAGATGAAATTCATTTCCAGTCTCACCTATAACTTTTTCCTAGTGCATGGTTGGTCAGTATGTGGTTGCTCTCTACATYAAAGCAAAGTGCATTTCTGAAAGGTCCAAGTATGGAAACACAGTTAAAAATATTACTTCTGGCAGAATATTGGCATTATAAAAGGGCTGAGATTTTGCTAGTATCTATTTGCACAACATTTATTTTTATCCAGATATTTTTAGCCATTGGCATCATTCCTAACTGCTAACAAGGGGAGAGAACTGCCACGTCACACAGACTTCTCCCGTTCTTTGGAAACTTGCCTAGATAYAGATTTTCTCAAGTGAAACAAAACCAAGAGCGTTCCAATACTAGGTTTGTTTCAAATGGGGAAATGGGATATACACTTTCCAAAGACAATGTAATTACTGATCCATTGCTGGTATTTATACAGGACCACTGCCCTTTGATTTTTTCTGCAAATCCAAGTTGTGGTTTCTGCCAAGCTTTGTATGCAGGAACAATAAAAGAGGAAGTTCTATGTGAAAGTATGATCCCATATGAAAACACTTAAACAAAATAAGTTGTTCCAAGGACTAGTAATAGTCTTCAGAATAATAAGACTAATAAAAGACTAAAATTATTACAGTAATAATCATATATTTAAATATATTTAATATTTAAAATACAGGGTAGATCATGCTCATTTAAAATTTTATTTCAAATCTAGCTATTCTTTCTCTGCAGCAGTCGTATTTTTATTATATTTTTATGAACATAGAATTTGTGCACTCAAATTTGGTATATGCTTTCTCTGTTTCTATCCTTTGAGGCCTTGATGTCTGATTTAAGCTAAGTTTCTGTCAAAGCATGATCAGGTTTTTCCTGGTTCATTCCTGGATCACTTCCTTGATAACAAGTGATGGCTGGTAATGTTCATGTAATGAAATCAATTAAATTAAATTGTTACTAAGTTTGAATATAAATAGGATTTAAAGTTATATACTATCAAATTCTGTAGTATAGTATATTGTATAGCTAATGTAGGTTATTAATTTCTAGGAAATCAATCCCTAAATTGAAATGACTTGTGTAATGTAGTTTATTGTTTTTGATTTGTATATTTGGCTATTTCCACTACAGCGAGTGGATTAACCAAGCTCCATCCATCCATTTTCTGAGAGGATTAATCTGCCTGAGATTACTAATAAGGGATCCATGCTATCAGGTCAGTATATCAAAATATTGTTTCCTGCTTAGAGAAGAGAATGCTAATAAGCAGCATGCATATAACAATCTAGGGACTTGTTTATAAAAATGTGTGCATTTTTACAGACATAAACTTATTATGTTTGTATCTATACTCATATGTGCATACATTTCTTCTCAAAGCAAGCTGCAAGCAAACAGAGAGAACCTCTGCTGTTCTTAGATACTTTACTCAATTTCTGGTGTTTACTATGTAGTATGCATTACTGCTAAGCCTAGGAAAGAGCCTATGAATCTCTGTAACAGAAAGCCTTATCATTGCTGTGGTTGCTAGATTGCTTACTTGACTTGATTTCTTGGYATTAATATATAAATTTCCGATATTGAAGAAAACTGAAAAATGCCCATTCTTCCTGTAAAYGTTATACTTTGAACTACAACCTAATAGTTTTAATTGTATTATGGCTATTTTTTATTCATAAGATTCATAAGATAGTGTTATTTATAAGATTAACTCTCAGAAATCTATGACGATATTTGTCTTCATGAATTTCTTTCCCAGGTACTTTGAAGCTTATATTTCTGCTCAAATTTCCACACCTTAAAATTTCAACCCTATGTTTTTATATAAGTAATAACATTTATATAAGTAATTCTAAACTTGAAGGTGCTGAGTATCTCCAGAATCCATTGACTTTGACTACTATTTTTTCAACTCTCATAACAAATAAAGCATTTATTTTCATATGTTCTCTCATTCTTACTTTCTGTATTCTTAAAGCTGTTTGTACATTTATTTTCTTTTAGGAAATGCTCCACAGCTTGGGTGGTATTGAAAGTCTAGCTCAGGTAAAAGTCCTATTTGTACCTCTGCCCATTACATTGCATGTAAAAAACAGTGGACGTCTACAACACCTTTGTGTTATGCTCACTGTTGTATTGTTGTTGCTCTGTGTTAATATTGCTTTGCTCTTATTGTCCATTTGAAAGTAGGATTTAGCATCACTTGAGTATGTTTGAGATTGACATTAAGCATTGGTAGTTTTCCTTCTAGAAAAACAGAATTTACAAAAATAAATACATCTTTCTGGAATATAATCATTGTTCATGAGTATCTATGGCATCACTGTTGCTTCAGGGAACTAGTACTGTGCTATGAATTCTTTGGTCTGACAATCACCAGTTTGAAACATCTGTAGAGCTGCAGGTGTTAAAGATTGTTTCCTTCTAATGGATGTGGTTGCCATATGAATTGTTTGATGTATTCCACTCCTATGCCATTAAATGCTTAACTGTGCCTCTTGAAGGATTGCACAGGGCATAATACAGTGGCCTACTGAAATGCTGGCAACATTTGCAAATGCAGTCCTCTGTAGCAGGAACCAAGTCATAGAACTGATTATCATTTTTGCAGCATATGTGCCGCTGGCAGAGAGAATTCAAAAACCATCAGAAGTAATTTTAATGATTTCTGAACTTTTGGAGAAATCAATCTTTTTTTATCTTTCAAAGAGAGATAAAATAAAGTGCTAGCTGGCCTTCTAGCACTCCGAAATTCACTTTGAAAAATGTTAAGGCTGAGACTTAMAAAATTCTCTCAGAAATTTGAATAGTAGCAATTAGCTTAGTGTGAATTGTTCATCTAAATTTTCTTGCCAAATCTGAAAATATCTTCAGTCTAAGGTCCTTCATTAGAGTATTACATACAATACAGAAAGTGTTCTGGGATGTTTTGACAGAGAACACTAATAAAATTATAGTGGTGAGCAGTAAGTTACAGAAATAACTGGGTAAAGTGTACAGCATTGTGAAGCAGATGCACCACCTACAGGTTATTTCTGTATTCTATTCTGTATTCTATTATTCTATTTCTTTTTTTTCCCTACCTGTAGTGTATGGAAACAGTAGCAAATGACTATCTTGAATATGGAGAACAGCGACATAATGTGGACAAATTGGTCAACATGACATGTAAGTGCATAGCTATTATCTTACAAGTTCCCTTAGAATTTATAGCAAAGATTGTATGTGAGATGTTAAAAATGTTAAAAATGCTTCAGAAGGTCAGAAGATAGCACTAGATTCAATGTAGACATCATCACACACAATGTAGACATCATAAAGATAACCAAAACTGCTGTGGGATAGCACATCCTGTTTCTGTGAGTATTAATATCTCTTCCTAAAAAAATTGTTACTTCCTTGTATGTTAAAGTAACAGAGTAGAGTGAACCAGAAAGAACTTAGTTTTAATTTCATTATTTGATCAATAAAATGAAAAATATTCACTGTTGAAGACACAATTTATGTGATTTCTTATGTTCCATAGATATTTTTCAAAAGATTGCTTCTGTTAAAGATAGAAGAAAATGGGTTATAGTGAGTGGAGCACATAAAGTAAGTGCTTTATAAAATTGCTACTTATAATCTACTAGCTTCTTAACTGAATTATTTATGCTTTTCAAATTTGGTATGTCCGGGACTATGTTCCTTACAAYGTCAAACTTGCTGTTAAGTGAGATGATGTCAGTTCTGCATTTTACTAGTGTGAATTACTATAATAAAATCATTTCATGTGTGTGAGTTAAATTGGCSTGATGCCCGGTTATTGGTGGTTTGAAGTAATTAAACCTTAAGTGTTTGGGCTAGATTTGCTCCTATAAAAACAGTAGTCATGCTTACACTGTACTAAACTACATATTGCTATAATATAAATTGGTAGGAAGTATCTTCTGTGATTATACACTTAAACAGCTTGAGGTTACTGTGAGTATAAGGGCACACACTTGCTGCATTTAAAGGCTGGTTTGTGGCCAAATTGAGGAACACTTGAGATTTAAAACAGTAGTGCTTGGTTTATTCTACTATGTAAAAAATCAGTAGTTGTGATCAGATCTTAAGTTGGGCTTCATGAGACATGAGAGATGCTAGCCAGAGTTTGAAAAGCGAGATCCTTACTTGTCCTAAGACTCAGGACATTCTGAGATTTTATGTGCATGTTTTAAGTGTATTTGAAGTATACCTTAAGTATATATAATATTTCTAGAGTATTTTGTGAGGATTCAGTGTCTTTATTTTGTAAAATATTGACTTGTCAATAAAGGAAAATACAGTTTTGAGCTGTAACAGAAAAGCATATATATAGTTTATATTCATTTATCTTGTTCTGCTTCGTTTTCCAGACTTTAGTAACTTTGTTAGTTGCCAGAGACAGCAATGTGCTTTTGGGGGCCCTCCTTGCTCTAACAAGCCTGGCAGAAAGGTAAGTCCAATTTAATGTGCCATTCTTGACAATAAGCATTTGATATTATCTCTTGGTACACTATTAAACCTGTTACTTATGAGRCAGACACTTATTTTCAAAATAGAGCCTTGTTCTGCAGAGACCTATGTGTGCTTAAAGTRTGAAGTGAGCTTAAATTTACACCGAAGCAGTAAAAATGAAAAGTTAAAAAGCCTTCACAAGCTACCAAGTACAGACTTAGGTCCTTGAAACAACTTTCAAACTCAGGTGAAGAACTTTGCAAGACTGGAGTTTCTTTGTAGTCCCTGCGGAGGCTTCTCTAACCCTTTCTTACTTCTTTACGTATAAAAAATTTATGTCCTGAACTGAATATGACAGTGTCTGAAAATAACCAGCAGGAAGTTTGTTCAATGTTGTAAATAAGGAATCTACACAACCAAATACATGGGTATGTGTCCTCTCTTCACTAATGGCTGCTTTCAATGTACGTTATATTGTATAGTTCTGGTGGGGGGAAGAAAAGGAAAAGAAAGATACAACATCTTCAATTCTTAAAGGTTTTATAGAAGAATTGCTGCTTGTTCTACATTCTATTTCTGCTTCCAGACTTTTAAAAAATCATGTGTTTAAGTGAAAAAATTTTGGGAAAATCATAAAACTGAAGCAAATTCCTTTCATTCATTTTTTTTTCTTAATATTTCAGGAATAATTTGAATTATGCCTATACTTTTAAGTTCTATTAAATTTTATCCCTAGAATTTTATTTTATTTTTTACATTTGGACAGGACAAGAACGTATTTGGAGTACATTAAGAATATTTGTGCAAACTTTGTTTGATTATTATTAATTATTTTATTKTTAAATAAAATAAAATAATTTTTAATTATATAATTAAGTCCCATTTACTTAATTTCTTAATTTATAATATCAAACAAAGTAAATACACTTGTGTCTTTGCTTTTACACATTTACTCCTCAGTGTAGGAAAATCTGGAAATTGTGGCAGTATCAGTTTTTGACTAAACATATTTTTGTGATTTTAAATGTTCCTGTGCTCAATATGATATTATTATGTAAGTCTCGAGGGGAAAAAAAAATGGTAAAAGCAATGCATAAGGAGAGAGGCTAAAGAGCAATGTGGGTTTTTTATTTATATAATTTAATTTGATATAAATGCCAGGAATAATTAATTTGTAGTCCAGAATGTAGGGAGAAGATAAGTGAACTCATCATTGTTGAAAACTTGCTGGTGATATTACATGAATACGATTTACTTTCTAAAAGGTGAGATTTTGCTTATAGATTCATTAATTTTTTAAAAACTTCTTTATTTAGAGATATGATTATTTAGATGAATTAGATAACATGCTATTTTATTCAAGGTAAAGTTCTAAAACTCTGTGTTTTCAGTCAGGTATTGATAGAGCAAACTGTTTTCTAGGAGTTGCTCTTTGCTCCTAGCAGAGCAACTGGGTTAGTGGGCGAATGTGTTGATCTCTGACAGATCTTGGGGTGAACAATGTAAATGTGTAAAAAGTGACCAGACGAGCTGCCTTAGTTTATGGCAGAAGCCCCATGTGCCCTTGCTCAGAAGCTCATAAAGGCTCCTTCAGTCCTGTCTGTGTTTGCATAAGAATCCAAACCCTTGAACTTGATGGTATGTCWCTTCACCTATTACATTGAAATTTTCTAGAGAGTATTTTTATTATTTCTTTGCMTATTGATTTTACATGTGGTTAGATATAAAGCACTTTAAAGTGCCAAAAGATGTTATTTCTCTTATGCATTTTAAATTATTTAGATTGCATTTAAAACTGTAATGTTGTTATAAAATTTGGAATTTGAAATTAGGGAAGAAGCTGGTGAGTTCAGTGCTAGTTAAGAATAAAAGTTCAGGTGGTTTGATCTGCATGTGTTTCATCAAACATACATACAGATTTTTGGCTCCCAATGGGATACGTAATTTCTCTGATTCATGCACTGTAATAGTAGAGAGTGGAGTTGATAAAAATGAACTTTTGTATGAACTTTTTCTTGTGATACATCCAATTCCTTTTGTAAACATAATAGTCCATAATATTAATACCATAGTGGAGAATAATCTAAATTGTTTATGCAGTTATTATAATTACACACATGGGCGTTACAAGTTCACACAGTGGTACTGGTTGCTGTATATTTGGCTGCATATGCTGACATCCATACTCAATAGAAAAGATACTTTCATCCCATGTGAAAATTTAGACCTTCCTTACCTTCCCTCTGTCTTCAGCAGTGATTTTAAGCAGTTTATAGTGACTTTAAGCAGTTCACAGTGACTTTAAAAAGTTTTCTTTAACCACTGTTTTTTTAATAGGGGTTGTCTGTTCTTTCTCAAACATTTACTGTTTTTTTTTCTCCCGTCTGCTGAATGACAATTCAAATGAATGATGCTGTTAAAATTTCCTGCTGATTTTTCAGGCTCACAGCAGAGCTGTTACGACTCCTCTGTGCAGAGTCRCAAGTCAAAGAACAAATAAAAATGTACGAAGGTGTTCCGGTCCTGCTAAGTTTGCTCCATTCTGATCATGTCAAGCTTCTATGGAGTGTAGTTTGGATTCTGGTACAGGTTTGTGAAGACCCTGAGATGAGTGTGGAAATCCGAATCTGGGGTGGAATCAAGCAGCTCCTTCATATTTTACAGGGGTAGGTTTTCTATCTTCAACATTCTGGCAATTTATGTCCTTGGCAACCTGATTCATGTATTAAGGTACATCTGATCAAGCCACATTTTATAAAATAACTTCTTTCTTTTCTTCTGCTGTGTGTGATATCTGCAGAAATTAAAAAGCTATGCAAAACATAATGAATAGAAAAGTTTTTCTTTTCCAATTATGTGTATTTCATTGCTCTCTTAAATTGCATTTTTCATATTTTCAGTGTATAAATAAAACCACAAATAGAGTTAAAATGCCACTATTGTCTACTTAGTTTCCCTAATATTCTGACACCTTTTTGGTAAACTAGAATTGTGGATAAAATTGACGGACATGGTAAAGAGACCTTCTGCTTAAAAGTTTGTCTGCTTTTTCAAAGCAGAAAAAGCATACTACCTAATTTAGTGAAAAGGTAAGTATCCAAATTTTCAGAATGTAAGAACTGATTAACAAAGGTACATCAAGCCAATTTTTAGATTGCTATTTTTTAATTTCATTTTTTTTTCCCTAGCAAGAGAAATCTTGTTTCTGATCACTGTTCAATTGCAAGTTTATCTAGTGCAAATGCATCAGGGAGAATCCAACATCTTAATTTCTCAGAAGATTTGAGTCCTAATGAGATAGAAGAAAATACCTTCTCTCTTAAGGCAGGTAGGTTTACAAAGCCTAGTCTTTGGTTATGTGTTTGCTTCCACCTGCACAAAGGGTTTCAAAATATTTCAAAATTGAAGTAATAATCAATAAGACCTACCTTGGGGAATAGGAGCTTCAAGTAGGCTGTATTTATTTCTAGATGTGCCATCCCAGTACATATTTTTCCTTTTAAACTTTTTTTTTTATCTTGAGATTATTTTAATTAGTCTGTATCATACCTCTATATAAATTTACTATGCAAGATCACTCCTGAATTGATTAGTGGAGCACTTTGAAAATGGTATTTCAAAGGCTGTCTTTGGGAGAAGTCAGTAGCCTGCCTTCAGCAGCTGTGATTAGAGCATGTATCACAACAGCAAGTCAGTACTGCCACTTCCAAAATGCTCTCTGGAGACATGCCTCTCTCTGTGGGAGGAACATGCAAATGATCCTTACTGGGATTATATTAACCTTTGCAATATGTCCTTGAAAATTATATCGTAACATGCRACAGTCTGGTTTGAATACGCTAAGTATTATATCTGAGGAGCTTGCAGTGTGAAATAAATAACACTAGTAGATGGTGCATTTATAAAGAGTATGGTCCCCTTGCAAAAACATTGCCCCCACGGGGTATGTATCTTGGTTGCTTCTGATGCTTTCTCTCAGGACTCCTACGTAAGTCATTGGAGTGTTAAGCACTGAACTTACGAAGATCTTTTGTAACTTTGACTGAGTATTTGTTTGTGTTTTTATCCATATGAATATATTTGTGAATCTAGTGATTACATCTGTTCTTTTCATTTATAGCTTGTTGTGCTGCAGTTACTGAACTGGTGCTCAATGATACCAATGCTTACCAAGTTGTACAGGTAAGAAGGCTTCAATTAAGTAAGGCATCATTGTTTATAATTTTACCATGTCTTGGTTATTCTGTTGAGCAGAGAAGCAAACTATATTTGAAGGATTTGACTTATTTTTTTGTTACTGGTCAGCATCTTTCAATTAACAAATAAAATGAATTTCAAAGGTATAGGATGTGTCTTTATATGACTTTTTTCACACACACACACACACACACACACACACACACACACACACACACACTTATATTGACTGATATCAACGTATGTGTCTATTTGTTAAACTGCTTTACCCAAACACCTACTTTATTTTGATTGAAATCTCTCACTATACTTTTGCAATAAACATGGAATTTACTGAAAAACAGAGTTTTAATTTTTATGTAGTTCATTAAATTACACTTCGAGGAGCTTAATGTTGGAATGTCAGGTGRGCTTTTTACCTTCCTTCCTCAGGACTTGATATTTCTGAAATAATGTCCTAGCATTCCACCCTCAGAAGGGCAGCTCCACAACRCATTATAAAATGCAGCATTTAAATTGTCTAGAATCAATGGTTCTGAAAACAGTTCATTGCTAAAGACATAACTATTTGAGGACATTAACACCAGCTAAAATCTATAGCCACTTCTATTATTTGAAATGATAGGCCAAGATTCTTAATCCATGTGTTATCTTAAAACCCAGCTAGAGCTATTTCTAAATCAAATCAAGAGAATGGAGAATCTTAAATCTGATAACCAGAGGAACTGATGTATATTTCAAAAGAACTGGTCAAGAGGAAAGGAATGGAAGTAGGTCTAGAAAAATAATTTTCTGTGTAGCTTAAGCCTTAAAATTAATGAAGTCATATCAATTTAGACAACTTTTTATCTGAATATGTTTTAGGCTGAGTTTGGTCATATCAAAATAAAATATCACTTATTTAAATTGGATGTATTTTGAAAGCAAAACTCTAGGGAAATTAAGGAATTAATGTAGAATATGAACATAATTTAAAGTACGTTTATTTCAACAGCAGTTCCAYCCCACAACCATCTGTTTCATTTCCCATCCTCTTCCATTTGGCTTATGTGACTTTTTGAGAGCTGCCTGGAGAATAAGATCAAGGGGCTCACATAGTACTATTTTTATCAGTCAGACAGAGGAAAAAGAACTGCAGCTCTTTCATTTGTGTGTTGAAGCTTAGAGAGAAAGTCAAGCTAAGTTTCTCTAAAGGTTTATCTTACTCAGTGGCAAAGGCCTCTGTTTAAGCAGTTATGAACTGTTTGCTTTTGCTGTAGCTGCTTCTTCCTGTACATCCTGCACCATCGTCAGAAATTGCAGCCTGAGTAGCAGAGTCTGCAAGCATGAACGTGCATTTATGGCACTTCTTTACAGTGTGAAACCTTGGTTCAAATATACTTTCACGAACAGCTTAAGCAAGCGTGCCAGGAACTGCACCAAAGCACACGCAGAGTGGATACCTACAACCTCCAGCTCTGCTAGGGAGGAGAGCAGTCTCTAGCAGGGAGCTCCAACAGGGAGGTASCTGAGAGCTGCACTGTGACTAAATCCACCAGTGAATCCACCAGCACAAAGTATTTTCCATATTTAAGGAGAACATAAGCATGGTTACAGGAAAATGGAAGCTGAAATATAGTGTGTATTCCAGTTCATTTGAAGTAAYGCTAGTTTTTATTTGTGGTTTCTGTGCAAAGAAGTGCTATTATTACTGACCTTTCTCTTTCCAGGCAAACGGAATATATACAATAGCAAAGCTGATTTTACCAAACAGAAAAAGTAGTGCTGAGAAAGCTAATTTATTACAGGTAACTTCCTTTAACACTTCCATTGCATGTTGAAAGCCCAAAGTAGTCCCTGASATTTATTTTTATGATTTAAAATTTTATTTGAAAGAGCAATAAGACACTTGAAGGGAAGGGGAAGTCAGGTATAATAGGTGGCCCAGAAACTAAAAATTCAATTGTGACTCAACTGAGGAATCAACTTAAAATGGAAATTATCAATGATTATCAGTTATCCGATAGCTCTTCTCCAGCCTCTGTGAAATGTCATTGGTGTCCCACTAAGCTCTAGGGCAGGCGCAGTCTGTGATTCAGGGACCTGTGTGACACAGCTGCTGCCCTGGTTGCCCTTCTGCGAGGAGGTGCAAGACCCTTATCACACAGGACTGCAGTCAGCCACATGCTGCTGCCTCTCAGCAAGTTTTTGTTCCCCCACACTAAYGTGGTCACATAGTTTCTCAGCTATCCAACCAGGTAGACATGGCCCTGGGGAGGGGCATAAGGTGTTTCTACCAAGGAATTTTTTGTAGTGTCATCATTCTCATAGCAATTCCTCTAGGTCAGGTGAGGAGAGCAGATTCAGTGCTTAGGTACCTTATTCCTGCAATTAGGATTAAAAAATTTTTTTCATAGTACTCTGGTTAAAGAGTAAAAGAACTCTTTGTTAACATTACTTGGGAGAAATACACTTAATACAGTGTTTATGTATTAATGCTTAATGCAGTTGCTTGCAGCAGATAATAAGTACCTGTAGTTGGATTATATGTGAAACTGTGTGAATTAATAATGGATTCAATAGTGAAATACAAAACCTAAAATCTGTTCGTGTAAACACTAAAGCTTTATAAAACCTTATTCAGCCTCTCATGTTGCTATTGCCTTTATGTACTGCTGTCCAAAGCAGTAGCTGTTGGAATGCCTTTTATGGGTTTTGTAGGCATTTTTCTTGGCAGTCTGGCCATTCTAGCACAGTTTCTTTCCTGCTTCAATTTGTGCACACACACTATGTGTAAGATCATCAGGCCTTAACTGAAGCATGTCATAGGTGTTAATATTTGACATCATACTGTTAAGGTGAGAGAGATAACTATTATTCCCATTTAAGAAAGTCACTTGTCTCCTCGTTAATCTCTTACTGTGTAGTCCCCTCATGGACGAACCACTATACAAAGAACTGTGTACAGTCTCTAAAAAGAAAAAAGAAAACTTTGAAGGCAACAACTTTGACCAAACGTGGCCAGGTTGTTCTGTGCAGCTCAGCTGCTGCTGCTGCTGGTATTCTCAGGGGAATGTTAGACAAAGAAGCTTGCCCTGTTTCTCCTTTGTTGGGTGTTTGTTTTTGACTAAAAAGGATCTCGTTCTATAAAAGAGCGGTCTGCTTGGCAGCATTAACAGTCCAGCCCTTTCTCTGTCCTTGTAGCATTTCAAATATTCAGCTTCCTTCAAAAATAGTGTCTGACCTTTATTTTCTTCATTTAATGCATTTTCCACATGTGAAAAAAGTATTTTTGACCTGAGGACCAATTCTGTGCTACTAGATCACTATGATTACCTAAATAGGGATTTTTGAACTGGACTTTGATGGCATTTTAGGCACTGATGTAATAAAGTAGACTTAAATTTTATGTTAAAGGCACTTATTATTTTAGACTGTTTTAGATATCAGTAGCATATTTCTCTTTCATCTGCTTCACATTGTCATCTTTGTTTGGTTAAACGTATTGTATAGTAGGTTAAGTAAATGACTCTCAGTACAGAGAATTCAACATGAATTACATAAAAGCCTACATATGAACAGTCTGCTGGTAGCTATTTTAAAATTAAATTTGCTTCTGTAGTAAACATATAGAAACTGAGATGTATTTCAGTAAACTAGAGKAATTTGTGTGACTGAGCTAACAAGAAAAAAAAACAACCAGTGCTATCACTATAGTCAGCCATTTTTTTTTCCCAAGTGGGTCTGCCTACTTTTGAAATACAGCAGGCATATATGCAAATCACATATGGTCAAAATATAGAATTGTATATTTTASCTTTCTTGAGATTATTTTATGAGGTAATCACATGACTATTTAAACACAAAGATGTGTTTTTTATCAGAAACTTTTTAATTTGTATATATTTGTCATTAATATATTTTTTTCCCTTACTGTAGTGCTATGCTTTCAGAGCCTTGAGATTCCTCTTCAGTATGGAAAGAAATAGACATCTCTTCAGAAGGTATGTTAGCAAGACATTTTGTACAACTGTCTTTGGATGGCTTACAAGGCATCACTCCAGTCAAAAGAACATACTTTTTAAATGTCATCATTTATTTTCAGCAAAAAGAATAAATAATAGATAATGTCTGTCCAGTCCAGTCTCCAATGKCACCTTCCTGCCCCATAAATCATAGTTTAAAACTATGGAAGGGAAAGGGAAAAAGGGAAAAAAAAACTAGGGAAGATGTACGTCTGCTGGAGACAGACCATACTTTTATCCTAAAGATCAAGAAAACAGTAGCAGGTGTGAGTTACAGACCTGGATCTGGCAAGTAATGGGGCAGAGTGCGTTTTACTCTTTGTTCACCCCTCCACCCTTCCACATGGAAGGGACTGTGCATCAAGCAGAGATACTTATGACTATTCCTGAAAGATTAGTTCAGTGAGCAGAAATTATCTTTCCCCAGTTTCCCCTTTTTTACATCATTTTATAATGATGGCAAACTTTTTAAAAGATAGAATACAAAAGATGTGTGTAACCTGGTACTTTGTTGATTTAGGATAGCAATCATACTACCCATGGGTTCTCACTGTTGGTAGTGTTTCTCTAATAATTTATTTTGCATCATAAATGGTTAGAATTCTAAATATATCTTTTTTTCCTTTAAAAAAGTGGAGATTTTGAACTTTTTCTAGTGGAGGGGCCCCAGCTTGTAATGACTATCTATGGCTAGTGTCAAGTATTGGCATATGAGTATCTGTTTTGCTACCTCATTTTTTTTCTACTGCCTTTTCAGTATTTCCATTTMTACTATAGATTAATAGCTTTTGTGAACATGTCTCTAAAATATATCAAAATGTTAAATCTTTGTAGACTTTTCCCTACTGACTTGTTTGAAATCTTCATTGATATTGGACATTATGTTCGTGACATCAGTGCTTATGAAGAGCTGGTATCAAAGCTAAATTTATTAAAGGTAAGTAAAAAGTTTCATTGAGTCAGGCAGGGGTATTTTTTTGCACATAAATATTTTATATTTATCATTTAATTTATAACCAGGGKGATGAATTGAAGCAAATTGCTGAAAGCATTGAGAACATCAATCAGAATAAGGCACCTACGAAACATGTGGGCAATTATGCAATTTTAGAACACCTTGGCAGTGGAGCTTTTGGAAACGTATATAAGGTAAACTTCCCTTTTTATGTTAACTATATGTCTTGAGGGAAGCTTCACAAAGAGAGTCTAATAACTATTTTAAGTACTAATTACCTTCCTCTGAATTTTGTCAAGGGAATGCAGAGGTTGAAAAAACTTTTTCAGATCTAGACCTGTTGCATACAGTTCTGCATTTCTTTTTTTTTTTTTCCTAGTGATTTTTCCTGTGATTTTTGAAATCTCTGTATGTGTAAAATTGACCCTTGTCTCTTCTAGGTATACTGAATGCTACTTTTACTTTCTCTTAATTACTTCCAATAGACAGAAGTGCTGTTTATAGAAAGTTTAACAAATCTCWGTAGAAACACAGAAGTTCAAACATGTTTAATCTGAAAACCAACATTCAGGGCTGATAATGTTCTTTGAGACGCTGCAGAGGCTTCAGCAGGTTATTGCCGACTTTACAGTGCAGCTGCAGTTCTTACAGCTAGTCACATCATACATACAGGGGAAAAAAATAATWTTTGTGCGGAAGGCTTGGACTCGGAGAACTAATCCATAATGATATCCTTTTTGTCCTCATCCTAAATTAATTCTACAGAATTTTTATCTTCTTCATAGGTTAGAAAACATAATGGACAAAATCTTCTAGCAATGAAAGAAGTCAATTTACACAGTCCAGCATTTGGAAAGGACAAAAAAGACAGAGACAGTAACGTAAAGAATATCATCTCTGAATTAACCATCATTAAAGAGCAGGTATGTCCCATGGGCTCTAATTTTGTGTATGGGCATTCTCCTGTTAGCATTGTTGTTGTGAGCCCTTATATAACAGGGCTTCCAGCTGCGGTTGGTGGTTTTGTCTGATCAGTACAATACTGGCTCCTTGTGCCTGGAAGTTGTCAATATTGCATAAATTCTTGCGGTGATATAAACAGCAGTGTACATACTTGTTACTGGAGGTATTGAGTTTTTTTACGGGAAGTATTCAAACTTTTTTAAAATATTTCAGTAAATTAAGATGGCGGCTGAAAAATAATGAGTCTCTGTACCAATTAATTATTACTGAGTTTAAGGTTTAACATACTGTCAGCAAATAGTCATTGTTACAGTTGGAAATCTATTAAAAACAACAAAAAAAAGTTTATGTTTGTAGACTATGAAGGTCAGTACTTGGATGCATGTATAATGCCTGTCTATAGACTGTTGTGATTATTAAGAGGCGAGCAGATAGCAATGATGATGGTTTTTCTTCTGCTTGTTCTAAGAGTAGCTGGGAAGGGTCTCTTGCACTGCAGTTCATAAACAACTTTGTGAAACACTTGTTACCTGTGTGCTGTATGAACAGGAGGAAGAAATCCCATTGGTACACAAGYGTATTACATATCTAATGGAATGGCACAAGCCAGTTTTAAATGCTGAGTRATAGAAACAGTGGTCAGTGTTTTGAACCTCTGTTTTTAACTGGAATTTAAAGAACTATTAAGAAATCTAAAAAATATTGTTACATCCTAACTACTTCCTTCCAATGCATAGCTAAACATTACAAATAGTGTGCCATTAGTCTGATGATGCTGAACATCTATATTTCTTTYCTTGTTTTGTAGCTGTATCATCCAAATATTGTACGCTATCATAGAACCTTCTTGGAAAGTAAGTATAAATGCAGAGAATTACCACACTGTACCCAGTGAAGAAATAGAAATATATAATAAGTACTCACAATTGGAAAGGAATGTGTCTAATTTGAGCAGTAAATGCTAATATTTTCTGAGAGAAGTATTACAGATTAGACCTGCTTATATTCTTTTAAATTTGAAAAAAAACACAAGAAGAATGAGAAATACTGATATTTCTATATCAATAAAAGTAGAAGAAATGTAAGCACATARGAAATGTGATCCTTATCCTGTAGAATTACGGATCCAAAATTCACAATTGGAATGCTGAGCAGGCCAGTCGACTGAATAAAATAGGTTGGTCAGTCATGTTGCCTTTTTGATAAAGTGAAAGCTACCTACACTTGCTCACTGAGTAGTTGTGGGACAGTGACTTTGCTGTAGTTGGCTTGATAGAAATGAATGTGGAGAAAAAAATGGAATAACAAGGAGAGGAGCTAGAGTTAAAATGTATTTGCTTGTACAAATAATTTTTTTAAAAAGTAAAAAAAAAAAAAAGGCCACATGTTCTGTATAAATCTATTTCTACACTACTTTCTTTTTTTGTGTAGATGACAGGTTATATATAGTGATGGAGCTCATAGAGGGGGTGCCACTGGGAGAACACTTTCATTCTTTGAAGGAAAAGCAACAGCAATTTACAGAAGAAAGAATATGGAATATATTTATCCAAGTAAGGGTTGGTTTTTTTTCATTAAAATTTTCCTGCAAGTAATTAGTAGTGCCATTTATGTTTCTAAAGTTAATAATAAATGACAAAGTAATGCTTATTATGTCACTAATACAAGATATGAAGAAAAAATTATTTGCCTTTCTTAGATTGTAGTAAAGAATCTTTGTAAGGCTCTTTCTTTTTGTTTTTAAGCTTTGCCTTGCTCTTCGTTATTTGCATAAAGAGAAAAGGATTGTTCATCGAGATCTCACTCCAAACAATATCATGCTGGGGGATAAGGATAAAGTTACAATTAGTAAGTAGAGCTCCTTTACTTGAAGAGAATTTCCCATCATGTAACTGAAGAGAACCTCTCTCCTGTAACTTGCAGGAGGTTTCAGACTCATGCATGCTGGTCATTGTGCCTGGAAGCGAGTGAATTGCTTCAGGATTGTACTGATCTGTAAAACAATCATTAATGCAGATTTAGTGATCATTGCCACCAGGGTGATTGCCACCAGCTATATATTTTGCAGCTAAAGATGTTAAATATGACTGAAGAAATGATTTAGCTATAAAAGAAATTAAGCTATCACAATGCTTCAGGGCCTGCTTATATTTAAATCAACAAGAATACCGAGATAACCAGATTRAGTACCATGTCTAAGCAAATGCTAATGAACATACAAAGTGAAATTCTAATCCAGTTTGCCCATGCAAACGTAAGTACCCATCAGTTGTTCTCAGTGCTCAGCTGAGGTGGGGGGCTATGTATTTAATACTGTGGTAGTGAATGGCCTATATTTGTATAATCTCAACTGTGTGCAGTAGTCTGAAATTTTACTKGGGCATCCTCTTTGACTGAATTAATACAGTCTGGAATATGCAGCAAGTTTAACAGGCAGTTCAGAGACTGTAGTTTTTCATTTCCACAGACATCTACTACATTCTTTCTTATTACTTATACTACAGAACAAACTAAACAATTTGAGGATTGCAGCRTCTCTATATCTTTGAAAATAAAAGGGAAATGCAAACATRCATGCTCACCCAGCCACAAAACACCACGCTGCTATCATTTGGCTGCTGTCATTTTAAAGTTGATACGTATACCTGATGATCAAATCATATGAACTGAAAAGTTCTAATTCATAACAATAGTAAAATTTTGAAAAAATTATGATTTAGTATCCCTGAATGGTAAAAATTAATACTCAGAATGTTATTGTATAGTTGTATTTTATGCCAACACCTAGCCACTAAGGGGCAGTCTTGTCTTGGTTTAGCATCTTTGCCTTGTCTCTGGCCCAATTTACTAASTTGTCATTTAAAGGTATTGTATTTTGGTCAAAGATTTGCAGATGTTGAGGAAAATTGTAAGAAYTGAAACTTGTTTTGATGATTTCTAGACTGGATTAGAAATTGTTGGGGTGTTTAAACAGATAATTATTTTATATAGGAATTTAAGTAGTACTGGCATAGCAAAGTTTAAGGAATTTTCAGAAGGAGTTGAAGTTCTTTTWTCTATTACTTCTCAATTTGACTGAGCCTTGTTGTTTTACAACCTTAATGAAAGTAAGAATAATTGCTGTTCTTTCAAATGGTGGTTAATATATACTATGTTGGTGCACGTTATAGTATCATGCTTAATTCATACAATGAATCCATACCAAAGACTGGATCATTTACAATGTTGAGCATTAGATCACCCAGTATTTAAGGAGAAGATTGACAAGTCATTGGCCATTTGATAAGTTCAAAGGGTTTCATAGGAAGTTTTGTATAAAAGGTCTGATAGAAATGAGAGCATCTACTCCTAAATTAAGAAATCTTAAATCTTGGCTCTATAGTGAATTTAATCTTTTGTACAATAAAACATTCTATGCCACAAATCAACTTGGAACTGTAGCTCTGTGTTTATTCACCCCAATTTGCTCAAATATTAAGAAACCTTAAATCTTGACTCTGTAGTGAATTTAACCTTTCATGTTTTCTAAAATAAAAGCTTTTACTGCACAAATCTACTTGGAACTATAATTCTGAGCACAGTCATCATAAAGAGATATAATTCAATTTTCTGGAGACTTTCAAATCCCAAAATGGTGCACAAATTATCTTTAACTGCAGTAATACTGTTTTGGTACTACCAGTGAAGCAGTGTTGTGTGACAGGATAATTAAGAATTGTCTCCCTCCAAATTATTTTGCTTTRGGGGAATAAAGCTTGGAAGTTTGTATGAGTATAATTCTCTTTTTTTTGTCACTCAGTCCTTCTGGAAATAATGCTTTTGTACGCTTTTGTGAGGAGAATCTGCACTTTGACAGAAAAATTCAATTAAGCTTATTCTTTTGTAACTGAAATTCTTCAAATATGTTGTTTCTGTTAGAGCGGTAATGGCCCAGGTTTGGGACTCATGTAGATTTTGACTAAAAGAAGAAAAGAAAACTGAGGAATAAATTGGAATGCAGTGCTTCTATAGACTTTCACTGTATATTGAAAGTGGCTATGGAGCAGCCCAACAGCAATGTGCTTTAGAAAAGTTCTGGGTTCCTCAGTGTATGGGAAGAACTGAGCCATTTCTGTTCCAAATCTTATGAAGRTCTCTCATAAAGATTCTGAATTTATATCTCTTGAAGAGGAAAGGAATGTTTAGTATGGAAAATATATCTACTTTGCTGTTAGCACTGGAAAAAAAAATAGACCTGCTGCAAAAATGTGCTTAGTTCCTTGAAGTCATGGAGAAAATGTTGCTTGCAGAGGAGGTCCATGCAGAGCAATTCCAGTAGAACTTGATAGGCTGGAGCCTGGCGTAGAAGCTCACTGAGGGCAAGGGTTCAAACGGGCAGATAACTCTGTGTCCTGGAAAACTCTACATTTYGTAGAGACTGTCTCTGAACATGCTTGCTTTCAAAGCTTTCAGAAGAGTTTGAGTGGAATTTTCCATTCTTTTCTTTAGTCTCGTGTAGTAAATCAAGCATTCTGGACATTATTCAGAAATTACAGTTCTAAGTGGGGAATGATGCTAATGTTCCCRGTGCAAATTTTGCAAACTTCACAAAATTGACAAATCTTGTAGTGAATTTAAGAAGTACTGATATTAACAAACTGCAAAGAAATGATACAGATTTTCTAGGAAGGTGTATTTGGGAACAATGAGAAATGGATCCTGTCTTGGTAAATTTCATAAGATTGGAGTAGTCATAAATATGATGATGACTTATGAATTTTACTCAAGAAATATATCATAAGATATTTTATGTTATAAAAAGCTGAAGTCTGCAACTTTCTCAGCCCTTTGAAGAAAGATGAGGTAAAAAATAATTTTTTAAGATAAATGAATTYGAATAACTGACTAGTAACTAGAACTGTAGGGACATCCATGCCTAAATCTCTCAAGCATCAAGAATTGAATTTATGTATTCTTAATACTCTTTCTTTTTAAAATATTAGTTATATGAAGAGTTCAAAAGCAATGAATTTAGAATGATTTACTCAAATTAAGAAAAATATCAACACTGCAAAAATCTCTGGTCTTATTGCAAATGTTGTGGTCTAGAATGAAGTGCTTGAGGAGTCTAACTCAAGGGCAAAAGGGAGACTTTTGACACATCCTGTTAATTTAACATTCTTTCTACCTGTGCTTTTCTTTCTACCTTACTGGGCTTTCTAAGAACTACATCAATAAAAGCAATACAGCACTACAAAGAAGAACTACAGTCCTAAAGAAAAAATGGATTGTGGCCGGGATACTTATATTAAACTTTCTTACCAAAAGCTTTCTTTGAGTAAGACAGCTTTTCAGACCTTTGAGACTCACATAAAGCAAGAACCAACAGGAATTAATTTTTTTTTACCTGTGTTTAGTTCTYACCCACAGCTGCTTTGATAAGTGGAAACAGTTTGAACTAAACTTCATACACTGCCTCATCCTAACAGCAWTTGGGATGAGAATGCTCTAATAGGTGCTCTCATACTTGCCTAACAGCRGTTAGGATACTCTCTAGATGCACATAGAAAAGGAGTCTTGATATATTTTAAGCCACTCAAATTTTAGCACTTCTAATATGACATTAAAATTCCTTGTTTTATTAACAGATCTTTAACTGAGTACAGTGATTTTTCTCTTGCTCTCTGCTTTTGGATTTAGTAAAGTGCAATATCATAGCAGCATTGTTGCGTTGAGAGAGCTGTACAGCATTGATCTATGGAACTTGAAATTGTTTTCATGAAGGTTGGGTGAAAAAAAAAAAGATCTATCAGGATGTATGTGACTTAGTTGTGTGAAAGATATAACCTGATAAGTGCACAAAAGGCATTTATGTTAACATCGTTTCATGATAATCTAAATTTACTGGTTTTTCATAAAGTAAGACTAAGATTCTCTGTTATTACTTAACATGTATAGTCTTCTAATGTGACCTTTTCAGATATTTGACCTCCCATACTSCTCAAAACTAAATTTTGGAGAAATCCATATTTCACATGTGTTTATCATAATTTGAAATAAAGCCACATAATTATTTTTTCCATTAATTAGGGTATTAGATCATTACCTTTAGATATTTACTACTATCATACAGTTGATTGGGAAATATTAATAGAAATTTGAAATTGATCATATAGTTTGGATTAAAAGCACCAGATGTGTGTTTATATTTTTAAATCTCTTAGGACTGATTAAAACACATGCCATTGATGAATATGGAAATAGGCAGATAGGCATTACTGCAAGGYCTAAAAGGTTAAAAATGAATTCTTGTCAACTGTTGTTAACCTGTATTAGGTTTCAGTTATTTAATTGTTAGAGTAGTTATTAACTCTGTTAATAACTGTTGCTAAGTAGTTATTATATAAACCTTGCCTTTTTTTTTCTTTTTTTTTTCTTTTTTTTTTTGTAGCTGACTTTGGTCTTGCAAAGCAAAAGCAAGAAAACAATAAACTCGCATCAGTTGTTGGAACCATTCTGTACTCCTGGTAAGAGTAAACCACAATATTTAATTGCACTGGCTTCCATCATCATGGTTATTTTTCTTAGAACAGACCTTACAATTCAAAAGGCACAAGGTGGAAGTAAACGCAGATATAGTCCCTTCTATTTGTATATGGATAATTGCTGTTCATTACGCTGATACAAAATGGAACATCTTCTGTTCTGGAGTAACTTTTTCATCTASCCATACCATAAAAGATAAAAAACACGTTTTCAAACTATAAAAAGATATATGTAAATAATAGAAATTGATTTTAATGGCTTTTAATTTAATTGTGGCTAAACTGGTCAGTTATATGTGTGAACAAATTACCTTCTGAAAAATATTTGAAATTAGTGCTAGCGCTATTTTTTGGGCATCAGTGGCCSTTTGGTTTTAATGATTGAACTGTAAAACTATATTCTGTTTGAAATTTTCAAACAAAAGCTGTGAGAAAGCATCACACAATTTTTTTTCCCCTCAATTTAAGCTTAGTAAATGTGTAAATGACAACTCTAAAATTTTGTCTTAGTTGACATAGTGTTCATTTTGAGCTAAACTTCCTTCAGCATCCCATTTGTTTGCAAGCTGAAATGTTGTTGCCATACTGATACAGCTGCCTAAACTTCAAGAACTTCAAGATTGGAATTGAAAGCATTTCCTGTCCAAAAGGTTCACTTCTGATTTGAAACAGTGCATGTAACTATACACATTAAATTGTCTCAAACAAAACAAAATGTGAGCAGGACAGAGATCTTTGTGTTTCGTGATGCATAAATAGCAGCCGTTAGAGATCAATATATTGTGGGAGTCCTGATGGAGAGCAAGTTAAACATGAGCCAGCAGTGTGCCCGTGTGTCCGAGAAGACCCCTGGTGTCCCAGGGTGCTTTGTTCCCAATGCTATGGGAGAGCACTGCCAGSAGGTCAAGGGAGGCTGGAGAGCAGATGGGACCAGACGTCTGTCAGTGATGCCCAGCAGTAGGTTGAGAGACAGCAGTCACAAAWAGAGACATGGGAAGTTCCATCAGAACATGAGGAARAACCTCTTGACTGTGAGGGTGACAGAGCTGCCCAGAGAGAYTGTGGAACCTCCTTCTCTGGAGATCTTCACAATCTGCCTGGGTGAGATCCTGTACAAGGTGGTCTAGGTGACCTTGTTGGAGTAGTATGGGATTGGACAACATCATCTTCTGCAAGAGCAGCAGTATTAGTTCCTGCAGGAGAAAAGGAAAGGGGAGAGAGAGAGCTGAAAGACAGCACTGTCATTTTAGAGTGGCAAAAATTGTTTTCTACTGAACTGAAAGGTAATAGTTATGTGTAGTATGAAATGCAACCCACTTTTCTTGGAGCACACAACACAGTACAGAAACACAGTAATAAGTGGAGCCTGCATACTATTTAGATTTGGATATATGGCAGTGTGCRGAGTTGTTCAGATGCTAGGAAAGACATACTACTATATGTAGTAAACATTTTTGTGTTTAGGGTTGATTAGTAAGAGCAAGTAATGAATCAGTCTGCTAGTGTAGTTCAGGAACTGCATCATTATAAAATAATAGCAGTGTTATGTCTTATGTTTAAGAGGGGCTTATACAATCCTACTTTGTATTTGTGGTTTTTTTTTATTCTACTTAATACTAATACCTAATTCTAATACAAAAGTGATTCACTTGCTTTTGATTGGTTACATGCTTGAGTTAAGAAGTCCAGCAATGTGTATGTTTACAATACAAAATGWATTAAATGGATGTGTTTATGTTTAAAATGTTTAAAACATTAAACATTGAAGATCTGGTTTCTTTAAGGGTATGTTGGTGAGTTCTGAAGGTTTCTCCTAGCCAATAAGTCACCAAAAACAATCTGCCCAAAATTAGCAGTGACAAAGTCTTTATAATCCATCTACCTGAAAACCCTCCCAGAAGAAATGGCAAATTTTAAGTGGATATAGAGAATGATGTTTTCTTTCATGTAAACCTGCCATTTCTTTGTTTTAAACACACACACACACACACACACACACACACACACACACACACACACACACACACAAATTAAGTTATAAAGGGGGCCTATGAACACTGGACCGTGAGATCTTAAGTATAAGTTAGCCGAGCTGATTATAATAACTGTTTCTATAATTGTGTATGTACACAGAAATTTTTAGAAAAAACTTTAGGGAATGAAATAAGTGTTGAAGCTGAAMTTGAATAGAGAATCCTATTGCAGTTCCTTGAGAACTTTATTAATTTGAAAAGCTATTAGAAAAATTATGAGAAAGAGCAGATGCCTCAGGTAATCTTTAGAGTCGTCTAAAGATGACTTGTGGTGTTTGGAGTGTTAGCTTGATCTTTCTACAGCATCTTGGTTTACTTCTAAAGCGATAGATAACCAATGAGTAGAACAATATTATGTAAGAGTTGAGATTCTTCTGTTAGAGATGGGATTTTATCTCTTCGTGGGATTTCGAGAAAGTCTTCTCTATTTCCTGGTAATTAGAATCAATATGTTTCCTTGTGTCCTCCATCACTCCTGCAGTAAAGAAGAAAATATTCCTTGATCTTCATTTGTGTCCACTGAGCACACAGTCAGCTACCCAAATTTCAATTTTAGTATTGATTACTGCTTCTATTTGTACTGTCATGTAGTGTAAGAGCACTGTGCAACTCAATATTGTGACAGAATTTCATGAGCTGCATGGGTTTTTATTATTATTATTATTATTATTATTATTATTATTATTATTGTTCATTCTGTTGGCAGGTATGATAACATTTCACTTATTTAAAGCCTTTTACTGTTGCAAAGGATAATTAAAAATGTGAGAGTATATTATACTTTTCTAAATATTTAATTTTTAGGCTGCTTTATGATGCTATATAATCCTGTTGATTACTAGTATTTCATGTTATTTCCTTTTTCAGGAAAAAAGGTTTCCTTTAAACCATTTAACCAATTTCAACTAGGTTCTTTAAATGCTGATGGAAATTTGGTAATGGATAGTGCATAGAGACCTAGGTGAGAAAAAAAAAAAAAAAAAGGTAACTATAAAGTTACCTTCCAAGTAAGCCACCGTACATGCTGTCATCTGATAGTACCAGTCAGTGTGAGGATTTGCTGGCTTGCCTAGAAAACCATCACAAGATGGATAATCCTTTCAGTATGTTAGCATAGCAATGAAACATAATTGTGATAGTGCAGTTGTATATTAGGCAAAGGTTTATAATAAGATGTGTCAGCAGAAAATCTAATTCAGTTTGAGGTGAAATCCTCAGAGASAGTATAGCTGAAGACAGGCAGATAATACTGTTTCTGTCTGTAGGTAGCAGTGCAACTTTGCATAGAATGTTATGTTTCACTGYGGACATACCATTACTAAAAGGATAAACTGGATTAACTTCAAGGAAGAACGTTAAAAGTATTTGGCCTACTGACTCCTGAAAAAACGTCCAAGTGATTTAACTGTTATATAGTTTGGCTAAATAACAAGTTGACTGGATTTCAAACATGATTTGTTACCTATTTAGTACTGCATCTGGTATTATTAGCTTTGTACACTGGAGCAAGACTGGATGTTGCGAAACAAAATTTAGAAAACATAAAGATCTCTATTTATCTCAGGAGAATTTTCAATGGAGATTACRAAGTCCACACTGTAAGACTTGCTTACTACTAGAAATGACAGAATACACAAAAGTTTGGACTGTAAGAAAGGCACATTTAAAGTGATCTAGTTTATACAGAGGTTTATTCTTTTCTCTTTCTCCCCAGTTTATAGAAAGAGAAGAGGGTTTTTTTTTTTACAGATAGACACAAAGTCATAAAAGAGTTTTTCTTGGTGAGAGTGAGAAAATAAAAAATTTAGTCTTTATACCTTTTTTAATAGGTGAGTCATGTTGATCTAGCTTCTATAGAGTTACTTTAGCACTTGAAAAAATACATGATAAAAAAAAAAGGGTGCACTAAGTAAGAATCATCAGTCCATGATGAATTTAATCCGCTCTCTGAAAGAAAGTGTACTGATCTATGATGATAACAGATCAAATCAACAATGTACTTCTCAGAAATAATTGTTTTTCTAGAACTTGCATAATAGTTATTTCAGGAGTGACAGAATCTGTTATTTAAATGACTTAAGACTTCTAATTTTTAGTCCCCTTGGAATCAGAAAATAAATGTATTGATTGAGTATTTGGTATTGGAATAAAATTAGTCATTTGACTGAAGTAAATGTCTTTTAGTGCAGTGTTGGTGGTATTTGTTTGCTGGAATTCCTTTCTCTTTTGCTGTCTACTTGAAGATGTAGCATTAGATGTAGCATTGTAGATGTAGCATTACTGCAGACAGCATGAAGTATGCCAAGTATCGTACTGAAGGAAAGGCCAAGCAAGAACACTGACTAGTAGGGGACTGAAAGATTGCAGTATTCTTCTAGGATAACAGGAATATTAAAATAGAGAAAAATAAATAGAATAATAACTAGGTTAGATATCTGGGTCAGCAGCACTAGAAGGGGGCACTGACACCTCCTAAAGAACAAGTGTTTCCTGAGRAAGTCARTGGGAAATCTCRTTCTTCCACACAGATGTTGTTTCTGTCTATTTGTATTTTCTCTACCCAGCATGGTTCTGGAGTRGTGTGGAAGAGAGAAAAGGATCAGCCTGCCCAGGGTGTATCAGGGAGGACAAATAGGAAAAGATGTTCTGGAGAAWTTATGTCCTCTAGTGTTTATTTAAATCAATGCTGAATATTGAATTCTGTTTGAGTCATCTGAAAAAYAGAGCAGCCAGTAGACTTTAGTTGATTTAGTTGATTTGTTGGTTTTTWTGCACAGTGTTTTGTCTGAAGAGCTGATAAAGGCCTTAGTTTATTCCTGGAAAGAGAAGAAAACTATTAGGATACTTAATATTTTTTTTAATCTTGAGGGTGCCAATTACCACATTTAGAGAGCAAAATGAAAAGAATAATGTGTCTCAAATATCCTTCTTCTTAGTCTTTGCCAAATTGCCCATGTACACTTACCTTTTCTGCTGATGTTTGTAATTCAGCCATCAAACAATTAATTGCTTGCTTAATATTAAAATACTAGCAAGGTGTGTCCATGTTTTAAACATAACATTGTAACAGTCATATTTATGTTGTGATTCTGCGCTCATATATAGTTCACTGGCTTTCAAGAGGATCTTTACAGGTACCCGAATCAACAGGCTTTATTTAGATTTGGGAATTACATAAGTTATGTGTAAAAGAAGACAATAAAAATCCTATTATATTGAGGTAAAATCTTCATCTATCTGTTTTCTCACTCTTTTACTTTTTAATATAAACTGACCAYGATTGCTAAACCTAGTTTATTAGGTTCCAGGAAATCCAAGTTCTTSAAAAATCGTCTAATCTAGTCAGAAAGAAGTCTTAAGTGTGGCTGGGATTCATCCTACCTAAATGCAACTGTTCAAAAAATAGACTTCTTATTCAAGAAAAGCAGCTGARTGACTACAGAATGTGACAGAAAAAAACCAGCACTTTGGTTGGAGATTACATCCCCTCTATCTTAAACAACTATTCTAAGATGAGGTGAATCCCCTTCTTGATGTGCATCTCTGTTTGCTATAGAGGGAGCTAGAGCACTAACTCAATTTAATCTAATTTATGGAAATTTAAAGTTAGGCGACATTAACAGTTTTTATGAACTCTGTTCTTTGAGATTTAGGGTTATCTAGGGTTACTAAAGAACTGGACTTGCTACCACTTGTGCTCCTCTTCTTGCAGAAAATTCTTTTTCTGCATCTCCCTGTCAATTTTGAATATTCATGTTACTGAGGAGCTTGATTGTTTCCATGAAGGCATTGAGTTAAGTTTATGTTGAAGGACATAAAACCCTGTAAGCAAAATCTTTTATTGTTTTTTTAAGTGTTCAAATTTCTGCTCGATAGATTAAAGGAAAGTTTTAAAGATTTTTATTATTATTATTATTTTGCCTYTTTGAACTGTTTTTACAGTTACAGATTTAAGGAAAATCCTCCAAGCATTTTATAGGAAATTGCAATTGTAATTCACTGTTTAAAAGGAATCAATTCTGAAAAGTGCCTGTTAGATGTATATTAGGAATACCTTTAAGAATACGAATGTATYAATTTTTATGTACAAGGATAGTGTCTTGTCACAGCTTAAGATATATAATTTATCTACAGCATTTCTTTAAAAATTGATGGCTTGACAGTTAGCTTTTTGGTGTAAGAATACTACATATGTGGAGCATGCAGCACAATTTGCCTTAAATAATAGTAATCAGAAATCAAACTGCAGGGAAGGTTTCTTTTCTAAAGTTTCAGGRTCTGGCTTAACACTATTTATAGGTGTAAATGAAAACTTGAATATGTACAGAGCCTGCGCTCTGTATGTAATACTGGACCTCTAAACTAGGTTGTGATGATACTTTGGTTTGTCCTTAAAATTGCTCAGAGATAAATAGGGTAATATTGAATTTAGAAGAATAAAACCAGTAGAAATTGCTATGCACATTAGATTTTTAGCTTAATTAGACTATCATTGCATTTTCCTTACAATGTGAAATGTGATACTTGATGGCATTCCTCAATAACAGTGAGATATTGAAAATGAGAAAAAGCATCACCACCTCTGACGGAACTTGCAAGGCTCATTAAGCTGTTCTTGACACAAGTTTTTAAAAAGAAACAGCCTGGAAATGTGCAGTAGTTTTATGCACTGACTTTAGAGGCCCAGTATGTCCTTTCAGGAGGGCCATGTATACTTAGACATATCTCTCTATATATGTGCATATATCTACATGTTTATATATGCATATATCTACATGTTTATATATGCATATATTGGCATATACTTAAAACAGCGAGAATAGTTGTAGAGAAGTTAGTTCAGTTTAGATAGCATGAGGCTGATATGATCCTGTTTGCTCAGTTTATTTCTGTATTCTATATTGCTAAATTAAGTATAGTTTGATTTATCCAGCTTGCAACTGGCATAACCATATGTACGCAAGGTTGTCATTGTTATGCCTTCCATGCATTCAAGTATATACAATCCTGTGTGTTATGAGAAGTTTTGGCAGCTGTTTTGACCCAACAGCTAGAACTGATGCGTAAGCAGATGACTTTGAAATTGTCCAGTAGTATTCTGGCAAATAAACAAACAAAGAGAGATCTGGGAATTTTTGGAGCACATTCTGTTTTCTCTGTATTCAAGAATTAGAACATTCAGGTATTGATGCATCTAGGACAGCATCAGTGGAGTTTACTTGTGTGTTTTAGGGTTTACTTTTTTGAAAAGTTAGATGTATGTCTTATAATGCTCCATGAGAATGAGAAGGAACTTGTTTTCACTAGCACTATGTTAAAAATCAGTGAAAATAAATAAACTTACCACAAACGAGAAATGTCTGCTAGAGAGGTAAATACATGAATCTCTTCTAATTCCAGAAGATGTGCACACTTGAAGTAGGAATAGAGTTCTTCAGGACAGATGAGAGGACACAAGGTAGCTGAACATACTTCACAAATCTTTTGAGCATAGATGTGCTTTCAATAAGACTTTTGCAGTCTTTTCAGCAACTTTTTCTATTCAAGGAAAAAAGGTTTTCTATTCAAGGAAAAAAAAAAAGCTGAGAAGAGATATTCTGAAGCTTTTGTTTCCTTAGCTTAGTTATATTTTGATTGACGAAATGGTTCTTGCTCGTCTAGCAAAACATTTAAAAGAAAAAAAATCAATTGAGAATTATGAACTAAGAGAAAAATTGAAATTTGCATTTCAGTGGAGGCTGTGTTTATGGCTAGAAGGCCACTCTTTTGGCAGGTACTTACTATCTTCACTCCCTGGAGAACTTCCTTATTTTGTGCCAGTACCACTTGTTTTTAATGCCATGATATCAAATGTGTCATGGAAATGATCAAAGTGGAAAAACAGCTTAGGCAGAGGAGAATCAACCATGCCACTCTTGGACCAACACAAGAATTCTATAAACACAGGATGATGAACTAGATTAGAGGAATGCTTCAGCTGAAAAATAATTTCAGCTTTTTTTTTTTTTTCAGGTGAATCAGGACATTTTTTTTCAGGTGAATTGTCCGACTCATTATGCAGCTATAGAAATATTTGTGCTGCTCTGGTAGTCAGGAGTGGGGAAAAGTGATTTGGARCAGGGTTTACAATATTTTTTAGAGTACAACCTAAACAACTTAAAACATCTGAGGCTATTTTTGCCTTATTATACGTTGTTATGTGCTCTGCATTCTGCTGGGGAAACCATCTCCGTAGGGATGACTTGTTGCACTTAGGGATTAAAAATATGTTTCTTGCACATAGAAGCTTAAGCTGTCATGCTTATGCAATGCATGGGTATGCAGTAATCCAAGTGTGAGGATGTCTTTTTTTAAATTTAAAAAGGTATAGAATAATAGTTTTTTTTTTTTTTAAATCTCACTTGATTAGTCCTAGAATGTGACATGGGTGTGTTTATCAGAAGCGAGTTGCAGTCATTCTTCATATATTCTAGAAYATTGTCTAACTACATTCTTAAAGCCCATAAATTATTTTCCAGTCAATGCATTTGGCATCTGCAAGCAATTAAGTATAATATTGGCTTAATGTTCTGTAAATTCAAGGAAATACAAATGACTAGTTGAATGTTAACTCAATGTCTGTATGTTTATTTCCAAAACTGTAAAATAAAAAAGAAAAGCTAGAGTGCAAAACATCTGCAACTGTTTCTAATAGGCAGAAACTGAATATGTGCTGAAAAAAATCCTGTARGTTTGTGATTCTGTAGATTTTTGATCAACGACAGTGTAGCTGTAAGGAAATATTAGTGGTGTGGGTTATTAATCATTTATTACTGATTACAGATTCTTGTTTTTTACACATTTCTCAGTGCTCATTAACATTTCAGTTTGCAACAGACTGTGCAGAACTTTATTACCATTTTTGGTGTTAAATTCCCTTCCATATCAGAACAAGCTTTTTTGGGGGAAAAGCTTCAGTAAAAATTAAGGGAGGTGTTGTCATATAGTCTGTTTATATCCTGCAGTCATTAGTGGACTGTTACTTATTGACCTCAGGTAATTATGTTTTTTGGCTTTTCACAGACCARATTAAATGAAGAGAGAGGAAATTTCTGTTCAGGAGATTATGCTGTTGGGAGTAGTTATAAATGGGAAAGTTATCTCCCCCARCTGACGTCAGTCATTATGAAATTACATTCTCTGCCTCATGACATGAGGATTTATTACAATGTAATATTGTCAACTAAGGATAAAAAASTCCTTCCCTGCCCCCATGCATTTTAAAAATCAGTCAAAACTATTATTTTCTTCTAAGAGGCTGCAGAGGGTGTTGGAAAGAGTTTCTTTTGAGAAGAAGAAAACCTGTATATAATTTTTTACAAAAGGAAATATTTAACCTAATTTCTAATGAGAAAGGTAAATGCAAATTAGTAGACTATATAACAAATTACATTATAAAGTTCTTCGCAATACATTTCCAAGTAGAAAACTAGGCTAAAATAGAAAGTTTTTATTTCTAGCTAGTCATGCAAAATCCTTTTGCAGCTTTGTCGCTCAAGGGATAGACAGAATATCCCCAAAAGTTTTGTGGTGAATTCTTTTTTAGGTGAGAAATGCAAAGGGCTTTTAATAATGTTCACAGAAACTCTTCATTCAAACTGTCAGTTTTGTGGCTCCTGTTCCTCCTCTTTCATTGCTTTTACTAGTACTTATGAAGCTATAATACCAAATGAGTATCTGTAGCTTGCCACAAGCTATTCAGAGGAAAAAATATGTTACAAGTATTTTCTATATTTCATATTTTTGCTTTGAGGTGATGATAGCGGTGAGAAGATTTTTATTTCTACTTTTCAAATAGGTTTTCATTCTGTGATTCAAAGAGAGAGCTGATTATAGAGTAGGTTTTATTTTGTTTTCTTTTAAATAATGCTCTCCTATCATCCACAAAGTATCCTACAGAGATTAAATAAAGTGCATGRTCTGTCGTGTGAGTGGAAATGGGCCATTTGGTTCATTTAATCTTAAAAAAAGATGCTCAAATACAAACTTTCCTTTGATCTTTCTCAGTCTTTGGTCTAAATTTCATGGTCTAGACCTAGTTCTGAATAGAAGAGTGACATTCRTTGAAACAAGAGAGGTTCTGAGTTGATATAAAAAAAGAAAAATCTCCCTTAGGACAGTCAAATATAGAAATGGGCTGTTGGAGAGCTTGTACAATCTCTGCAGCTTTTCAAGACCTGACTAAATAAATCAGTGGTAATCTGTTCCAGTCCCATAGCTCACCCTGCTTTGAAGCAAAGGTTGAGCTAGAGACCTCCACTCTGAATTGTTGTATGATTTTATCATAGAAGAGAAAAAACAGTGAACTGTTTCTCTGTTAATTGCTTATATGAGTCAAGCGCATTCTTAGCGCACTTTTGGAACACAGGAAATGTAAGTAGATCCCACCTTCTTTACAGATTGCTGATTTACTGGTAAGACAAAGCACTGTAAATTATGCTTAGATCTCTTGAGGATATGCTCAGTCAAGCCAAAATTTAAGCGTTAAGGAAAGTTACAGTGAATAGCACTGGGGACATATTTCTGTGTCCTTTGTTTGGAAGAATTTAGCTTTGCTTTTGGTATAGACGTTTGTTCAGCGGAGGACCCGCCTATAGCTAACATAATGCTGCTACCATAAGTTTTGTCATCTGAATTTGTAATTTGGAAATGAACAGTGACTTGTAAATGTAGAAGAAAACTGCAGTGATAATCTTGAACACATTATCTCTAAGAACCAAATGACTATCTAAAAACCAAAACACTTCCCCTTGCCGACGATATAGCTGGTTCCTCCACTATCCAGGGCTGTCAATACCATAAAATATAAAATGTACCGTTGCTGCTTCTCAGCATCTTGGTCACCCCTGGGAACAATGGAAATGAAACTATTTATCAGCTCTTAGAATTTCTTCCTTTACAGGTTTGACTTTCACACTGCGAGGTTTTTTTGTGATGTGGATGTCTGTTTGCTAGAAATCTTATCAGTGCCACTGCTTTATTTTCCCCAATTAAGAACTAAAGGAAGAAGCCTTTACAAGAAAAAAGACCAGCAGTCATRCCAACACTATCCCCTTAACTTACTTTCTTGTATGTGTTGCTAAGACTGATGTTGTAGGATTTTTATGGAATAAATTTCAAGGCTTGGTTTTACTCATTCTTTCTGGCCTCAATCAGACAGTGACAATTTATACTCTGTTGTCGACTGGCTTGCACAGGCTGCATGTACGCCCACGGCCGGGCTGTTCTGTGGGCAGCAGGGTGCAGGAGCAACGCTGGGCCCTTCCTCTGTTTGGCCTCCCTCGACGGTGTGCAGCCAAAAGGTGCRACCCAACTGCAAAGCAGTTTTACTAGCCAACAAGTCCTGTAGCCCACCCACCCTTCTAACTAGCAGATGGCTGGGAATGCCTCCTCRCAAGAGGAGGGATTTCACCACTTTGCTTTTTTGGGGTAAATAAATAATATCCAGAAATTCTATTTGAAAATGTAAACTACACTTTTTTTTTTTTTCATGAAAGCATATATTATCATATAAGGCTAATATAGATTCTCTATGAAACAATAGCAGTTACTCAAGATAAATATTACTTCATTAATATACAGTACTGCTTCAGTGTGAGGCAGGACTCATTCTAATGCTCTAACTATCAGAGACTGACTTCTGAATAAGGACACTTTTTCTGGAAAAAAAGATCGGGTAGTACTCTGCTGCAAGTTTTCCTTTTGATAAAGAAAATGGATTAAGTTTGTATTTGGAATAAGAAGTCTTTCATTATGAACCAGTAGACCAAATTGCTTCATTACATTTAAGCTACTATGTGTTTATATGAAATTTTGTATAAATATGACCTTTAAAAATCCTGTTGTCTTCAGTTTATTCTTTCAGTGACTCTTACGCAGCTTTGCACTTTTCGCAGAGTTGCATCAATTTGGCATGAGTAATCTCARTTTGGTTTCCTATTTTTTACTCATCTGAAAATAGTAATTTGTAACTTTATAGGTCTTTATCCATGAAAATGTTCACTGGAAAGGCTGTAAAGCCTGAGTCATAGACTGATTTTTATGGAGTATCAGTATAGTCAGAATTTGACTAAGATAGAAACTTTTGCCTTATTGAGTTTACCATCTGTACATTAATTTGCCATACTAATAGCTGCATTTAATAAATGAAAATGAAATTTTGACAAAGTCCCTGGTGTCTCAGAGAGGAATAATGACAGTCCAATTACAGAAATGTTATTCTGTTTTGGCATCATGTTCCACATACTGTAGGTATGGTAACAGCAGCAGCCAATTCAAGGGAAATTGCTAAATAGACTTCACCCAGACATCTCTATCTTGCTTGATGAATTCTATCAGAGATGTCTGCCCTTGTTAGTCTCTCTCATTTCTGCACACTGTGATTTCAGGTATAATTTTCTAATCTGTTAATTTAAATATCACCTCAGCAAAATAGTTTATCTAAGGGACCTCATCCCATTTATTTTAAATTTCTGTATTTATTTTGTACATACCAGCATACCTTCTGGCAAAATACTTTGTCTAGATCACACCAGTAATTGAATTTATACAATTTATACCTCTCAGCTCCAAAACAGAGTATTTTACCAAAGATGACAGTGTCATAAAGTTGATTCTATGGTTCCAATTTCTAAGCCGAAAGCAAAGGAAAATAAGAATGGCTTCAAGTTGATTTTACAAATGAAAAGAGTGAAGTGGTTTCTTTATTATTGTTATTATTTAAATTAACTAAATCTCCAAGTAATATAGCCTTTGTTTATTGCTAAGATTTGAAGTCCAGTATCAGACTCTCCTTATTAATATAAATTACTACCGTCAAAATTTATGATGGATGCTGAGAAAATTAAGGAAATGAAGTCTGCTTCGTGTTGAGTCACAACTGAAATTACTGCCTCCTTTCATTTGCTTTAAATAGAACTTTGTAATATATGTTTTTAATTGTCATCAGGCTATTGAGTGTCTATGCAGTRTCATCGGAGATGTCAGCTTAGGCAGTGCATGACAATAGTTTTAACAGCATAAARTTATATTGAGAGCATTTTTTTCTCCACATTAGCAGCAAAGTCCTCTTCTTTAGTGTTCTAAATATAGGAACGTGATTGAAACCTTTTTGATATATGAATTACAAGAAGGTGCGATACATCTGACCATTCGGTAGTCCACTTTATTGAAATGCATTTTCATAAGCAAATTCTGAATGCACTAGCTCATTTGGATCCAATAATTCTGAAGAATTCACTTACGAATTTGACAGGGAAAGGAAATAAATTACACCTTTTGAAAGTGGTTGTATATGCCTAGAAAATCTGTTGTAGTTAGACACTAACTGGAGTTTTTTGTTTGTTTTGTTTTTAATTCAGCCTCTGTCCAGGTGAAAAATATTGATTAAACACTTATGGATTACCTTGCCTTTTTTTAGCCCTGAAGTTGTAAAGAATGAGCCATACGGAGAGAAGGCTGATGTCTGGGCTGCAGGATGCATCCTTTATGAGATGGCAACCCTGAACCCACCATTCTACAGCACCAACATGCTCTCCTTGGCAACCAAGGTATTTGGATTTGCTAGATCAACATTCTSAATTATTCCTGCATTGTTCACTGGATCTACAAGAATTCATGTGTAATATTATAGAAGCACAAACTGCTCTGTGCTTCAGATATGCAAATCAGCAGAAATATTTATCAATGTATGAACTGTTATCCTGTCATTATAATCACAAAAACAGCTTGTAAAAAATCATATATGATTACTGTTGATACTAGCACATTTTTATTACATTTGTATGCATTTGGACAATTTTAGATATATATAAAAAAAATGACATGCTACAATATTGGATTTGCTAAAGGGTTGTTTATTACTCCCATCTTAGAAAATGATCACCAAGGAAAAATCATTTCTGCTGGTAAACATTTCTYTTGTTTAGCTGTTGTGTGCCCTTCTTTTACGGTGTTTATGTACATTAATATGGCTACCCAATAAGAAGAGACCTTTTTTTGCAAGGTAAAGCTGATGATTTAATGCCTATCAGGTTGTTCCAAGTGAAGGTTGCCACGTGTTACTTGAAAATTTATATGGAATATATTTTCTTTTATTAACTCTACATTATTGATTTTGCAGATAGTAGGGGCTGTGTATGAACCTGTGCCAGAAGGACTGTACTCTGAGAAAGTGTCAGTTACTATTAAAAGGTAATTACTTGTTTYGTCTTATTTTGACATCTTGCCAAAAAGCTGTTTTGTTTTGTTTGTTTCTAGGAACGATGTGAAAATTTATTGATTTTAGCAACCATCGGTATTTATCTCAGAATATGCAATGCCTCCTGATTTAATGGAAAATGGTGCTATGTGCTTACCCTGATGATAACATGCAGTTAGTGCAGACAAAACTAACAGCTATGTGTCAATAGAATCAGTATGTTTAGGCAACAGGTATGGGTTTATACAAACTTCTGAAGTGTTTAGCTAMCACAGTCAATCCACTACACATAAAACTATTATTTTCTCATTGAATTCCAGCATTTTGAGACTTTTTCTAGTGYAGTTTGTAGTCAGGGAAGTAACTCTGTCACAGTATGTTATCTATAGATCACTATATGATCATATTTATTGTTTTATGCTTTTATTTGGTTGTTAGAAATGCATTTCTTATTACATCTAAATGTGCTAACAAAGCAGATATAACACAATGAGAGGGGAAAAGATAAGTCTGTATTTGTTCTACTCAGTCATTATGTCATTGTGTCTTCTCTTTGCTATGATTATAGATTTCGTACTAGTGAAAATGTAGCATATAAGGCAAATTGTAGAATGTGAGTTGGTGCACTTCTACAACAGCTTAACTTGTCCATTTTAGAAAGACTCCACTTAAAACAATAAATCTTTTTCTTTTCTCACTCAAAGGTGGAATTTCGTCTCTAAAAAAAAAAAAACTTTCAAGTGCAAAGTCTATAAAATTTCTATAATATCTCTTACAGTATAAAAAGGTTTCTGTTATCCAAAGACCTTGAAAATGCAAAAAGTCACTAGAGAGGATAGAAGCAAATACAGTTTGCAGATAAGTTTCAAAGGTCCATAAGTGAATCATTTCAAATATTTATGGATATCTGTAGTTGATTTTGAAGTATTTTAAGGTAAGTACCTTTCTGATCTCTGTACCATTAGCTTCCTAATAACTGGCTAAGTATGATTCTATTTATAAAAAGAGCCTGCAAACAGTACAAATGTTATTTCTGAAATAGATTTTTGGTAACATACATGACATATTCTCTTTCATTGGCATTTGGTAGAATAACTGCCTTTAGTCATTCACTGCTCTCCATGTAATATCGTCGGCCCAAATGTATCCAGAAAACATTTTCTGTCGCATCATATCAGAGTTGATATTTATCAATTACCTTACAAATTTGAAACTGATGTTCATCAGTAAAGTGGGACAAACTGATCCCGAGGATCTGGCTTTTCTCTTCCTTACCTCTTTTTTCATTCTCTTCATTCTTAATAATGATGACAAACTCAGTAAAATGAAGTATTTGATTGGTAAAAGGCAGCTATTGATTATCCGTAATTATAGATATTATTACTGTATTAAACAGGCTTACTAAAAGTCCCTCTATCATTATCAAAGTGGCTGTCATCTTGTTGTCTTCCTTTTACTGATAGCAGTAAATAGCTGATTAAATAGATATTTGCATGAAAAGTTAAAATTTTCAATCAYAAAAGCTTTACTCTGCCTGCTTTATTTGCAGTGGGAAGTATAAAATAATATGGTGCCTGCCGGTTAATCTGAAATATTAACAGAAATTTTGATTTTTTTTGGCTCATGCTTTGAGAGACATCTAGACAAAATTAAGAACATCAAAGGAAAGAAATGAAGTTCATTTCTGAATAATGACTAAAGCACAATACCTATTCAAAGAGGAATGCCATAAATAAGTAAAAAAATCTATTTTGTTAATAAAGATTAGGAAAAACATAAAAAGCTTCATGTTGCAACTAGAAATTTGCATTCAGTATATTAGATTAGTTTCAGTGGATTAAGCTACTAAAGAAGGTTTTGAAATCATAATCAGCAAAGTCATTCAGAACTGAGCATCAGTCTGTTCAGTGATGAGTCACAAATCATTTCTTTTTAGACTTGGGAAATGGATTAAGCTTCTATCAGCAATCTTTTACAGTTCACATGATTCTTAGAAATTTTGACTAATTTCAGTGATTAAAGTCAAGAATGAAATAGAAAAATAAGTGGAGCATTTCTTAGGGCAAAAATAAATGCATCTTTTTAAAGGAAATATGAAAGCATGATTAAAACAGACTAATACAATTATGATAATGAGATGAATTATAATAGATTTGAGAAATTGCCTATAAAAGAGATTAAAATCAAGACATTATAGTGCTGTAAAACGTATTTTCAGAACTGCTACTTTACATGGAGGTAACATGCTACTTTACATGCAGAGGGTGCAGTCTGTCTGATCATCCAGGTCAATATTAAAGAGGAGTTGTTAAAAGTGTTGTTTGAGGAAACAACACTGGCCCAGTACCAATCCCTGAAGTATGCCATTTCTGGATATCTTTATACTGCTGATCCCAGCCCTTTGAGCTAGGAATTCCAACCATTTTTTTTACCTACCTTAATGTCCACTTATCCAGTCCATATCTCCAGAGTTTGCCCATGAAGATAGTATAGAGTCTGTTTCAAAGGCCATATGAAAATCCAGGTAACCACAGCATGCACTCCTTTTCCCTTGTCCACAGAGCCAATCCTCTTGGCATATAGAGCATTCAGATTAGTCAAGTATGATGTGCCTGWTTTAATCCATGCTGGCTGTTCCCAGTCAGCTTATTCTTCTTGTGCTTGGAGGTGGCTTCTGGAAGAGTGGGGTCTTTTTTCTTCTCTTCTATGAGACTATCTAGCCTGTAGTTTCCTGGATCTTCCTGCTTGCCCTTCTTCACTAGACCTGTGATTTTTGACTTTTTTCCAGTCTTCAAGAACCTCCCTCATCCCTTAACCTTTTGGAAATGATGGACAGTGGCTCTGGTCCATTCCATCAGCACCCCGATGTGCATCACATCTGGTCCAAAGGACTCATGTGTATCCATCTAGCCTGTTTCAAGCCAAGTTCTATGTAATACAGTCACTTGTTTGCATAGATTGAGCGCCATGTTCCTTGCCTTCCCTGCCTTTCCTAAAAAACCTGTATCTGTCTGTTGCAGCATTGAAGTCCCACCAGATGTCTGACATCCCAGCTCTGCAACTGTGCACAGACTTTTACTTCCTTCTGCTGTTTCTCATGCTGTGTGTATTTATGCACAAGCACTGGAAATGGAAACCAAGTTGTACTTTGTTTTGCTTTCAGTAGAGCCTCCTCCATCACACCGTCCCACAAACACCTTACCAACCCATTTACTTGCACTTCTCTCTGTGTTTTGCTAACTTTCCCTTGCTATACCTAATTCAAGCGCACAAGGCTAGGAAGTCTATTGACAAAGATTTGCTTGCCTCATTTCATGAGATAGATCCTGTCCCTGCTCAGTAGTCCATGTGCCTCAAAGAGGGTCCTGTGGTCGTGAAAATTGTCTTAACCGAAACACCAATTGCACATCCAGGTGTTGAACTACAGATTGTATCTACCCAGACTTGAGCCTTCCACCTTTGCTGGAAGGACTGAGAACAGCACCTTGCCCGCTGCCCTTTACTCTTGAACCCAGTGCTCTCTATCTGCTTTTGGAATATTCTGGGTTAGTCCTAGCAGTATCTTCGGTGTCCATATGGTTGAACAGCAATGGGTCCAAGGGACAGATGATCTGTGTCAGTTTCTCCCAACATCTTGGACTGAGGCTCTGGCAAGCAGTAGGTCTCTGATTACCAGTTTGAGCATTAAATGTTGCCTCTGTCCCCTACAGCAGGGAATGTCCAGTGACTATCAGCTGCTATCTTTGTGGTGTAGGTAGTTACTTACCTGGTTTGGGTGATGTGTGCACTGTTAGGTTCTTCCCACTCCACCCTTGATCGCTATAGAGGTCCCTCTACCTGGATCCTCAATTCTGGATCTGTGGGCAGAGAAAAAGCCCTTCTTCTGTTGCCAGGAGTCACAAGTATCTAGTCTCCCCTATCTTGGCATCTTGTATCTGCTGCTTCTTTGAGGGTAATTTCTAATGAATCTTCTCTTTTTCATTGTGAGCTTGGTCTTTTTGTTGTCAGTGTTCTGTACATGTTTTCATACCTTGCTGCAGGCAAGGTGATTGTCACCCCTGACACACTGCAACCTTAGCCCTACACAGCAGCCRTTGATGCCTCTGATGTGATGGGAAATTGGTGCTGGAGACTGTGCTCTGTGATGGGTCAGCCCCAACATGTGCAGTGCTGAGCAATCCCTCTCAGGCTTGAGTAGAGTTTCCAGGCCCCTTTTTGTAGCTGCTCTAGTATCTGCTGTGACACCTACTATGTTTCTTTTAGCCCCCTCTGTTCGCTGTCATCTCGAATGGGAAAAGGCTGTTTGATGAATTTCTTACTGTGAAGACTTTGATAATAACATTTTTAAAGCCAGTATATGTTGCTCTATCGATCTTTTTGCATAAAAGTATTCGTGCATTCCTGAAAGTATACCCATTTGTAATTTTTGAGTTTTTATAAGAACTTAAAATCGTTGCCCTGATAAATTGCTGTTTTGTCCCAAGTGCTAACTGACATGACTTGATAAACGTCATTGAATGAATGCCATGGGAGTAAAAGGGTTGCTAGAAAAAAAGTAATTACATTTCATCAGGGAATGGTTCTTTCTCTAGGTGCTTAACTCCTGACGCGGAAGCACGTCCAGACATAGTGGAGGTCAGCTCACTCGTATCCGAGGTGATGATGAAATATTTGGATATTTTATCTGCTTCCCATCTCATGCTGCAGAAGAAACTGGATCGGGAGAGGATACGCACCCAGAGGTACTTCATGGAGGCTAATCAAAATGCAACGACTTGCCACCATCAGCTTTCCGTTTTATCACAAGTAAGTTCATGTATTAGTCTTATTCTTTTTTTTTTTTTTTTCTTCTTATCACAGCCTGTCATATCTGGGAAAATAAAGTCCAGCAAAGCAGAAAATAAAGCAAAATGAAAAGACAAATCCTCTTAGAATAATTTCAAATTCATGCAGACTCTTTATTTTTAACTAGGYATTCATTCACTTTCTATAGACATGCTCATGCAGGAAAAATAACAGTATCTTAAAAACTTGTATTGTCATATGTTGGAAAATGACATTACTGTGGAGATGAATGCAAATGTAATCTTCTGATAACATCTTATTATTAATGCACRTTTGTGAAGGGTTAGTGAATAGGAGAATGTACACTTGGCTAGAGTGGAACAAATGGATAATCCTGTGTATGATTCACAATGACTGGCACTGAGAAAATGGAACCTACACAAATATAACTTTTAATTACACATTGGTAGATAAAGAGCAGTGATGCTGATAATGTATTTGCTAAGATTTTCTTGCTGTCTGATACAGTCCTGCAGAAATAGTACAGTGTTTTCATTTGCTTCAGGCTGTGAGGCTGTCAAACAGTTCTCATGAAGGACATTAGTATTTTATGTAATAAGGCAAACTTTCTATATTATCTCTGAGAAGATATCTCTAAGAAAGGCACCTCTAGCCTCAAAGAAAAAGATTGTCATTCTTTTTATGACACCATGGAAGTTCAGAAGAAACCTTCCAAACTTGCAGATTTTTTTAATATACTTATTTGTCTTCACATGCCTTCTATAACACTTATAGAAATTAATCACTTTTCTTCCATACGTTTTCAAACCAGTAGTCCAAGAACGTTATCTGTGTTCAGTGATGACATATTACTGTTTCGTTCTGATCTGTTTTTCATAAAAAGGATGCCAACAGCTTTCCCCAAAAATCAGTAAACCACTATGATTTGAAATATGAGAGGTACTGAAGCGGGACTAGGGTGTAGGATAAGATTATGGCTTAAATAAATAAGTATCAAAAGCTATTTTACATAAAGTTTTCTTATCCTACACTTGAAAGTTAGTTGTGTAACATTTTTCATATCTTGATATAGTCATTCATGCATAACTCTGATTAATTTTGCAAAAACACCTACTATGCAAAACMAAACTGTGTTTATTTTGTTGCTCTACTTGATGTAGTATTTCAATGCAGTTATTATTCTTCAGAAAAGAGAGCTCTATCCAGACCTTTGTAAGCCTTTATATAACCTTTATTGTGATACATTGGCTGTACCCTGAAGTTAGAGCACTTATGTTTTATATAAAGACTTACTTAAAAATACACTAGTCTTTGTGAAGGGAAGGAAAATACCTCTGTAATTTACAGAATAATGGTTAATCTTCTGAAGGAAGAAATATTGTAATTCTAGTTTCAATTCCAACAGATATTTTTATTATGTATATGAATGAAACAGATTCAAATGGAGGGTCTGAGAAAAATCCAGAACACCACTGAAGTTGAAGGAATATGACTCTATATCGAGAAGTGGGGAGACCTGATAGCGTGTTCTTGCTGTAAATCAGAATAAGAAATCAGGCTAGGATTTCCCAGATTTCAGGAGAGTGCTACAGGATTTACAAGTAGAAGGAGCTTACAATTAGAAGGTTTCCTTCTTAGCATTGCAGAAAGATTTATGAAATTGAAGAATTTCTAATAAAAAGACTAAATACTCCTGGAAAGTTTTAACATTTGAAGAAGAAAAACAATATTCTGACTAAAATTTCAAGCAGATGTTCTTGAAATGAAAACTCTATGAGGTGTGGACAGCCTCATTCATCTTAGTCACGGCTCCAGTGATTCCAAAGCCAGGTAATTTGTCATTTTTCCACGGTGTCAGAAAACTCAGCATTTCTGCCATGTAGCTCAAAGTTCCGTTGAAGGTACTTATCATATACTTCATTTTCTCTCTRCTGAGATGTGCTGTGGTCCTCTTTTCCATCCCAATTGCGTCATGTTGTGAATGTTGGTCAAATAAAGAGCATACTTGCCATCCAGGTTCGCAGAACTATGTGGCATAGATCTTTTGGAGCCAGAGTGGAGTCTGCTTTATAAACAGGTTGAGACCAGGGTGGATAATGATGAACTGGCAACCTGAAGGACAGGTCAGTAGTAGATGTCAGGAAAGTGTTATGTCACCCTCAGTTATAGCATAGTATCTGGTTTTGAAAATAATCCTAATCAAAATAATCATTGTCACCTCCTTACCTAAGTCATATCCTCCATTGTTTTCCATAGGAATTACTCTTTTTTTTAATGAGAATGGAAAGAGATGTGTTTAATAGCAGTAGTGTCCTGAATATTAGTTTSCTGACATATTATAGAGTGCTTAGGGCACAAAGTAATAATTGTACATCATACATAGTACCTTTCACTTCAAGGTAAACAATATTATATTTCCATGCTGTGAATGGAAAATGGTGAAGAAGAAAAAGGTGGTTTGTGCAAGATCACCAACCAGACCATTGGCAAAACTGAGTCTTCTGGGTTCCAAGCCAAATCTGAGTTCTGAAAGAGTAGTTGTTTTAGCTATTAGTGAAAATATATTTTTAATATTTCCTTGAAAGAGTGGATAACTTAATATGGATTCCATTGCATTTTTCCAGGTATCTAGATTTAAAAAGTATAGAAATTATTTTGATTGTGTATAAAAAGCTCAAAATAAATCCCCTTTACTACTATTGAAATATATATTTGATTACATGAATATCATCCGTTATTGTTTCACTTACTGCCTATGTCCTGAGTCTTTTCACCTTAGGATTAATGCTTAGAAGCCCTTGAGAAGCAAGTATGTTCACATAATTCTTGTCATATAAATAGGAAATCCTTTCTCTGAATGTCTGATTTTTTAACTTACAGTATCAATATACAAAAAGCACGCCTTGAGTTTGTACTGCAAATTATCTTTTCCCTCAAAATGTTCAGTTCCCCTGTAGAACAATATAGTGTGATGAATACTGAGATCAGCTACATGCTTTGAATGTTGGATAGGAAATGATAAACTTTATATCAGAATCTGTATGTAAAATGTATWACAAAACCTGAGCCCTTTGTACCTACTACTGTTCTGATCATAGTAGTCCGTCATTTCTGGCCACTTTTAAAGTAATTTCTAAGAGTAGCCCGTGTATTTCCACTGAAGATTGATTTGTGCATTTGGCACACCTGCTCTATCACATTCTTTCCATAATAGCAGAATTTGATGGTGTTCTATTCTGTAGGAAGTTAAGCTTATTTTCATTGTTCGTATTAATAATATCACCTAAATTCACATTTTATATTTAAATCCACATTTTATATTTAAATAATCAAATGCAGTTCCCTTTTATGTGGAGTACGTAACGAGAGGCTAAGATGCTTAGGTAACAGAACAGTAGGTAAAACTTTTTGTCGTATAGTGCACTCTAGATGAGGTGGGGTTTGTCAGGGTTAACAGTTACCCTTAGTTGAACTGAGTGCTTTGGACTAATGTTCACAGGCACAAGAATGCTTATGAGCTGTGGCAGAGGTAAGGTAAAATGGTGATAGAAGCAATATCTTCACACAGGACTGTGTCTAAAGTGAAGAGCCTGGCCAGACTTGACATGGTTAGTGCAGTTCTCTCTTGTCCCCAGACAGACTACCCCAAGTTAGGGAACAGTTTGAAATCTGCATGGAACAACTCCTCTCTACTTTCAGCTATAACATGTCTGAAGACCTCTTTTTTTCCCATTCAAAATTACTATCTGGAAAACCCTGAAGAGACCTAAACTACTGTTAGAAAAGAACTGAAAATCCTAGGCATATCCATAGTGCACATATGCACTGTGTGATATATGGTATCTGATGGTTTCAGAAAGTGTTGGTCCAACTTTGTACACCTGACACAGTGACCGTGTTATGGATGAGATATTCCAGTGTATGAGATATTCCAGTGGTGTATATCACACCTCAAGGTATCAGATCTACTTTTTGTGTACAACAGCTGTTGTAAAAGTGTTGCAAGAGAGGTAAGTCCAGCATATTCCCAAACTATTGGATGTACTGAGCAAGTATATGGCTGCTACACTGTAGTGACATATGTTTATTCCCAGAATCCTGGGAAATTATCATAGTTGCGCCCTTGCAGTTAAGGGAATTTAAGGACTAACTTAAATTTCACTTGTTTCAGTGACCAACTGCAAATAACTAAAAAGTGTTAATATGCTGGTATTTATTTGTTGAAATGTGGAGACACATTTGAAGTACATAACAGTTATTTTCTCATCTTTGTTATATCTCCCCTCTGACTTTTTTTTTTCCGCTTTAGACTGAATAATCCAATTCCATCAGTCTGAGTCTGTAAATTGTGCTTTTAGACCTAGGAGTAGTCTCATCTCTCTCCTTTGGTCTCTTTCCACTTAGCCAACTTGGAGCATAGTGTCCAAAACTGCACTCCTTTGCTCCAGCTACAAACCTTTTTGTTACTGAGCAGAAGGATTTCACTACTCTTAGAGATGGTTCTCCTCTTTCATACTTCACAGTATGACTGCCTTTTCATAAGAGCAYGGTCTTATTAAATCCTGTTCTGTTTCTGGTCCACCAAAACCCCCACATCTTTTCCTGTAGAGCTGCTGTCTAACTATTTATTTCGTGGTCTATGCATTTCTCCAGCTATTTCTCCCTAATCACAGAACTTCACATTTTTCCCTTCCTGCACTACTTCTCTGTTGATGAACAGAGGATACCTAAATTTTTACTAGTATAATACCATATTTCCTTGTCTCTAATAAAGAAGTTTAATTAAACTTTTTTTTCCAAATACTATTATAGAGCTCTCTATTTCTTAGGGAAAAATTAATTAATTTGGACTGAAATATGGTAAAATAGACCTAAACTACGTACATGTATTTTAATTGAAACTACTTTTTGTTTTTCAACAGTTTGCATTTTGACTTGTGAAAGATTTAAATTCTTGATGGAAATGGAAAAGACTAATTTCCTGTACAGATTTCACCTGTCTAAAAATACATCTGATTTGCCAATGATGATGGTGACCAGTGGAAATGGAGACAATGAAAGTGCATAGGATATGGGTGAAATCTCAGCTCTTAGAGGCATTTCTTTTCAGTCTCAACACAGCTTTCTATGTTTCCACAGATGAATTTGCTCTGTCATAAAGATGAAATCAGAAAAAAAAAAAAAAAAACAAAACCCCAAAAAAGTTTAATTGGCTCTTAATGAGAAGATTTTTACACAGGGACTTGTGTCTCTTGGATTTCCTTTCTTTAGACTAGAAGGCAGACTAGGCAGACTTTTAACAGAGGTGGTAAACAGTCTAGCCCATGAGGAAACTGAATCTGATTATAACAATATGAAATTAAGCTGGATTAAGTGGAGAAGCCTCCAGAAAGACTTGTAAAATAGAGGACTCCAGAATCAGCTAGGAGCCCAGTTTAAATCAATCAGTTATATCCATCTAACTCATGTTTAAATGTTGGAAATGTTTTCCATATCTCACAGTTTAATATATTTATTCAAAGTCTATGGATCTGTCTTCATGCCTATGGATAGTGTTGTTTTAAGGTGTTAGAGAATACCTTGTCCACTCTGTGGTTGCAAAAAACTGTTCTTTAAAGGTCCTGCTGCTTGCAATCCAAAGCTGGGCAGAAATGGCCGTGGACTTACACTCCAGCCTCTTCCAGTTGACAAAGTCTTATTTCATGACAGTGCATTTTGATTCTACTCTTGCTATGCTTTGCTTTCTTTGGCTTAGAACAGGGGATTTGTTATTGTCAATAGCTGTGTATTAACTGTTTTGTGCACAGAAAAATGTGCCCATAGAACTTGCCATACTGTGCTACACTGCAGCCGCTGCTATTTGAACATCTTTGAGAATAGGCTCAGCCCAGCATTTGGACTGGGGAAGGCTTGGACTTAGTTGCAGGCTGAAGAGTCATTGACATGTTTACTAAAAAAGTATAAGCATTTTGGACTATATTATCCTCTGAAATTTTTTTAACATTAGTCTGTTATATCTGTATGATTTATCTTCTTTTCACTTTTATCAGACTTTACTTTGACAAGGTACAATATAATGAAGAATGAATTTATTTACATGCAACAGCAATAATATGAAACGATTTGGAACAATATATAAAGAGATCATAAAACCAGTCTGCCTTCAAAATACGTTGCATTAGAATAGAGGTATAACAGGGATCAGTGATCTTTATTCTTTCTAGAAAAGCTATAGACAGTGATAGCAGGAGAGGCAGAACTTTATGCTCAGCAAGAGCAAATTGCTKCAGAGGAATTCAGCAATTAAATGAGAGCCTCGAGACAACCAAGTAATTTATATTCCATGTTTTGATTTTCTTACCTATGTTGTGGTAGTGCCGGTCAGCATATGGTCAGTTCAGCTCTGGGAATCTCTCTAGCATCACATACCAAGCTTGTTTCATATCTTATTAATATATTGACTGTTGTGCAGGCTTTGTGTTGTCCAGAACTCTTGTCAACTGTCAATTATGTCTTTGTCTAGCCTTTAATTTTAGTGTTGCTTGCTATTCCTTTTTACTTGACCTGATACCAACAGGTTAATTGGGAATTAAAATTTGATTTCTCTATGTTTGCATGTATGAGAATCTTTCATTTGTAGGTTATCTAATCAGCGCTAGATAACACCTTTTTCTATTTTTTTTTTTTTTTTTTTTTTTTTTNTGTTGTTGTCAGGGACATTACAAGAAGCCAAGTCTTCATAGCAGCAATGGAACAACCAGTTACAAACATGAATTTTCAGAAAACTCTGACATCTCGGCTGAAAGTTGTCAATCTATGTGTGGAAAAGATGAGGACAAAGCATATAGAGAAGTCCTGACAGACGACAACACTTTAGACAACTCTGAGAAAGGTAGTCATTAGCAAAAGAAGCACACGTATGCAGCTCAGAGTTGGATTAAAAGCTTCTTTGGTTGATTTTTGTATGCAGATATGGTCTCTGAACTAGATGATGAGCTGGATATATCAGACAACTCAAGCAGCTCCGGTACAAGTCCYGTGAAAGAGTCTGCTCTTGGTAAGTTTCCTTAAAAGTGAAGGAGCTCAGTGACTGGTGTCATCAAGGCACAGTTCTTTTAGTTTTCTTCCACTTAGGACCCACAATGTATGACGAACTCACAATTAATCATACCTTAATATTTTAGAATATGCTTTACTAACTAGCCGGTCTTCCAGTATAGTTCATTATTCATCAGATTTTCTTTGTGTAGCTTGTCCCTACGTTTTGAAATAATAACTAAGGCAACCTGAATGTTACTGGACAACTTGACAAAAAAGGTGGGTTTAGTTTTATGGAGTATGGTAATTGATATTAATAAGAGATAGGAGGAGGATAGTATGAAAACTTTTGTCTCAGGAGTAGTAATGCTCTGTGTGTGACTACCTGGCGGCCTGTGTAAGCAGGTTCTATGAAAGAAATTGAAAAAGGGCAAGTTAGAGCTGTGTGGGTGAGTTCATTGTGTAGAAGCAAAGGAGTGTCTGATGCCTAATGATTAGATTTGAATTAGGAAGGGAGTTTATGACAAAATACAGCATTCAGACTGCCTTTAGTTATTTATGATAATGAGATAGAGAGGCATCAGCTGTGGTGCTTGATAGCTTTGCTTGTTTGTTTATTTTTGCATTATGTTCTAAACCTGAAAATTGCAGAGAGATGTGAAAGACTCATAGCTGCTCTGAGCTACCTATTGCAATGTAATACACTGGAATCTGCCTGTTAAATGGGATGGCTTTCTGATTAGATTAGAAGGGAATCTAAGGGTGTTCTCTGTTAGAAAAAGACTGATAGTAGAGCCAAGCAAAATTTGAGACTTATATTCTTCTTTTGAAGTTCTGATGGATGATTTGTGAATGCTTTTGAAAGCATGCGGTCCTTTGCAAAGCTGAAGGAATGTAGCTGTTGACAAATCTCAGTGTTACAAGATCCCAAGCTTCAAAAAACACAGAATAGCAGTTTTATCTATTCGCATTGCTATTTGCTATCTGCATTTATGACAGGTTTTGGTCTAAGTAACAACGAAATATGACTGGTTTTAATGGAACTGTCTAGTTATTAGCACAGGCCAAATAAATGATTCAGTATTTCTCCTTAAAGTCCATTAATATCTTCTGCTAATTGTAACTGGATAGCTTACCATTATGAAGGCCGGAGGGCCTGTGCCTAGCCGCCCTGAATTATTGCTGAGCTTTTCTTGTAAAGTGCTGAGAGAGTGACAGGAGAAAGCTAAACAAGGAAACAAAGTCAGATGCAGGGAAGAGATTACTTGTGGATCAGCAGCCRACAGAGGAGCTGTCCTGTTGGTATTTATATTAAAGAGTAACACATTGTCCTCCAGGAATTAAATGTGATACAAGTTCAGCGTCATGCAGAGACAAGGAAAATGCATTCCCATCCAAAAGCATTCTTGGTAACGATTTCCTTGCTGTTTATTTTTCTTTGTTAAGATTTGGACATCAATGAAAATCATCTAATAATTAAATATAGGTAAATAACTAGTAGTTAAATATTTTATCTTCACATTTCTATTGATTTAATAAAATGCTGTAACTAGAAGGACTTAAGCAGTTTCTATTAATCCCATAAACTTTGAACAGTTACTTTAATCAATTTCCAGAAGTGGTTGTACATTTTCCTCCTGGCAAACAGTTTAGTTGCTGTATAGATATTGCTGTGTTACTTTTCCAGAAGAAGTAATTGTGTAGTCATACGTTCATAGATCACATGTAGTTTCTGCTAAATGGTGGAGTTAATGCTCATTATTAGTTGTAATTAATGTTAAGAAATTTTTCTTCTTTTGACGGGAAAAAAGAAAAGGTAACTTTTTAAAAAAATTACTATGAAATCAAGGGTTCTTTGGAGTTGCTTGGGTTATGCTCCATTGCTAATAAATGACTAACTCTGCATGTCAGCCGTGGTTTTGTTGAACAGGTCCTCTTGATAGGGCAAAATATAACCAATTTTCATCTCATTATCTTAGAAACATCTAATATGAAAAATTTAGTTTAAAYTACAGTTGTCTTGATCAGGATTTTAAAAGGGCTTCTTTATTCATGCTGCCATCACAAATCCCTTTCAAAGAAAATATGAGTATGGAAAAATATATTTAAAGCTGGTAAAGTTGGTATTTTATGAAAAGAGATGCATGACACAGCATTGTTTAATGGAACAGAAACTGTTAAGCAGGTGACAGTGTATTAGCCTTCATTATAGTCCACTAATTGTCAGAATATTCCTAATGATTTTACTTGCCCTGTGTTTTTTATTTCTCTTTTAAGAAAAGGAGTATGGTTCTTAGTCTAGTCAATATAATTTTCAAAGACCAACTCTTTTAACATCTGTCAAATGCAGAATATGTAGATTTAGGTTAGATATTCAYGCAACTTGACATTATCTTGCTTAAATTTTTAAATACTCTAGACTTTATTAATCCCACAGAAGCAAAGTTCTATATGTGATATCTGCACTGATATTAATTAACAGCCTCTCTGCTAGAGGTAACTGCTTCAGTTAATACTTGCACAAGAAAAAAAAATGAAGTAGATGGATTTTGACCTGTCATTTGCAGGACTTAATGATTTTATTATCTCCTAAGCTTTAGAATCAGAACCAGGGCCAGAAAATAATATAGGAAAAAGGAAGATGTTTAACAACAAATTTTCCTTCATGTCGCCAAYATGACAAATTGCCTGCTTTGCTGTGGAGATGGCCGACTGTGCAGTCACTTGCTGTGCAATGAGATAATGCAGTGTCTGCTCTCTGGAGCATGTCGTTTCATTCAAAATTTACATTTAATTGCAGACAGCTACTTTTTCTCTTGCAAATTCAGCTTGCATTCAGAACATGGTATTCTGTGGCAGGTTTGATGATCTGAGAATACTGCTTCTTTAAGTAAGACTTAGCTTGGTAAGTCTCAAGGGGAAGAGCTTCCTGCATCTGCTACATATGGTTCTTCAGATTGCTAGGGAAATGCTTAAGAAGTTTGTTGAATATGATTATTGCCTCAAGAAGCCCATTATGTGCACAATGAGCTGCCTGTGGAGGATTTTAGTGATATTAAAGTTTTTGCTGGCTTGGTTCTCACAGACTGCCTTTGTCGAGAATCCAGATTTCTCCTGAGACATTGAGTCTAATGGGGACAGAAGGTTACTGTGGCAGCAAGCTTTCTGAGATCTCTATTTTCTGATATTAGATTGTTAAAAATTCTCCTAGAATAAAATCTGCTAAGATCTGGCTTTCCTGTATGCTGCATGACTTAAACTTAGACTGTGTTTACTGCAATTTCCATTGCTGTCCGTGTGGTCATTGTTAATGAGCAAAGAACTAAATCCTGTTTCTTCTGCAAACCAGCTTTATTAACATGTTTGTGGCTGTCCATTCTAGTTTACAGTGATTTAAAGGGCAGTTTGCTAGGTGCATTTCATATAAATAAAGGCAATTTGACCTTTCTCCTCACAAGATCTTTGAGCCAAAATTCCAAATAATTAAATAAAACAAAAAACACTGCCATTGTTTCACTCAGGGACATTGATTTAAGTTTTTTGTTAATATGAAATCTCGATTCAATTTTCCTGTCAGTAAGGTTAAACTTGMGAGATTTTTTTAGATTCGCTGGAGTAAAAGCTACAGCAAAACTATCCATCTTACCAGATTTTTTTGAACTCATAGCATGCTGTAAGCTCTTTTCTGGAAATTATACTGTGTGAACATACATAGATGGATGGTTTGATGCCTGCATGAAAAAATACTAAACTGTATTTTAGAGTGGATTTATATGATTTGCACTGATGTCAATGCATGTTGCAATGTTAAAGCCTCAGAATTTACTTAATTACATCAGCAATTAAAGACCAAAGTAGTAATCATAGACAATTTCCTGATATTTAATTTGACTTTTCTAATGTCCTTATAGAATCCTTATATGGATATCCAGAGTAGGGGAAGGCATGAGAATGAAAAAATTCAGTTTTGGTCCTCGCTCTTGAGCAGAGGAGGGCATACAACCAAAAAGACACGAATCAATCATACTTTGTTTTCCGTGAGATTCTCTCAAACTGAGAAATTGCCGCTAGTAAGACATTTGAAAGAAAGGTAAATTGCTTTGCCCTTCCCATACATTTCAAAGGAGTAACTGAGGTAAAATTAAATGTAGTTCAGATAAGACCCTGGGCTGATTATAACTAATGTCATTACTGTTCTATGTTTATGTTTTGTTTCCTACAATGATTTACTTATACTTAGTTATTGAAGAAATTATTACAAAGTGTTTTCACAATATTGAATATAAAGAGACTCCTGTCTCAGTTTTAGTGCTCAGTGGGTCTCTAATGTAATATTAAGCTTTGAAAAGAGAGCCAAAGGGTGTTGGCCATTATTTAATGAAGCTCTGTGCTCTTTGTCATGATCTCTCTCCCTTTTTTCTTTTTTTTTTTCCTTTTTGAATTAATAAGTATTTTTCTGATCGTGGTGTGTGAGTCAGAAAATAACCCTTATTACATCTCTGCCATCTACAGKGACTGGTGAGGCAGGCTTTTTGGTGTGAAATATTATGCAGTTACAAATATACTCATAAGCAAGCAGATTTGCAAGTCAAATGTGGTGAGTCATCCTCTAACTGATCAAAAAAATGGAGTAGGAGCTCTTTCCTGATAGACCATTTATTTGAAATAGCCAAAGATTGTAGTGTTTCAGACCCAATTTATTATATATGTAGTTGAAGAAGTGTAGCCATTTTTAAAATTCTAGCAAACAGCTATGTTGGAACTTAGCTCCCCAGCTAAATGCTTTTGGTTACAGATTTTTTTTCTCCTATTTAGCCCCTAAACAGATCATATTCTTTGCTATATCAGAGTGCCTGAATTTGTTACTCAACATTCTTATCCCAAGTAACACGATTCAGGTTCCACCAGGCCTCTTACTTGAGCATTTGTATTACTGTGTCTGCATCCTCTGCAGGTCAAGTATTTCTTACATGAGTCAACACAGTCACAATTTTTCTTTACAAAAGTGCTTCTTTGCTTTATAGATAGTGGACAATTAGTGTCCACACAGTGTTAAAGTTATGTGAAGTATGTACTTGTATAAGAGATTAGCTTATTTGTTATTCCGGAGATTAAAGACTTGTATATAACATTTTTGGTTACAGAACTTGTGTCTTTTTTTTTTTTTTTTTTTGCTAAGCAGAACAGTAGCAAGGAATAAAATATGGAAGCCTTATTTCTTTGTGCTCTCCCTCTCATGCACTCCCTTTCTCTTTCCCTTGTTCTTTCACTCTCTTTTCTTCCTTCTCCCCTTTTCTGTCTTTCCYTCGGTAGGTTAAGCTTAAATAAAAGATCTGTCATTTCCTTCAGATTTCTATGTGACTTTAATGTGTCTGTTGCCTTCCTTGCTCAGAATCCTTTCATTCAAGTCAGGGAATCTCTAAAAAGTAGAAAAAATAGCGGTCCTGTATTTCTGTGCACAATTAAAAGTATGTTTGAACACAAAGTAAAGATTGAACATTCTTCAAAAAATATCCATTTCTGAAGACAGGACCACCTCTGAAATTCTTCCACTGCAGCTTTAGGACTATTATAACTATTATAACTACACCAACAGTGGGAGAATTAGGGAAAGTTTGGCATATAATCTTTTTTCTTAATTTTTTTTTCCTTGCAAACTTTTTGAGTGATTAGATGCATCAGGTTTTGTTTTATAATAAAATGTATGATGTTACTGGCATGGAGAAACACCTTACRCAGACAGAAATGCAGGATATTCTCTCAAAAAGTATTGTTTGTATGGGAAAAATATTGCAGAATTTCCTGGTTTTACTACTCAGACCTTCYGTTAGTCAAAATATCTTTTGATTTAAGTATACATTTATTCTTTGTTGCACAAATTAAGATACCATCTATAGGAGATGGTGGTCTCATACATAAGGAAAAATTCCTAATAAGGGAATGGTTTTGTAGGAATGTTTTATGGCATTCCTTCTTCAAATTTTTACCACCCCTTCCTTTTTCACATTTTGTGGTGCTGTGCAATAAATGTAATACATGTGTAAGCTTAGTTTTATTGCTGATTGGATATACACTAAGAATTGGTTATCTTCTATTTTCYACATCTATCTTCTAGATCTTAAGATCAGTGAGATTAAATATGTAGCTGCTTAAGTAACTGGCTAATTCAAAGGATGACTTTAAAGCAGTGACACAACTGGCTTTAGATCAGACAGCGAAAGTCTTCTGTGTGGAAGGAGGATGTTGTTGTGATTACATTGGTAGCGGTAACAGAAGCAGTTTTTCCAGTGCTAATCCATACACATATTCTGTGGACATAAGGTCAACRTGTTATGTTAGTTTCTGTGGCATTCTGAAAGTATGTAATAAAACTCCGGGCATGGTTGAGACCTCAGTTAAGATGCAAGGAAATCTTCAACATATCAGAGAGCAGTTTTACTTTCAAATGTGCTTTCGGAGTGCTCACGTTTAGAAGTTTATATTTACTGCTTCTTTTCAAAAGTTGTTTTGACATGATGTCTAGGAAATTGAGATTACTAGAATGTGTGTGTACATATATATATATTTTAATGTAGAAATTTATAACGTTTGTGCCTTTGTTTCAGGCGTARTTAAACCAAGTTATAGTGTTTCTGAAAGACAGCATCAGATTAGGTATGTATGATCTCTGATTTTAATATAGATTTTAAAATTGCTATTAATATGGTCAATTCCTGAAGAGGGAACAGTTGCAAGATTGCCTGCCTGAAACACTTGTGGAATTTCCTTATTTGTCTTTACAACTTCGTTTTGTCTCAGCATGTGTCAATCAGTCTGCTTGGGGATATTCTTTGAGAGTGCCTTCATGCCTTTGAGAGTGCTTTATATGCATAATTTAAAGATTGCTGTCAAAATGATATGATTTTAAAAGTGAACCTTCTTACATAAGTTGGTAAGATAATTCTGTTTTTGTAATTTTAGTCAGTTATTTTTCCATARAAAATTAGCTTTGAATATTTGGTAATGTAGAATAATATCTTATCCCCTTGAACTGCTCTAAACCTCCTGTTTAATCTTTGATACGTATTTGGGGAGTTCTGAAGTCCTGCTCATTTTCTCTAAAAAGAAAASAAAACAAAGACACATTACCACCCTCATTCTCCTTCTAAAGTGCTTTCCTTTTTCTTCTGTCATTAACTCAGATGTGCGTCTAACACATTCCTTACCACCCATTATTTTTTCTGTCTTTGGCCTCACTGTCATTCATAGACACTCTCTCTTCTCTTTATATTTTTCATTCCTGTTTTTCTCACCCATGTAAAAGCAAAAAGTGCCCTGGGTTTCATCTGCCTTCAGATAATTTTTTTTTTCTTCTCTCCTATAACTTTTTTTTTTTTTATTAACTGCCTTGATTCATTTCCTCTGTTTCTTCACAAGCTTTGCTTTAATTCAGGTTTTTACAAGGARTATACCTGAAACAACTCTTACTAAACTTTTAAACAAACTCTTCCAAGTCACAATACTTCATTTTCTTGATCTGCTGTTTACCATTAATATTTTCTTCATCTTCCTGAAATCATATGGTCTTTTGKTCCTGTTCTGATTCTCCTTTTTAAAAAACTATTCTTAAGCATCTTTTTGAAGGATATTAATTTTTCTGTCCTTCTAATTTCCTTTTCTAATTCCCTAATTCTGTTCTATTTTCTTCTTTGTCTAAACTTCACATATACAAATTCATCTACCTCTGATTAAAATAATGAATTTAGTTCTATAGGCCAGATGTGTTGTYTTCTGTCCATATTTAGTTTTGATTTTTCTCTCTAAGATCTCTTTATGGCTGTGTGACTGTACATTTGGGTTCTACCCAACTACGAGTCATAATTGCTTGTACTCAAAGTCTTGTCCAGTGACTCCTGTTTTTATCATTGTAGAAAAAAAAACTTACCTTGAGCATTTTGAGATCTGAGCATTCACTTATGCTTGACTGGCATCTATGATATAGCATTTTCTATCAATTTGCGCTTAACRTTTAAAACTTTTGCTCAGGTTCACAGAGCTATCCATCATGAATGCGACATCTTCTCTGGCTTTGATAAATGCATCCTTGTCCTTCAAATGCCCGTTCAGGTCCCTTCTGCAAGGAATATTTTGTATAGCCATGCCTTCAACCCTGCCATTTTCTGTATGTCCCCTTCTACTTCTACTGGTGTAGCTTTTTCTGGCCCTTTAAAACCAAGTATTTTATTTTTTCTTTTGAATTTCTTCTTGGCGTATCGCCATCCAGTCTGCCACTTTCCAGCCACAGAYGTGAGTCAGTAATGGCAGGTTCCTAACGCTCAGGTGTTGCAGTCAGCACATCTCTGCCCTCCATGTGATTGCCAGCAATAGCTGAGAAGGAGTTAAGGAACATTTTCYACCTCTACTGTTTTAAAAGCCAAACTATAGTTAAAATGACAACCACTTGTTTTTGTTTTTCTTTTTAACAGAAATTACATTGGAGGCCTGGGATCAAGACTGCGGCCAGGTAATTTCGTGGTTTCAACAATCAAACTATAACTGAAAATCAGCATAGCCTTCCACCTCCTCTTCACAATCTGAAAAATAAYGGTATTATCTAACAAGATACAGCTCTGTATAAGTCTGTCTTCTACTTCTTGTTAAGGAAGTCAATGGGGAAATTCAACAGCATAAAATGCTAATAGTTAGTTGGAGGCCTTTTAATTTTGGTGTTTGGATTTCTTCTGCCTCCCAGTGGAATTTTCATTCTTGTTACCAGATCACATGAGAAAAAAAGGGGATGTGAATCTGCACATAAGACTTTACAGTCTTTAGGTTGTTACTTTATGAAGAAATTTTAGAATATGGATCTAAATTAGCCTCTAAAACATATTTTAGAGATGAATGAATGTAAAGGAGTTACAAGGTTGCTAACTGAAGTTCTGTACGTGGATCTAAGCTTCCAGGCTTAATACTCCCATTGGGAAAATAATTTTGTTACCCAGTGTTTTGTAGTGGCAATCTGTTGACAAGTTTGTACTTAGTCTCTGGGACTGACAGTGTATATGACTTTTTGACCAAGATCATATCATGGATGAAATGGATGTTTTTGGCAGGTCCTACACAGTAGCTCCGTAGAGGAAATATACTTGCACTTTCAACATTGATTAGCAGTTCTGCATACCAAGGACTAAATATTTTCATTTAACTGCTTTTATCTATTTTTTACACAAAGCAGTACAGGWACAGGTAATAACTAGTGTGACATTAAATTTATTTTGCTGAACTAAAAGTATAGCTTTTATTCATGCATGACTTCCTTTGCTGTGTTTTTATTAATGAAGAATATGTGTAGATTCTCTAGATAGAGAATAATATTTTAGCTTTAGAGGAAAATATTTAGATTTACATTTATTTACAATTTTCATGAAATGAAATTTTAAAAATCTTTTTTTCCCCTTGTTATGATAATTGTTAATCCTGTTGTCTTTCACATTTTGCTGGTTTTATTTAGGTAAATCTTAATAAAAATGAAATGAGGAAGCCAAAGTGTTTGAAATACTGCAATATTTTTAATTCTCAAATCATAAAGTATTATTTTTGCTTTCAATTCCAAACAGACTCTTTTTTACTTTAGAATTTGTAGTACAAAATGCAGTGTCATTGTGATAGGGATATAATTGATGCTTATTAGCAAAGGTCACCTTGTATGCACAATTATRTAGGTAAGCACTAGAATGTAAGTTTTAGTGGGTACACATATTTGTGTATGCATAGTTATTGTCTGTGTTGTTAAACAATATCTAAAGGAAATCTTCAGATGTAGTGTTAAAAGAAAAATTATTATGAATATATGTTTTAGAAAAAAAYAAAAATGTCTCACAGTAACATTGTTTTCTCAAAGCAGTTGAGACAATGCTCAGAGAGACAATTTCTTATTGTCAGTTCTCCAACTTTTTGATCTCATCCTAGTCAATGAATGGTTCTCTTCTAAGCTGTCTAGTGTACAGGTCTGCTTGATAATGCTTAGAAAATTGCTATATCTGGAGCTTTATTGAGAGAGAGAATATTTTTTCAAACCTGACAAGACATGCAATTTCTGTATGTGCCTAGTCTTTCATTTTTCTTGAAACAGGCCAAATTTATATACCATGAAGTGCATAAAAATTTCATTATATATACTGTATACGTAATGTGCATAGCTCATTATATGCATACATGTGTGGTAATTGAGCCGGTGTTCATATCTGTGGTTTGCTTAACCCCATGAATTTTTCTATCATTATCTAACTAGTTTTGCATTTAAAATATTTAAAACCAGCTGTTCCTTTATATTTACAGGTCAACACAGTACTTCTTTTATGGAGTTTACACGTGAAAGCAATGTACAGTCTGTAATAAAGAGCAGTTGCCTGTATTCTTTCCTTGTGGGRGATGAGAACACACAGAAGAGTATGTGTGCATTTTCCACAGCATTACTTTTTGCTTAGTGTTGATTTTTCATTTAAGCATTAAAAATGCCACTTACACCATTTACAGTGATTTCATTTAGATCATAGAGAATGCCTGTGATGGGTCTTTGCATATTTTCCATTAATACATTTCATACTCATGCTTTATAGAATGATCTGTGGCAGGGTGGGCTTTCTGACCAAGAGCGGAAACCACAAATTTTCCCATGGAAGAAATCTTGAACTTTCTCTCAAAACTTGTTGTTGGTAGATACTAGGAAAAAACGTACATGTTACTAAAAGCAAGTGAAAGAATATTTTAATAAAAAGATTTTTCCAGACTGTTTGCATAAGACATAGTATTGTAACGCCTATTTCTTGCTTAAAATATTTAAAATGTATCATATATGTTAGTCTATTTGGAAAAAAAATGCTGGTTTATCTTTAGTTTTCTGTCATATCTTAATATCTTTAGTTTTACATATGAGTAAGGGTGGCAAATATATTATTAGCAAGGAATATTAATGCTTCTTCATTTTCTGATAGAGAAACTTAATGTACAGAACTCAGGAAAGATATTTTCTTTGGAACCACATGAATTACACTACCTAATCTTTTAAAGTTTCCAGGTTACACTCTTTTTTTCTGTTCCCAACACTATTGGAAAAACAAGTCATGCATTAAAATTCAATATATTCATCTACAGTTTGTAAACAGCACATGCTACTAATACAAACAGGCTGCAAAATGAGCTCTCCTGATTCTAGTGTTGTCATTTACAGCATCGTCAGGAATTGCTGTATCACAGAGGAAGGTGCGTCAGATCAGTGACCCTGTTCAGCAGATTCTTATTCAGCTCCACAAAATTATCTTCATCACTCAAGTACGCATTACGGTTCTTTCTGACATTCTGTCTTAGCTATTTGCTGTTGTCAAAATGATGGTACTGCTAAGTGYTGCTAATTTAGACACTCTTCCTTAAAAACAACAGAACTTGACATTTTTGCAGATGGCAGGATGTTTTAAAAATACATCACTTAAATATAGGCTAACTTTGAATATTAATATGTGGAGGATACTGGTATGTGGCAATAATACAAAAAAAAGCGCATGAAAAATGTCCATTCACTTACCTCAGAAAAATGAATTGCACAGTAACTTATTTTTACAACATTTTGTCATGCCAGTAATATGAATATTTTAAGTGACTTATTATGTGGAAATCTCATAAAATGCTTTCCTCTGTAATAATAATTTCTGTGTAATATTTTATATTATTAATAAATACTAGTAATTTTGTAGGATTTCAAGTGCAATAGTTCAAATCCTGAGTGTGTTASTTTAAATATTTTAAAACTTAAGGTGTTTTTCAGACTTATGACTTTCAAAAATGTTTCATAATGAAAGATAATTAAAGTTATTTCATATTAAATGCCACAGTAAAAATGGAACTGATACAGATCTGCATTAAATTCTCAACTGAAAATGTAGCAGAAGAGTTTTTGCTSTCCAGGATAGTGGCTCAGATGGTTGCTTTCAAATTTTGCTGATTTTAACTAAATGTCTTTTTACCTTCCAAAATGGAGTTTAGACTTGGCAGATGATGTTTATCACCACAGGGGCTTTTTGATTGCTGATCCCCATTTGTATCACTTATTTTAAAATAGGTTAGCACAACTGAACTCAGGTTTAGCTGACGTGTTGTTTAAATTTTTTGGAACTGTCAAACTTATCGAAACAGGTAATACAGAAAATAAATGATCAGGAGCAAAGTAGAAAAAAAAATATTGTTTAAAATTAAACTGGAGRTTGAAACTTCAATTTAAATGGTTTTAAGGTATTAAAATACTAGCAAAAAAAGAGTGGKTTTTTYCTGCCATAATGRTTGCAGTGTCTGCTGCCAGAAATGAAGCAGGTTTTTATAATGCATCTAAGAAGTTTGGACTATCCTAACACAGACACCTGAAAACCCAAGAACTAAAAACAACTCAAAGACTAAGTCCAGTTTTGCTGTTTAAGCAATTGTAACAACTTTGATACTCTCCGTGAAGGTTGATTTTGGAAAGGGAGAAGGCAGGATCCGTACCTGTGCTTCTTCACTGTGAGCTGTCTGCTTCTCTTGCACTTGTTTATAGTCTTACACATTCAAGGTGGAAAATTCTTTTATAGTAACCTGGCTGCTTTCTAAAGCTCTAAATTACATATTTTAGCTGACAACTCTGAGCTGAAGTTTTGCAGGGAGAATTCGTAACTGTTAGCTGTGGCTATCAGCAGCCTTTCCAATATAGTTGCCATGGAAACAAGAGGCAACCGAATCTATGGAATATAATGTAAAAGAAAGCTTTTAAAAAAGCATTATGTAAATCTTTGGTTTATTTATTTATTATTTTATTTTACTTTAAAACACAAGCTAAAAGGGAACCCTGGTGCATAGACCAAATCTGCATTTCTTGTGCAGGGGCAGCTGTCCTTTGCCACCTCTGCTTCAAAGTGTCCCAATAGATCACTAGAACACACAGAGTTCATTGTTGCGGCATGTAGTCTATGGMCTATCTGGCAGGCCTTTCCTACTGCATCATTTTTAACTCATTTATAGGTTGAGAACATTCAACATTTGCTTGCAACATCCGTTTAAGGCATCATGAAGAGACAGAAGTACCTATCTAACAGAAAGCTGTCTGAAGTCAACTTTCTGCTGAYGTCTCTCAAGCCTAGGATTTAATCTTGATCTCGGGTTTGCAATAGCAGATCAGAACAGTTCTGTGAGGCCAGTACTGCTGTTCCAGATTTAGAGTTGTCCAAGTACAGTAGTTCTTTCCAGAAAGAAAACTTCTTTGTAATTTGTACCGCACTGCATTACTGACATAAATATGTTAGTAATGGCCAAACCTTTCTTGGGTAGTCAAAAAGCTTCGTGAGTTCAAAGGAGCAGCCCTTTGTGCATTTACACTAGTGAAATGCTTATAAAGTGTTTACAAAATGGTAGGAAATCACAGTATAGGAAATCACTGATATAAAAAACGGAAATAGAGAGAAGATCCTGTTTCAGATGGTAATGCATACCATAGAATGACCGTTAAACTGGAGTGGAGACAGATGTATCAATATCACTGCAGTGACCAAGAGCTGGTGCTTTACGCTTACTGTTGGAGAAATGGTTTAAAAGATCTCAAACAGCAAAAAAAAGAGAGCTCCTTTCAACTGCCTGTAGATGACTTTTTAAAACCCCCATAAAGTATGCTGTGTGCTTTTCTAAATACAATAGGGAGATATGTATCTTTAACTCCAAAATACAGARGAAAAAGTATACAAAATCAGATTTTCCATATAGATTATAGTCAAATGAAATGTAAGTTACCTCCCAGAGGAAACTTCTGGTAAAAGAGCTGGGCTGAATTATATTAAGATATACATGCAGTTCACATGTATATTAAGATATACATGTAGTTCAATAAATTTCATSCAAAGTAACTCAAAGTAGCTAACATGAAAGCTACCCTAACTTTCTATGCAGAGTCTGCTGTTTTCTCTTGGGTTTCATCCATAGAGAAATGTTCCAAATATTAGGACTCGATCATTTTGGTTAGGAAGGTAAATCTAATTTTACATATATTATGACTTTTAATGATTTTTTTTTTAAACAGCACTATAATGACCATTTCTGTAATGGCTAGAGTGACTAAGATATAAGATATGCCAAACCTAATAGAATGGGTAAACTAACAGCCATTACTATTATATGCCATTAAAACAGGTTTTGCACTGTTGTTTATCTCAGTTCTATTGAATATCGATGTGACTTTTTTTGCAATATAATTACTTTTTTTCAATAATGGTGCTGGTGATCAAATTGTCTTTGCAGGATATGTAACTGCACAGTGATAAAATAACATCACATTCTCTGTCTCATTTAGCTTCCTCCAACTTTGCAGTGCAACTTGAAAAGGAGAGTCATTGAGAGATTCAAGAAGTCCCTCTTCAGTCAGCAGAGCAATCCTTGTAACCTGAAATCAGAAATGAGAAAGGTAAGGCGGCCTATTTTTTATCAATGGCTGACTTTCTCTCTTCTATTTAAATTGACCTGTCGGTAGTAATATCACAAAAATAGACGTGTGTGTTCTCAATTTTTAAAGGGAATATGTAGCATATGTGCTGAGCATTGTTTATTTGGAAAATTATGGAGGCTTCTTAGATAAGTAGTTAATACTGATTTGTTTCAAGGGTGTCTTTGACCAAACATGTTGTAAATGTAAAGGTTCAACTAGCTGCTAATATCCAAAACAAAATCCATCTAATCAGAGCTCAGAAAAAAAAAGGAGAAAAAAAATGTAACTTTCTGTGCTAAAGGACTATTTCTGTGGTAAAAGTCTTCTAAAGATTATGTAAGCTTTTTCTTAATTTATACAAACTCCTCCTAATTTATTATTAGCTTGATAATATGTCTCATGATTTGAAATRTCTTCCTAGTTAAACTGTCAAAGTTCTTAGCTGACCAAAGTGTTCTGAGCATAGAGTATCTTGTCCAGTTGTTGAATAGTGTGTCAGCAACAATTTAGTGTCTTGACTTTAAAAATACTGCAGATTTGCAAGAACTGCAAGACTGAAGAACAACGCATGCCTGTTTTTCAGTGACACACTGGACATTTTCCAACACAGAAAGGGCCCTTCATAGCTAATATTAGAATTTCTAAATATTCCTTCTTCAAAATCTCCTGAGAGGACTATACTGAATAGAGGATCTGAAAATGACATCTTCAGCATCTAGGTACTGAGGGAGGCTGTGAAGCTTAACTATTTCACTCTTGGATTGATGACAAAGCAGTTGATAGGTATACTAGTGTATCCAATATTTGATGACAAATATCATTTTTAATATCACTTGGGATATAAGAGATGGAAATTCAAGTTCTTCCTGTGCCTAACCAAACTTGCATTGAAATGTAGCCTCTTATAAGTCATTGCTTGCTATGGGATGGAGTGATTCCAGTTTCCAAATTATCTATCTACTTTCATAGTTTATCTGAGACAATAAAGCTTCATGGAAGGCTGTCCGTAAATCAAGCTGGTATTTACATTAAACAATTCCTGTACCTCAGTCATAACGTTATGTCCAAGGAAATGTTTTTTATTGGCTTACTGAATAGATATTTCTGGGATGGGGTACCCAAAAGTAAGATAAAAGAAATGTTTATTAAAAAATTAGCCTAATTTTTCAAATGCCCATAAAAAAGGAATCTTTTTATTTACGATTTTGTAATATTATTGACTCTAAAATTGTGTTAGCTTCAAAACTGTCAGACATGAGCCTGGAGAAAGGAGAAGAAATACTGCATTTAAAAAGTAAACTGTAGTAAATTGAAGACATATGAAATGCTTAATGCAATTTTGGTTATTTCTATCTTGAAGGAAGTCACTAATATAAATTATTTAAAGATGACAACAACAACAAAAAGCAAAATTAGAAGGATGAGTAATTGCTTAACATCAGTAAGTAGATGATACATGTTAATCAGTGAAAGTCAACTAAATTGTTCTATGGGTCAATGATGGGTTAATGAATTCCTACAAGAGATATTCTTCCATTTCTGTAGCTTCAAAAGTCTCTGAAAGAAAAGGGTTCACGTGTTGCAGAAATGCACAACTGCAAATTCTTTCTTGCCTACAAAAACATTTTCATTTGTAAAGAAGTTATAGCAGTGAGTATTTTCAAAACTGGATGTTTAATAGTTTGGCCTCAGATAATCAAGTAGCTCTCCAAGTAATCAAGTAACTGAACAGACTTCCAGCTTTCAGCAGTGCTGGGGTCCCGCTAACAGAAATTATACCACTTGAATAAGCACTACATTTCGTTTGAGACCCAGTTTCGAAACCCAAAGTTGTTGACTCTTTCTCTCTCAGTATTGAGGGAACAAACTACCTTCACACAAATGTATAGCTTATGACATTTTATTCAGATAGATCAAAGAACTCTGGGCTTTATACCACGTGCACGTTGGCAGTTTGTTCAGTGAATGTCTCTATAGAGAAGGTAAACTCTCACAGCTGTGTTCACTTTTCATTAATCTAACATATACTGAAATCTCCTTAGACTCATTGTGCTGGGAAATGTAGGAAACTGTAGCTTCCTTATAGTTACCCAAGGTTTTGGCAAAAAGAACTAGTGGACATTTCTGATATCCTCTTTCTTTCGTTCTCTTTTTCCCTGCTACAGCTGCTCCAAGGTTCTCCGGAACTGATTGAGCCCARCTTCTTTACAGCAGTTTGTCCTGTGTTACTTCTCTCTTCAAGTAGAAATATATTGTTTCCTGAGGATAGAAAAGGTAAAAGAAAGCATCCAAACCTCTGTCATGACATATATTTTTCTAATAAGGATATGGGACTGAAGTGGAAGGAATTCCTGCTCAATGGACATGGTTTTATATTGACTGTATTGAATTTTAGTATCAATAGTTCGGGATTTTTTTTTCCTCTTCCTGTGAGAGGTGCAGTTTATCACTGTTGGAACATTCTTCTAGTTAAAAKAGTGTATTTTTGAGTTATGAAAGATACCAATAGAACATTTTTCTTATAAAAATCAAAAGGAATTTTTATGACTTCAGATGTCCTGCTTAGAATTTGTATGCCCTTTCACRTGTTCTTTTAAACAAACTGTATTTAAGCTCTGTGTTATTCTTATATCATATTTAGAACTTAGATAGATATGCTGTGATGATGTAATTATGTATCTGAAATACATAGCCTCTGAAATTACATAGCCTCAGAAATAAGAAATACATACAGTGACAAATCATGAACTCCATCTTTAATGAAACCCCCTAGYACTGGCAGCATCCAAAGTAGGGAACCCCAATTCCTAAGCCAGAGACTAGTTCCATAATATGCCTCTTTGTGCAATGAAGGTAAGAGAGTATTGAAGGGACTTGACGGGAATTGCAGCTTGTGTTTTGTCATTTCCATTCTTCTAAATGCAAGAAAAGTTATGTTTGCGATTCATGGGCTAGAGGACATGGAAAGATTAAAAACAGYGGTTCCTGAAAGAACGATGGAAAGCTTTGTTTTTGCTGGCTTTTGGGTTGAAACTGGCATATCACTTCCACAGCTTATTGTAAAAACAGAAATTAATACCATCTGTCAAGGATGATATTTGAGAAAGAAATGAGTCCCAAACAGTCACTTTAAATGTGAACTTTACTTTGTTCCCTAAGACAACCGCACAAATTGATCAAATGGTCACTTTCTGTAGTTTTTGGATTCTTTAACAAGCAAATAATACTTTGGTATTATATAGAATTTGACGCTGTCTATGTGCCCTTTCAAGTAGGAAGTGGAAAGTATAGCAAAGTGATGCATTATTATGTTCATTCCCATTAAATATTTCCCCAAAAAATCAATATTTTTCCATCAGTTATGACTTTCCTTCATAATGTAACTGTGCTGTCCCTCAAATGTTCACATCATACCATAAGACCCCTCTCAGCTTTACAAATGATCATTGTGCTCAGTGCAATAAACTGTTCCTAATCAAGGCTAAGCTCTTATTAAACAAGTTTCTCTGTTGTTAATATGYTTGCTTTGGAAGTGCAAGAAAGCTCAAACTGAGTACATGGACCCAGAATTGAGTAGTATATCATTACTTGCCTTTAAGGTACTGTTGGCACTTTTGACACAGCAGAAGGGATGACATACGAACAGTTGCAGGTAAGATTTTTATATATTTTAAGGCATAATCTTATTTTGTGACTMAAGATAATTTAACTGAAGTGCATTGCTTTTAACTTATAGACTCTAATTGAAGAGGTTCTGGAAGAAACTGGCTATTACGATTTCTCTTCTAACAGGTGAGCCCAAATGCTCAATTTAAAAATGAAAAATTAAATTATGATGTGTTAAAGAAATGTATATCTTTTTCTGATACTGAAATTGCAATTTCACTTTAAACTTAGTGCAATACATGTCTCATTATAACACCATAGATGCATGGATTGAAAGAAATTGATTTGGGACGCATTAGCTAAGCTARGCTGTTTTGGCCACATGGTTTCCTCACTCATATAACAAGGCAAGTTTGGCAGCAATTTCCTCAATTTTTTCCATATGAAGCCATAGTTGAAAAAGAGGTCATCCTGCTCGTTTTAATTGAGACATAATATACTTTGTTGTTACACATCTGAAAGTATTAAGCTAACGTTTAGTAAAATGAGTACACCAGAAAACACAGAAAAATTGGTTGCTAACACAAAAGGACAAGAGCAAAAAAGGGTTTTTTTTTTTTGTTAAAACTTTAAGTTACACTTGTTCAAAGATCATTTTTGCAACCATGAGGTCTGACAATTTTATTCTTAAGTATTCAAATAGTTGAAATTTTTGTCTTAATCAAATGCTGCCAAAATTGGGAGCTGTAGGAAACATATTAAATAGTGAACAACTTGTGATAAAATTATGGAAAAAAAGCTCTTTCTAGTAGATCTAGCAGGCTTTTTTATAAATGTATAAGTCTGTTGTCTTTGTACAAGCTTTTAACTCCTAAGCAAACTGGAAAAACGCATCTTATTGCAAATAGATGTCACTGAGCAGAATGTTGAATGTGGGCATGAGTCTTTTACGCTCCAATATAAAAATGAGGTATTAAAGGAAATATATAGAGTGCTTAAAAACTATGGTAAAATATGCTAGAACTTTCAACATATAACATGGGAATTATGACATAAATGGACATGAGAATAAGCAGTAAAATAATTAATATTCTATGTATTCTAGTGACCATGCTTGTTTGTAACTACGCTGTGCTGAGATTACCTCCAGTGCAATTGTTCTTCAGAATCATAAAGATTTTCTTTTATGTTTTTGGAAGTTTCATTTTAGAGTTGATRTAAGAGGTTATTCTTCATGGCTACACAGGAGAACAGTATAGTATAAGTTATTTCTTCCCTATGTTGTATCTATTCTCCAAGAAGAAACTGAAAGAAAAGAATAAGCTGGGTCAGTACATTTCGGCATATACATAAAGGCTAAAGAAGTCTGGGCAATGTTCAGCATCCTTGTTGACTTTGGTGGATGTGGTCTATGATGTATTTGATTTTCTGAGGAGCATAGAAAAAAAATGGAAGTCAAATTGTGACCCCCCCCTGAGTCATGCTGGTTCCCCAGCAGTGCTGATCTGTGCTTCCTTCATGGGGACTCAAGAGAACTGGAGAGGGTGAAGGGAACAGAGTAAAATCTCCTCTTTCAAAGCATGTTGCCTAAATTTTGRCTTTTTTCTGTTTCTTGTTTACAATGGTTAATGTGCATGTAGCAGCTGTATGAGGCTTTGACCCACTCCAGTGCCTATGTGTTACTCTAACATGTCCTGGCATCAGCTGGCACATAGAAAACAACCAYACAGATGCCTGGTTGTTGAGCTGTCACTGGCAGCAATACGTGCCCTCAATTTTTCACCACGCTATTGCATCCTATTATCTGGTGTGATGCATGATTACATTTGGTTCTCCTGTCACTATTATCTTACTCCTTTTCCAGTCCATGTTCTGCTCCTAGATAGTTATATATTTTTCCCCTGTTTTTTCCCTCTTTCAGAAAATGTTTTGACACACACACTTTGGCCTTGGCTGTCATAAACATCCTTCTCAATTTCCAGGAGACTTACCATGTCTTCTAAACTATTCTCAGCTCAATGCTACCTAGGCTTCTTTCTTTCTTTTTTTTTTTTTTTTTCCCCCAACACTCTGTCCAGACAACAGAACGGTTCAATTTTGATAGCTGTCCAGTATCAAATGATTCATTTGGCTAGCAGACATGCATCATTAGGTTTTGCCTCAAACTCTTCAAACAGCTTAAGCAAGCCAAAAGGACAAATCATTCTCCCAAGCTGCAGTCCAAGCCATTTATCAATGTCCACTGTTATTTGGCTTTATTCTAGTACACAGAAGTTGGTCTGCAGCCTGCAGATTAACATCCTAACAGCCATTTTTGCCTAAAGCTGTTAGGAGCTTTACTCCACTTCCTCTCTGTTACACACAGTGAACCATTTTAGAAGCAAGTGCATTTTTTTCCAGCAAAACCCCAGTGCATCCTGTATTTTTCCTGAGATCCCTTTCTTAGAAAAGTAATTACAAGGAAAGATTTGGGAGGAAAAAAAGAAGTATGGGAGTAATAAGTATCTGTATCTTGTTCGTATTAGGAACAAGACAGCATTCCTATTTTTAACTTTCCTAGCTTATTTAAAATACTTTTCTCTGCATTGAGGTCTTCAATTTCTAGGATGGAAAATTGGAATGAGGCAACCTGTGTGAGGCTCTCAAAAAAGAAATAATAACAATAGTATTTCTAGTGGGGAAAAAAATTGCTTTCCCTCTTGCCAATAAAAAGTTTCTAGCTCTTCCAAGAGGAATGAAAAAATTAACTCCAAAGAAACCTCTGAATGCACACCAGAATACTACAAAATTAATTTTTAATATTGCCTATTTTTTAAAGCTTTTTCCTCACTTTAGGGCAAATTTCTTGATTTCTGACCAGTGTGACTTAATGGTATTGGCTGCATATGTTGTAAAGCTACAAGATGAATTCTGATTTTGAACAATGAATTCCTGTGGATTACTATTAAATACAGAATTCTTAACTGTATATAGCGTAATAATGAAGTATCCTACGTCATTATGAAGCAAGCTTTGTACAGAAAAGATTTTTGAAATATATTTCCTTTTTTTTTTTTTATGTACAGTGCCAGACGGATATTTATGACAGGACACCAAATATTAAGTGGGGAAATGGGATGAAAATTGTGTAAAATGAATAAACGTTATAAAGGGTTAAAAATGATTCRAGCACTTGATTGGGTGATGAGAGAAACATTAATTCTTTAGAAAATGAGAGAGAGCTTCATAAGAAAAATKTCATGCTTCTTTTTTCATTTTCATTATAACAGTAATTACTATCTCAATACCAGTCATTTCATGGGGATTAATGACCAGCTGAGGATAATGACCCTCAGCTATATCTTGAATAATCAACTTGTGCCCATTTGTCACTAATCCACTGAAATTACTCAATGCTCAGATTGTGTTACTTATTTATGCAGACACTTAGTAAACACACATATATTTATAAAAAAACCCTGAATGTTTCTAAATCATTCTGTTCACACTCATCCTGCTCTTATTTTCAGTTTTTCCCCTGTCCTGATTTAATATTATACCACACAAGAGATAGGAAGTTTTTTGTGCAACCATTGACAAACGGCACAGTGAAAACTAGTTTCAAACTCTCATCATCTTTATTACTTCGACTTCTTTGTTGATGTAAACATATAATACCAAATTGATGCAAAAATCTGTTTTAATTAATTAAAGAAACTTAATCCACGCAGTAATTCAATTATATAAAAAGATAAACATTTGTGTAGTTACAAAGAGATATTTCAGGAAGAGGACAACTGCCAACTCTAGTTCTAATGAGAGTTATACATTATTAGCTAACCAAAGAATTGCCCATGATGTTAYAAGAGGATAATATAGCTCAAGAATGACAGCTGATTCTGAACTTTTACTGTTTGAGGGAGGCTTCATTTGTGTTGGGGGTAATAGTCTGCTGGTACATCATTCAGAAAAATGCTTACCATTTTTATCTATATATTCTTCAATGCTAATTTATCTGTTTAATTGTGTTACATGATTATTTTATTTTTTTTTTTTTTTAGTCCAGGTTAGCTATTTTTTTATGTATCAAACTAGCCAGACTTTGTGATGTCTGGGTGATTTTAAAAGCTCTGCTATATGTTAGTCTGTTCTTCCACCACTACCTATTGATGTTGTCTTATGTTTTCAGTTAATTGTTGACTTCTTCCAAGTGTTTGTCCATATTGGTTCATATTTCTCACATTTTTCATATGCAGAACAAAATTATTTTGGCCAACAGCATTTGCTAGAGCCATACCAGCAATCTATTGGTTTAKATCTCTCACAAAGAACATAAAAGGCTGACAGAGCTCAGCAGTCCCTTTTTTTCTTCATCCATGRCTGCGATTCAATTGCATGTAGGCAGTCCTGTTCCCACAAACCAGCATTTACCACATCTTTTGAGTTAGCTGTCCTTCCACTAAGAGGCAGTGTAGGCCTATATTTCGTAAATCACAGATTCTGCAGAAATTATTAGAAAAAGAAGGAGCAACATGAAAACATGGAGTAACAACTGACACTGGCTGCAGTTCTATGCTGTGATAAAACAGTGACTAACCATTGCCACATTGGTGAATATAGAGTGTTCCAAAGACAAAGAAATAGGTGGCCAAATGATGGATTAAAGAAACTTACGGGATGTCATTTGCCACTGAATAGAGGGGTATGTGCACTGTGTTTTCATGATTGCTAGACCCATAAATCTTACCAAGGGGTTGTTAGAGCCACATCAGTAGTCACTGTGTTCAAAAAAGAAAACCAAGCCTTATGTACCAAGCCTTATTGTAAACGGTGTAGTGGAGCTYTAGAGAGATAATGACTTACTTAGAGAGGAGGATAATATAACTCAGGAATTATTGCTAACTGGATCTTTAGATAGTTGCAGGAAAGCTCTGGTCATCTCAAGGGTGGCCAAAATATGGATTTTTCTTTTTCTGAGTTATGATACTAAAACAAAATACTTTTTCCTCTTTGGTTAGTAAGTCAATCTAATTAAGATTTCTATTTTAGGTTGTTTTCTGTGAAACAGAATGATAAGAACTAGAGCAGAAGCTGTTGATTTCTGTAGTGTTATTCATCATTCAGACTACTAGATTTGYCTAGCATCCAGATTTCTAAGTGTAAATGACTTACATGCAGACCTAGCTGCAATTTATGAGATTACGTTGAGCAGACCAGGAGGGTGATCCAGGGATCCATCTGATGCAAGTATGAAAATAAGCTCATCTTGTGGTAGGACTATCGCTGACATAGAAGGTCACTCCTTTCTCAGTTCACTGAAGATTCTCTTTAGAAATRCAATAGGTGGAAACCTGGATATTGGTGCCTGTATTGAAAAGATGGAGGAGTATGTGGCCTCTKAAAAAATTTTGGATGCCTGGTAGATCTTAAATTGTTGATACAGTTCAGTGATAAAATAAAATTAAATAGTCTCTTGATAGTGCAAATGACTTATGTCTGCATTGTCTGTGAAAGTAGTGCATGATTATGAAGCTATCTGTCAGCATTTGGACTGTGGAAATGACTGTTTTCAACACTAGGCAGATGGCTCTGATCCCTTGCAGAGATCACATGCCCTGGGCTCTCAGACATTCTTATATGAGCTTCCCATCTCTGAGTGGAAGCATCTGTCAGCACAGATTTGTTTGACTGAGATAAGGTTGGTTTCCTCTTCCAGTTCTGAAGTGGGTCTATCTACTAGTTTAGTTTAAGGAAAAGATTTACTTTAAGAATGACTTCTGCATGTCCGTGAGATGCTGTTTTGGCAAATTACTTTTTATAGAGCATAGATGAAATCTGTCAAATAACGTCAAACAAGAAGACACATTCCTCCTCTTGGTGGTTCACAAAGCTCACTGTAGTCTGGGATCATTCTTGTGCTGGCAGATGTCTATCATACCTGACTTCTGTGAATACTGAGAGGTTGCAAAGAGAATCTTTTTTTGTTTGAGGCTTTCTTGGTTTGCTTAAGCTAGAGTAGTGCTGCTGAGGTAAAAGAAATAGTTCTCACAGCAAGATATTTTTGAAAGAAATTTTGAGGTGTGGCTTTTTTCTTAGTCTAAGGTGAAAGACAATTTGAAAATTTTCTAGTAGACATGACTGGCCTTAGTGTTCACAAATCATCGCTATACGAAGACAAATTCTCTGAAACTGTCTCAAAATTTCCTTGATGCCTGTAGCTAGGGGGAGAGTTTCACATTGTTAGTCATGTAGCTATTTTGCATGTAGCAGAGTAAGATGCAGTGAGATGTCAATGTAGTGCTAACAACTGACATGGTGGCTCTCAAGATATAGTTGTGTCACTTTTCCACAAAGACTGCTTTTCTCCCAGCAGAATTGTTTACAGATAACAGCAAGTCAGATCTTCACAGCTCTGACATGGTGCTCCATAAAGATAAGGTAATGGTTAGGCCTTATCAAAATATCAGCACCAGTTTAAATATGCTTAGTCTTGGCAGAGAATAGGAAAATTGTCAAGCTAAGTCAAGACATCAGAACAGAATGTGAGGCCATCTGATCAACTCAAGGTAATGTCTGGGCAAAGAAATTGTGAGTACTGACTAATTGGTAAGGTAGAATACAGAAAGTGAGCAAGAGATGCATCTAACAGAGAGGCAAACAGCAGGAAAAGGAATSTGAGAATAGTGGAGGGGGGGACTGATGTGGGGAGAAGAGAAAACTCCCTGGGACTGACGAGGTAGGACAGATGGTAGACGAGGGCAGAGGTATGTAGAACAGGAGTCAAACTCCAAAAGGAAAGACAGAAAGGCAGAGGAGTCTCTCACAACTGGAGCACTTGAGTGTGCAATATTCTTTTCCAGATTTTTTGGAAGGTGTTTATCCCATCATCTTCTAGTGCTGATACTCACAGAGGATTGCTATCATAACTACTAGAAGTTACTTATTAGTGTAAATAACAGAGCCTGTGGAGTGCTTTCAACCTTGCAGATGTGACCTAGGTGGGTGATGTCACATAATGGAATTTCTGGAGAGGAACTAGTTCCCTGGTGTAAAAATTAGGAAGTAACATACACAAAGCCTTATATTAAATGTTTTTAATTACATTGCAGGCGTTGTGATTCAGGACATAGTGAATGCTCTTCTTGATAGGTATTGTGGTAAGTAGTTCAGTTGTGTGACCACATTCTACTTTTTTCTGCAGGTACAGTGCAGTATCATAGTCATAATACTGTAGTATGTAGTACAGTACAGTAACATAATCATTAAGGATTATGTTGTCCACATAGGGGACTGAGTGAAGGTTTGCGGGTAGCTTTTAGTCTATTTTTTTCTTTTAAGGTATACTGGGCTTAACAGTGATCTTTCAGCAACTGATTTATGTGTACGTGGTGATATGTATATGTAAAAATATAAGATATTTTTTCTTCTGTCATTACGGGAGTATTTCCATATCTTTCAGTACTTCAGTAATCAACATATGCTGTGCTTCCCAAGGTAGTTTGTTTATAGAGGAATGTGTGATAGGTCTTAGGTTTTGGATATCTGTTATACACGTATATTTATGTCGTGGAGAAAAGGTCTGAAGAGGTCTTAGTCTTGCGATATAGAGTTGTGATGTTTTGAAATAAAAAAAAAAAAGCACTTGTTTTAGTTTTTCTCAAAGCACTGATTGTGAAAACTCTTTCACTTCATGTTTTTGTAGGATAATTATGTTATAAACAACATGATTATTTAATGGAGGAGTCTTTACACATATGAAGCAGCTGAGAAACAGCTTCATCACTTTCTGTGCTCGTTTTCTTTCTACCCATGTAAAGAAGGATTAGCAAAGGAGTTGTGTTAAGTGATGTCAAAGACTTTCTTTAAACTAGTTTTCCATTTTGCTTAAGTCCTTGGAGTTGTTACATCAGCAACATGGGTTAAATCTGCCCCACAAATGCTTTATGTTGCATTCAGGCCTCWTTGATTAGCTGTTGAGAGACCTTTGCACCATGCTACTGTAATTTTACTTGTGTGCTCTGCAGACAAGTCCATAAATTTGGAGTCAGAGGATCATTAGGCAAACAAATTTCATGCATATAGCATAAATGATAGAACTTCCTCCACAGATTTTGGCATCAAACTCTGTTCTAATCTCTGAACTAAAACATTTTTTTGAATATACATCTGGGGTCTCTTGACTTGTACATCATATTGATGGCATGGCTGCTTTCTGCTGATAGGACAAAGGCTGACCCTGGACCTGGTGATTGTGATTAATGGAAGCTGCTTATTTCCAACAAATGCTAACTACCTTTTCTTTTTTCTTTTTTTTTTTTCCCCCAGGTATCTCTRCTATCAAGGAGACCAAAGAAATATCCACCAGGAGAACTTGTAATTATGAACTAACTGTTCAGAACTGTTCCTGATGAGGTCAAACTTCTTGTACTTCAGCAGATGCTGTCTGATTACCAAAGGGACATTTGAAGGAATTCCAGTGTGGGATAATTTCAAGAGACCTCACTTGTGATATTTTCAGGATGATACTGTTAGTGTAGATTTGTTTACAGCATAAGCACTTTAYAAGGAACATTTGGAAAGATGCTTCCAGATTTGTACATTAGGTGGAAAACACAGCTCCCAGCAGTACACATCTTCTATTTTTATAAAATGTTTTTAGGAGTTGCTTCATAGGCAGTTTTTCTGGAACTGTATTTTAAAGCCTGTTTTTTTTTTTTAATATCCATTTATGTCTTTAATGGGAATAAAAGGCGCATTTGGGGTTGAGCTATCACCAGACAGCAAATTTATGTAGGTTCACTGTACCAGAATTAGAAACAGATTAAACATCATCAACATGATTTTAATATTTAGAAGTAGTTTTTCTACTGCTGATATGACATGTTAATAGTCAGAATTTGCAACTGGCATAGCTTCTGGTAGGACTTCTATTTTAAAAATAGCTATCTTAACTGTTATTTCAGAWTGCCTGTATATTATATGTCTATCTTTAGGCACACATTGTATGGGTATGTGTATATAAAATGTTTCGTAGATGTGTATACATTTTATATACACACGTTTACTCTTTARCAGAGAGTAAATTAAGTACAAGCTTTGCTGCTAATCAAAACTGTACTACTTGAGAGCACTTTAAGAATTTCAATGTTTATTTGCTCTATATTAAATGGAGATAAAGAATGTCTCTGTGCAGTAGCAGAGAAGCTACCTTTTTTTTTTTGTCTACAGTTAAGTAAGGAATATTTCTGAAGGCTTTTCTCTGCAGTTGATACTATGGCAATCACAACTGCTGAAAGCAGCCCAACTGCATTTCATGACATAGCCCTGTTAACTCTGAAAACTATTAACTTACTGGTGGTCATATGATTACGCAAAGTGATTTGATACAGGGGTGTACTGTGTAGTCTTCCTAGGCTGGGGAAGTGTTGCTGCAGTGGTTCATTTGTGACATATGAATAGCTAACTAGCATTCATCTCCTAACAATCCAAGAATAGTATTTCACCTATAATGTGAGTTGCAGTGCAAAATGGTCTGTGGGACAGGATGTAAAAACAAAAAAAACACCCACTTTTTGGGTGTATGCAATGTAGAAAGTCATCCAGCAGTATTTATGCATCTGTGGGGTGGTACAGTTGTGATAGCAACAGCCCATTACAGACCACTTTAAAAAYCAGATGAAGAAGGTAGAGTTAGTTAAATATCTTAATTTGACTTTCTTATAATGGAGGAAGTGAATACGGTTTAGTTAAACCGGATGGATTGTAAAGTAAATCTAYACTACATATAGCTGCCAGTGGAAATGATTGTATCGATCATTTATTCAGAAAGACTTTGTTTAAATTAAATCTTGATAAATCTTGCTGGCCCTACTCATGTTGAATATCCATTCTCATAATAATTTTGCATTCAAAATAGTATAAAATTATCTTCACTTAAAGAAACCTGTTTTAATATCTTTTGGTAGAAATACTATATGATTTAATTGTTTTTGAGACTGTTGTGAATGCCTTAAAATGTCTTGGATCTTACAAATCTGTTTTGAAGTAGCATAATTTATTTAATCTGAATTTGTGTGATAAAGTGCTCACTCCTTTTTGATGGCATTATTTTTGTTAAGAATTAATGATTCCTATTGTGTTTATCTTAATATGTTTGTAATGTTGTTGATTTTGAAGTAAATCTTGAAACTGCCTTTTTTTTTGTCTCTCTGAAAGATGCAAGACTGGCTGCCTCTGGTGGCCAGCAGCGGAGAGCAGACTTCTCTCCAATAAACAGAAGATGGGTGGTAGATTGGTGGCAGTGTTTATCAAGGCAAAGCCAAGCAGGGAGTCAGTAGCCTTTTCTGTGTCTTTCCAGGAGTTCCCTAGGGTTATTTTTTTCCATTTGTTGCAACCAAGCTGGCTTGCCCACTTTTGCAGAAAAGAACTGAGACTTTTTTTTTCCAACTTTCTTTACTCTAAGGAGCGTTTATTTTCAGGCAGAGAACACTTAAAATTGGAGGTCTGCACTGTGTTATTACTGGTTTTAAAGGCAACGCTTTGGTCAGATCAGGGTGCTGATGAGGGAAATGGCTGCCTTAAAATGGCAAGCAGTTTTATGCTTCTGAAACATGTTAAACGTATTTCAAATATGAAAAAATCATTATGAATATTGAATATGAATTCATTTTCATATGAAAAAATCAATAGGAATATTTATCAATATGAATATATAGTTCTCTGAATGTTGTTGWAAACAATCATTTGATTACTTGAAAACTGGAAATGTAGGGATTTCTATTTAAAGGGAGATTCCCATGGGAATATCTGAATGATTTAGTGAGGATAAATACAAAGAATGCTGACTTTTAGTGCTTTTTGGCCTGCAAGTGAAATCCTGCTGWAAAAATACTCTTCTCTTAAATTATTTTTTTTATGAACAGGAATTTGCAAATATCCTTTGGGCATCATTTTATGATAAAGAAATAGTTGTGTATATCACTAGATTTAAACTGTRTTGTGCAACAGAGAACTTCTGTAGTGGATTGTATTTTGTGATGCAATACTGCCTGGTAAGAGCTGCAAGTTGTTTGGAAAACATTGCAAATGTACATCATCTAGATAACATATGGATGTTTAAAATAGTGTGTGCTAGATGTATGCCATGAARTTCTAACCCCTGTTCCTGTAATAGAATGCCTTGTTTTTAGTTTGAAAATACAAAATGTACAAAAAGGGTCATTTCCCAAGGTGTTGCYAGTCTTGTGGCATTAGTACACAGATGCCTGCCGCTGAGACCAAGGCCCATTGCATTTGACGTTGTATAAAAAGTCACAGGAGCTAGTCCTTCCATGAATAATTTATTGTTTAGGGAAAGAGAGCAAAATTAAGTTGCACAATATCATTCAATATGTCTGTAGCAAACTTCCGAATAGGACATGCATCTGCAGAGCTCCAGTTCGGTGCATAACTGGTGTCCTTCAAGATAAGTATAGTTTTTTCTTGTATGTTTGTAATCTTTATTGTTATATGCACAAAAAATACCATATCCGAGAACCAGGTATGGCTTTATTTATTGTTTATCTAATTGAAAAAGACTTCTTGATTTTTCACAATAGGAGTGTTTAAAGCAATGGACTTAACTGCAGTTAAATTTCAGTTATTTGCATGGTAATMCAAACTAAGGCTCCATAAAACCTCTCCTTCAATTTGCACGGCTGCAGTAAAGTAACCRGGCTCACACAGTACTGTGCCTTCTGTTTTTCCTCGCTGCACCTACCTTCTGCAGCCATCCAATTGCAGGTTCTTTCTCTGGCAAATAGRCCGTGTGTGGATTCTATAGCCTGATTTATTTGTCTTTTGTTGTGTCTGAATCATTTCCTAGATCCCTGTCAAATCTTTGAATAATGAACTCTTGACAGTAGTTTAAACCATAAATCTTACTCTCTGTATGAATGCCTATTTGCAGGTACAGAGTGATGCACTTAAAGACTGCATTTCTTAAAGTCATTCTGACTTTCAGGGCAGTTTTTTGACAGAATTATTTTTGATATTTCATATCAAAACCATTGATGACTAGTTCATGATCTTATGAAATTATGTTAATTAAAGAGAAAAGGCTGGCAACATTCTTTGCTAAAATCAAGAAAGCTTTTAGCATTATCAATAGCATATTCAACACAATTTTAGCTTTTATATAATTTGCAGGAAATTCTAGCCAGGTTTTAGAAAGAACTGGCAATTTTAAGTGTCTGCATTTCAGGAGAGGTGAGAAGAGGAAAGTGCATGAAAATGTTTGATATTGACTGTACAAATAGGCCACTATAATTCAAATAATTTGAATTTAAAAAGTCTGATTTGAAAGTTTTATCATTCAATCTCTCTAGATAGGCAAAAGCATTTGCAAAAGAGAGGTCTTCTGATTCATTTTGTCTCTTGTCTTGCAGGAAACTAAATCATACAAATCTTACCTGTTCAACTTTTCTCAGCAGAAGATAGAATCATAATAAGAAAAATACTCATTTCAAAATACTTGACATTTGAGTCCACGAATTTCCTAAAAAACTAGAATCTTGATTTTGTTTCCACAATTAACTAATTATTCACTGCTGTATTTTGACCTCACCTCTGTCTTTCACTACTCTCCAAGCAACACTGCCCAGTTTTTAATTTCACCAACCAAAGCTATAATCCTTGAGTTAAGCCATAAATGATCCAGTATAGATTTCCTCAAAGTTTGGACTTACAGCCACTTTCCTCTGCCTCTATCTCCACTCGGGCAATGTAAGCAAGTATAAAATGCATGGGTTAGCCTTACCAGTGGGGTGAGTGCTCTGCACACTCACTATTTTGTTTATAATGGTGGTGGTTTCTTCTTATTTGCTCTAGATTCCACTTGGAGTCATTTTTACACATTTGCTAACTTGTTTTTACACCTTCGCTCTTTATTCATTGGTCTGCAGCTCCTCACTGCATCTGAGTTTACTATATAGAGTGTCTTTTATATGTGTTAAATACTACTTCTCTTTGTTACCTTGCAAATCAGTTTTGTCCAGCTCCAGGTGTGCATTTCTTTGGCCATGGGTGAACTGTTTATTGCTGTGCCATCTCCTGTGCCAGTCCTGTGTCCCATGCCCGTGTTCTGTTTTGTCTTGTGCCTCCACTTCTCAAGCGTTCTTCTGTCCAAACAGGCCTCTCTTTCTCTATGCTATATTGTTAYGCTAGTTATAAATATATTTAGCTCTGCATGGAATAACTGCCTATTATTGCTATCTATATCAAAATATGGTTGCATTGTGCRAAAATAAGCAGAAGTAAAGCAAATTAGACACCTGGTCAGTTAGAGAAACAGCTATCACAGCTAAAACAAGAAAAACAAAGCTGCAAGCAGGCCAAGAAAAGTTCAGACAGAGCATCAGTCCAGAGACTGCAATTTCAGTACAAAATTCACAGCCCAAAGTCAATACTGTGTTACAGGCTGTGCAAGTGAAAGCTCTCATTCATAGCAGCAAGCCGTGCCACAAGAAGCTTAACAGGAAAATGTTAGAAAATGTAGATCCCTTGTGCTGGACAGAAAATGAGCCTTTTCCCCCTCCCCCCCGCCCCAAAGATCTGAGCCCTTAGGAGTTACTGCCTGTGCATTTGGTGTTGCCCAGGTTGCAGTGCTGACAGATGGGGAGAGAGGAATGGCTCTGTGAAGCGAGCAGAGTCCGCTTAGGCAGCTGCCTTCCAGGTACCTGCACTTGGCTTCCGGACGGCGTGGCTCCATTAGAACTAGTTTGACTGTTGCTGCTGTTGGAACCATCGTGTCAGCTATAAGGGATATGTTATTGGAGAGTAGGAGGTGAGATAATTTGCTGTGTGCCGCCTACTTACYGTTCTCTTCTACCTGGTCCTCAGGCAACACCTGGTTGGAGTTGTCCCCCAGAGTACCTTTCTAACTGAGTTTCTTCAACAGTCCTACGGATATTTGTTCTGCAAATTCAATCCTCTCTTTATATAGTCATTGAAATAATACATTATTTTTATAGGTTTACATTTCTTTAACTTGATCATGACGATTAGTCCGCTGCCTTTGCTCCGAGCAGGTCACGATCCCAACTGGAGTTACAGGGRATGCTGGTGCAATGTGGCAGTTTGAAGTCATTGGTCTGATGCCCTGGCCCACGGCCCATGACACAGCATATGCCTCGGGGGCTGTTTATCCAGTATCTGCTGCGATTCATTCGTGGTCCAGATCCAGCCAATGAAAATAAACCGGAGGCAGCACTGTGCCAAGCACAAACAGGCCCATCCAATTCGTCACCTGTTAGCAGGGTTGGTTTCAACAGCCCTCTTGTGAAGACCTGTAGGAGCCAGCACCAGCAGCCCAATAAAGCCTAGGGACTTTTGTCAAGCTCTACGATGCAATCTGTGAGTCTTGAATTATGCTGTGTTGAATGGATCATTTCTGTAATTACATTTATATCACAGAGAGTAAGCATTAAATAAATGAGGGAGGTGTAGCACTCCAGTAACAGCAGAGAGCTATTTTTAAAAATATCATCAGTTAGGCTTAAATTAATGTTGACCTATTTGTCATCTTCCCTTCTGCGAGACAGACATGTTCTGTGCTCCTTTCCATATATTTTGAATATCCTCTCAGTATAAATGAAGAAGCCTGACAGTTTATTAGAGCTTCGCCTTGAGTAACCTGCTCACTGTCTTTGAGAAAGAGCTTTTCCTGAAAGTTCGTTATTAAATGATGATGTGCTAATAGCAATATTTCTTATTGAAAAATAATTATGGAATGGACAGAAATAGATGTTCCTGACATGCAGGAGTAATAGCCAATGAAAAATACCGTGTTCCTGAACAAGATAATCAACATTGAACATACTCATCATTGCTTTGTTCCCAGAAAGAAGTGCCTGCTCAGAGACATGCTCATGGAAATCAGTGGGCACTATTTTTTTTCCCCCAATACGAAACTCATATTGGATTTCTCCCGGTGAAATGAGATTAATGGACAGAGCAGAACTGTTGGACAATGGTTGGACAGGTCCGGTAAATGCCCAGGACAACAATAATAATCCATTGCTGCTCTGGTGCAGTTGTTATGCTCTGTGGAGCATTTTGAGCATCTCGCCAGGCTGCCTCCCTGCAGTTTCCCTTGCTGATGTACAGTTCCCATGCTCACTAAGTATTTATTTTTGGAAGAAATTCCTTAAAACATTACTATTCTTTCCAATATTGCTGTCTTGGGGCATTTTCTCAACCTTGGGACCTTTGCGTGACTGCTTTTAGCAATGGCTGTAGGACAGAGCTAGAGGGGTGGCCAAACCCCCCTGCATGCGGAGACCCTGCCAGTGACTATTCAGACTGGACGTGGGGGTCCCACCTTGCTGAACCTGTCACTGTAAAAGTAGTTTGAAAATAAGCAGTCCTTTTGCAGGATATCGGGAAAGTATGTGCAATTTCTTATCAAAGAGATTCTGAAGTCTTCTGCTAGAGGATAATCCCGTGATCCTGTTAATTGTGTTTCAGGAACACCACACTCCATAACTCATCTTTGCTCAATATTAGGTGCTAGGGGCCTCCTCTTCAGAACCATGTGACAGAGGTGGGTAAAATATTATTAATCTTGATAGGACGAAGATGCCATGGTGTAAGAGAGAGGGAGAGACAAAAAGATCCTGACTTCATATTATGTCTCTCCTAACCAGAAGCTACCAGCCAACCACAGGAGGTCAGGTCCCTCATACTCTCCCATGGAGCCTCTCTCTATGTCATGTTTCTTTGCTCAAAGCATCCCTTGTCATGAGCTTTTTCTTCCTTCCAAAACAGGTTTTTTAAAAATGTTTTTTTCATTTCTCATCTCTATGATATATAGTGGAAAAATGATATATAATAATAAATACATATAAAATAAATATATATAGCATGGATATTTAGATATATAAGTTATAAAAATATGTATTATTTATAAGCCCAGACTATGCCCAACCATTGCATTTTCAAGCTCTAACTTCAATTTAAAATTAATTACTAATCTAAGCTTTTATTTCCATTATTATTCAACCTCTGTTTCTATTGCTTCATGTATTTCTGCCTTGTTTTTTCAGCTTGTGAGAAGCTAGCATATTTATATGTAGAAGAGAGATGCATTTCCTCAGGGTGTTTTCGAAGGTTTGTTCTTTGATGTTGTGTGTTTCTGTCTAGCTGCTCTGTTCCTTTGTACACCTCGGAAAGAACTGGGGGATATTCCTGCTTCTTCAGTCAAACAAGCTTGGCAACAAGCTGAATTGCTTGTTTAACGAGGAGGAGGAGTTACCACCCTTTCAGAGTATGTGCTTGCTTGCCCTCTGTCCTCTCTTTCCTATTTATCAGTGCTGCACACAGCAAATGGTCCCTCTTCACTGCTTCAAAGACACTAGCCCAGTGCCTCACATTCAGATAAACTCCCCCTAAATATTCAAAAGTGTCCTAAAACACGTTTCATCATAATCTGTAAGGGGAAAAATTTGGACTGAATTCCTATAATCATTGCTGTAACAGATGCAGCTTTTTTCCCAAATTAAATGATACATTTCATCTTCACTAAAATGTGTTAATTGCTTGGCAGTAATTATTCTACACGTTTGCTTCATTACCAAGTAAAATATTAAGGCTTAAATATCCTTAATAGTAGAGATTAACATCCTGTAGCTTTGATTCATTTTTATGTTTATGAAAAGCTTTTGAATTTGTTAATGTTATTCTTTCTTATTTGTGGAAATTTTATTTCATTCATTTGTAGAGAGTGGTGAAGGGGATTGCTCTGTATCACTGGGATGAAGTAGATGGAGGAGGAGGGAAGAAGACTAGAATCCTTATAAATGATTTAAAATTTTGTTATTATATTTGAAAACCTAACAATATTAGTCCTGCCAAGATGAAAGAAGTTTCTTCTTGTGAGCTATGGAAGAGTATGGTAGTAATTTACTTTCCTATACAGCTTTCCATCTGAGGCTCTGGACTGCTGTATAAATGTTAACAAATAAATCTTCTGGCATTCAAACAAGGGAAAGCATCAGATCTTCATGGAACTAGCTCTAGTTTAGTTCATTTACTGACCAGGATTTTGATGACAGATTTTGTTGAGTTGAACACCTCATGTCATGGGCAAGAACACCAGATTCTGCAGAATTTGTGCGGTTCTGTAGACTTATTTTACTCCAAGCCATAAGACCAAAGTCTCTTGATTCCTTACATTTCAGCTATTTCATCTTCTTTCTTCTCTCATAGTGGAGATTTTCCAAGAATATTCTTATACCATTTCTTTTCCATGTGTTCCTAAAGATGAGATAAAATGCAGTTTCTAAGAGCTTGATTCACTTCAGATCACATTACTTATGCTACAGTTAATCACTTCTTTCAAAAATAAAATACAGAAGCAGAAATGAAATGCTGTAGAGCTGTGTTTTGCCATCATTCCCGGTGGCATTGGTTGATTGCACCCATGTCCATATCCTAGTAATGACATTAGCAACGTAGAATCATAGAGTGCTTAAGGTTAGAAGGGACCTCTAGAGGTCATCTAGTCCAACCCCTCTGCACACACAGGGTCACCTAGAGCATGTGGCACAGGGTGATGTCCAGGCGGGTTTGGAAGATCTCCAGAGAAGGAGACTTCACCACCTCTCTGGGCAGCCTGTTCCAGTGCTCTGTCACCCTCACTGTTAAGAAGTTCTTTTGCAATTTCCTGTGGAACTTTTGGTGCGTCAATTTCTGGCCATTTCCTCTAGTCTTATTGCTGGCYACCACTGAGAAGAGGCTGCCCCATCCTCCTCACTTCCTCCCTTGAGGTACTTGTACACGTTGATCAGATCCCCTCTCATCCTTCTCCAGGCTGAAGAGGCCCAGCTCTCTCAGCCTTTGCTCATAGGGCAGATGTTCCAGGCCCCTAATCATCTTCGTGGCCCTGCGCTGGACTCTCTCCAGCAGCTCCACGTCCCTCCTGCACTGAGGAGCCCAGAACTGCACACAGTACTCGAGGTGCGGCCTCACCAGGGCTGAGTAGAGGGGCAGAATCACCT
>PTEX01000068.1:1363938-1379246 GCA_003342815.1 Eudromia elegans
CCAGGGACAGAGGTCAGGCTCACCGGCCTGTAGTTGCCCGGCTCCTCCTTCTTGCCTTTTTTGAAGACCGGGCTGACATTGGCTTTCCTCCAGTCCTCCGGCACCTCCCCCGTTCTCCAGGACCTTTCAAAGATGATGGAGAGCAGCTCAGCTACAACATCTGCCAGCTTAAGAACAATAGGATGAAACTTGTGGCGGATTTGGGGCATGGAATTTCTCTTACAAACTTCTCTAAGAGTTCTGTAAGACCCAGAAGCTTATAACTGAACTTAGGGTTTTTTTTTAGTTATTGTGAAAAAGCTGAATTTTTAGATGATACTCAGTGACCAAATTTGTTAGTCCRTCTGTCCAAGGGGAAATAATACTAGTCCCCCCTGAAGCAACATACTAGATGAGTTATGAAATGTACCATTTAATTTGAACTTGCTTACATGTTCATTCTGTCTTTTTCCTTTAGCTGAGTATATTCTTGAAACAGAATTTTACATTTAAAAAAAAAATTGCAAAGAATATTAAGATTATAATAAAAAATCTGCAAAAGMTAAAATCAAGGATGGTGGCCCAGTTTGATCTTCTACTGTTGCTAATATATGAATTAATGAAACTCAAATCAATCTGCAAATAAAGAGTTATGAAGCTGGTACTATTTCAGAGAGTTATGAGAGGGAGACTRCCTATAAGCTGCTTACGCTGTGATTAACTTTTTTATGTGCTATAGGAAGTGTGGCAAGTTAGCCACATCTGTGCACCAGCAGCACTGTTTTCAATGTTGATGCTGGAATGCTGTCAGAAATACAAAACACCTTCTGTATTTGTACTGCTCCCATTTGCATTATTGTCATGTCTCAATGTTGGGGCAATTCTTAGAATTGCAGAGATGATTCTGAGGGCATTTGGAAACATTCAAAGCTGGTGATCCTGTAGAAATGTGGTCTGTGGACAAGCTGGGATAGAATGCTCCTTCTTCCCATGAGCTGATGGAGGGATTCTTGCCCTGTGCAGGCCCTTACAGAAAGTCATGAGAATTCACTTGTAGCTCTGTTCCTCTGTTTAAATCTCCGATATAAAACTGCATTGTCTTGAATCAACCACCTAGATAAGAACATCTTTGAAGTCAGTGTTGTTTGAAGAGGAAAGTGATCTTGCTAGCTGGAGCCTGAGTGTGGCTGAAAAGCAGAAAATATTTTGTGGGKTTTTTTTATTTTTAACTTTTATCCCCTCCTAAGCTTTCTGATATTTTGTCTGCTATGAGATTTCTTTTAATCAAATGATTCTGAACGTCCCCACTCTTTCTCTAAAGGAATCTGAACTTTACCCCACCCTTGTGTAAGACACTTTTAGGTTCCCCACACTGGGAACACTCCAAAACTCCTACAAGATCTCAAAACGAGCTTCAAAATATAACTTCAGGTTTTGGTTTTCTCATTTTATTGCTAAAATTCTCTAATTACCCAAATTAACTGAACTCTTGAATTCTGTTCTCTTGCAAAAGGATCTGCAGAAGAGTAAGAAGCACCATCTTTGTAGGACTTTCTCACAGACCAAGTCTTCCCACTTGGAGGAATACTGGGTAGGGCTGTTTCAAGTTGTGTCACGTGGATGGACTTCAGAATACCCAACCCCGGAACTTTATCCTCTGGTTGACAGTGACAATTTTTAACCAGTTTTGTAAATTTATTGTACATTGAAAAGCTACTGGAGGCGTTTGGCTCTAAGTTTGGTTGTCTTTTATATATATTTATATGACAAAAGGGAGATTTTCCAAAATTCAGACACTAGGAAAAAATAAATAATCCCTGTGAGGGTGAGGGCAGAGAGCACTACGTTCACTTCTCTGTACCATGGGACCCAGGCACGAGAATCGGCGACCAGAGCAGCAGACCTGAGTGAGGGATTTTTCTGCCTCCAGTCACATCCAGACTCCGCTCGTGGGCTTCAGTTACCCCACACCGGTCCCTCCTTGGATGCTGGAAGGAGCTGGAAGGATCATCCCTTCAGAAGAACATGTGGCTTGAGTCAGCATAGAGCTTTGCAGTGTTATCAGATTCCCCTGTGTCCATGTTTTTATGTGAAGTCAAATCAGATAGTAAATTAGGCGACTGGTGATAGAACTAGAGAGATCTGAAAGAAAAGAATTGGACGCTAAGGAAACATTTTTAAAGAAGTGTTTTAAATGGCTCTGAATCTTCAAACTGCAGCTGAGGATAACTTAAAAACTAATGTGGCGTTTCAGTTTGCAAGGTTTGGCCATCATTCACTTACCATTAATGATTTAAGGACTTAAACCCGGCCTTGAGAATGGAATTCAGTCCAACCTTAACGCCAATAGGGAACATCTGGGATAGAGATTTTTACCATCACGTATTTTTAAACTTTATCTTCATGGTAAAAATGCAATATGGGAAACTTAAGGGAAAATCCTAATGGAGGAATAGCATGCTAGTTTTTAATCTAAGCACATTGATCATAAAGTACAGGGAGAGGCTTTGGTAATACTTATCTTGAGAGAACATCAGAAGAGGGAATGTACGAGAACTGAATATTGTTACAGTGATCAAATTGAGAGTTTTGGAGTCCAGAAAAGACATGTCTAAAATTATTGAAATTTTCTAAGAGCAGAAGGATACTGTCTGTATAAATATCAGAATGTAGAAGCAAAAAACAAGTTACTGAAAAAAAGGGAACAAAATAAAGGAGCTTAAACATAAAATAGGATTTTTTTTTTCTTTGACACTGAGTCTGTACTCTCTCAAAATTCAGAAAAGTGATTTTCTTGGCAAGGATAAATAAAATGGTACAAAAGGTTATCCAGTTCAGACAGTATTCTAGCTTTGATGCTCTTGTTTGTATAGGGAATAAAACAGGTGAAACCTGCAGAAGGTTAGTGTGGATAATAGAGTTGCTTTGGAACTTGCCCTTCCCGCTTTGTGTTCTCATTGCCATTTAGCAGGTTCCACAGCAGATCTTCCCGCCCTTCCTCTCACTGCAAATTGACTCGTTATTCTCGGCTTTTCCTTTCTCTCTGTTGCTCTTGTGTCAGTAAACTTTCTCAAAGGCAAAAGCGTTGGGTTCAGATAGAGCTCTCTCTCTAGCCTGCTTCTGAGGTTTTTTTCTTTAGTTATTGAGTGTTTGAATTGTTGCTTGATGTCCTGCCTTCATAGTTGGTTAATGATTGCTTGTCACTTGAAAAAAGCAGAGTGAAATGGAGAGAAAAGCCTCACTGGGAACACTGTTCCCAACATGAAGCCATTTTTCAAGCCATGCTTAATTCTCCTTCCTTCCTTCCTTCCTTCCTGCTTTCCTTCCTGCCTTCCTCCCTCCCTCCCTGCCTGCCTGCCTCCTCTTTCATGCTGCTCATTTCTATAAGGGCTAAAGGTCTTTGTTTTAAAGGAACACTTTTGGAATATTTAAACATGTGAACACTCCATAATCTGAAATGGCAATCCTGATCTCTGCTTACTTTGAGTTATTAGAAAGGAATAGCTTTTAAAAAAGGCCATATGCATAAAACCTATAAAAAGTTTTCCTCTTTCCTCCAAATCCTCTAGTGCATTTGGTGCAACATACATTTACCTTTGCTTCCTCTARGGCCATAGAATCATTAGAATTATAAAAACTAAATCTGAAAAGGATCTTGGGAGATCATCAAATTGATTACTTTTCCTCAAGGTAGGATCAGTTAGATCTATTTAATTTGTCAGAAATGCTTGTGATATGACCTAGCATATTTTTTGTATTGTTTTTCAAACTTCAAAGGTGAGTCTTTTGTCGCTGTGCAGCCCCAGAATGAGCCAAAACATGGTTGTTCTGGGATGCAGGAATGAGAAGCAGATGAACCTACAGCTGTAAAAGTTGCTCTCCATGCCCCTGTTGTGGGTGACGTGGTGCGCATCCTTACAGGCAGCCGGCCATTCCCCAGCTAGTGCAAGAACCCGACAGTYGGTATTTTGGCTCTTCTCACTCAGCAGCCAGGATGAGTCGTGCCCGTTGCCATCTGAGCTTCCTGAGCTGCTGCTGACCATAGCTACAGAATTTGGGGACTCTGTCACCAACCCTGAGAGGATCATGTGACTGAGAAACACTGATTTTTTAAGACTTGCACTCTCCCTAGATACCCTAGCACACTGTTTCATCATCATTAACATTAAGAAATTTTTCATATTGTCTGAGCTGAGCTTTCTTCCTTTAAAGTCCAGTTTAAATCCATTATTTATTACCATTTTCTCTATGAATAGTATTCAGTTCCCCTTTGCAAAACCTTTTTATATTTTTGGAATCTCTTTCTTTGCTCCCTCTCTGACTTTTCTTTTGGCTGAGAGGTTTGACTCCAATATGTTATTAGAGCCACCTTCTGAATTTTTTTGCACTTTAAGTTTACAGTGGGAGTTTTGCCATTGGTTTCTCTGGAAATAGGAAATAAACCTCAGTGCCTGATTGTTTCACTGCATGAAATTGGTTTTAGCACTATGCCATTGTTTAAAAAACCCCAAAATTGCAAACCTTCTGTTCTTTCATCTATGTGTAGTAATTACCACGTATGAAGCAGGTACCTAAGTGTGTGATATGCAGTTAAAAATCAATAGAAAATTAGTGGCCCTAATTTTCCATTTCTGAGAAAAAAATGGTTTCTGATCAAAAAAAGGGCACTGATCAGTGTAGTCTGTAAGTCGGGAGTCTTAATGAAGATCAAAGTTCATAAAATTGTAAAAATATATATGAAAAGCAAGATGAAATCCATCATGTCATGTTAAATATTTGTGATCTTTTACAGCAAATGATTATTGATGAAATACTAAGATTAGAGGTAGAATTCATCAGGCAAAATTGGTTTTGAATTGTCATTGAAAAATATCCTGCTGTCACAATGTTAAACTGGAGATAAGGTTAATTTGCAGGTACAGGTTTAAACGCTGATGGAGACAAGGACAACACCAAAAGATCTTTGTATTTAGTTGTTAAGAAAACATGCTGAAAAATTGATAGGCAGTAAGAATGGGAAAATCATTAGATATTAAAGGTATAGGCCAGAGAACATCTTGTCTGCACAATAGCTTGAGATAGATGAAAGGTAGAAGGTGGAAAAATCAATCAGAGAAAAGGAAAGAACAAGCTCTGTGAGCAACAAGACAGAGCAAATGGGAACGTAGTGAAAAGCGGAGACATGAAACATTGCATGGAATTGTGAACCCTGGAAACAGATCATCAGCAGTCTCCAAAAGAGAGACATTAACTAATCCAGCAGCCAGTCTAATTATCACAGCTGATGTTCTGAGTTTACCACATAATATAAAATGACAGATTGGACCATTTTCCACTTCTGCAATCTTTAAACTGCATAAACAGAATCCGTGAGAAAATTGCCAAACCATGTGCAGAGGGGCATGCTCTGTCAAATGCTATTTTTATACTTCTTAATTGTATTTTTGTTCATGCTCTCTAAAACAGAAAATCAATATTTCCTATTGGAAAAGGCTRAAATTGTTACAGACTGATTTTTCAAAGCCAAAAATCTCAAGGAAAGGAAAACAAGGAGAGGGAAGAAGTTAAAAGCCATCAAACCAAGTAAGATGACAGCAGCTGCTAAGAGAAAAATGCATGGAAATTAAAATAGTATTGCATGGCAACATAAGGGCAGAGAGCCTAAATATATCCTACTGGAGAGCTTTAAACATCAAAGAAACAGCAGAGAGGGGTTCTCCAGGCCCTGCTTTCACTTATTGTAATTATTGCAGCTATCAGAGCTCAGTTTGTTTTAAAAGGTTTTCCTGAAGTAAGTTATCCATCCATGTTATACAGCTCAGTTCCTCAGAAGCAGTGCAATTTTGATATGTTTAAATATGCAGTTATGCAAATTTCATCAGATTATCTTCATGATTCCTTTAATTCCTCAGCTCCCTAATCTCCTCCTCATTTAAACAGATCTACTTCTCCTGTCCTAGCCCAGCAGTAATCCTCCCCATACTTCTTCCTCACAGTGTTCAATTCCTCCTTAAAAATCATCCTTTTTGCAGAGTGGRCACAACTCCTCGGTCACAAAGATGCCAAGATGTTCTTGCAGCAGCTGGGGTGGTGGCTGCAGCATTTGCTGCTCCAGGGGTCCTCCCTACACTGTGCTAGCTCACTGGATGATGGAGAAGACACAAGGACAGAGAGACAGTCTTTGATGGGCAGGCAAGAAGCAAAAAAGGTTAACTGAAGTCCTTGAGAAGCCAGACAGGGTCCTTGACTGCTGAAAAAAGGCRGTTTTCAAACCAAACCAAGGCTAGRCAGTCTAGGTGAAGAAATAGAAATGAGGAGCTAAATATATGAGATAATCYCTCAGAATCACAGGGTTCAAATCAGAAAACCTGTGCTTTGCAYGTCTAATTCTTTTGAATGCTCATGCTCATATCTACATCTTTCTGCATGGTTATTCTTAGACAAAAACACAGCCTGAGACAGGCAGGGATCTCCTCCTTGTATCTTTTTAAATACAAGTTTATATTTCCCAAGGAGTTATTTTCCTCCTAATACAACTCAGCTTTGATTTTGGTCTCTTCTCCCCTTCCGATATACTATCAGAAGTAGTATATACTATGTATATGCTATGTATACACTAGAAGTAGTACTATGCTTTTTCTGGTTCTCCCAGCAGATTGTTCGGCACAGATTTTTAAGTTTTGTGCTGTCTCAAAAATCCAGAAGAAATCCACCTCTTGATTAATTCTAGTACCATAAGCCACATCCTTTTCCAGATACTTTATAACTGTGGTGATGGTCCTCTGGGAGATTCTAGGCAAAACTTCCTGTCTTTGCTGAAAATTGACCATTTATTCTTTCCTTTTGCTTCCAACCTTACAACAGGAAACCTYCAAGAGAAGACCACACTTTTTTCTATGACAACTTCATTTCATTAAGGTGCATATGATGAGGCACCCTTCATAAACCTTTTAGAAAAGTAAGTAAGTACTTTAGGCCAGCTGAATCTCTCTCATTCCTGTGTATTTTGGCTCCTTTAATGAACTCTGACAGAACTGTGAGGCATGAGATTCTTCTGTTGTGTTGACTCTCCCTTGTTTATCAGAGATCTTGTTAAGCCTAAGCAAGGTGTAGATCTAAGGTGTGGTTCAGGTAAATATTGAAATAATTCCATATTTAGAAAGAGTCACAATTAAAACATTAAAGACTTGGTTGTACAGTAAACTGGATAAACAATCAAACCACTAACAGGAAGGTTTGATAAGAGACTATTTCTTTACAGGACTACTAGGGTTTTTCAGATCACGACATCTCACATAACAGTTTCMTTCCTGTTATCCATAATGGTAAGATTATTGACATGTTAGAATTTGGTTATATACAATGTGTTAGAAGCACTATTCTTTSCTTTTTGTTTCTCAGGTATAAGTAACACCTGTACATGTTACCAGACCCTGCATATGTGTTGCTTGGCTCTACATAAATTAGATATGTAGATTATCAGTTGTTTTTATTATCTGCAATATTTGATCAATCAACTATTTGATAAGATAATTACTTTGTATGTTTTTATGACAGACCAGAGTGACTATGCAGCAAATTTTTAAGGTCTGTTTTGGTTCAAAAAATTGTTCTCTCATGTTACAATATGCTTTGTATACTCTAGAATATGAAGTGGGGTGGAAGTTGCTCAAGGAGCTCTCAAGAAAGCCACATCTGAAGACTCAGACAAGTGGAATACATTTGGGTTGAAGGGAATTCTCTATTATAGTTGTTGCTAATTCACTAGAAAGAAGGTAGATTTATTGGAAATCTTAAGAAATCATCAGAGCTGAAAATATGGGTGATTTATGTGTGAGGTTACATCTCCCAGTTAACAGCTCATCTTCCCATTTAAATTCCTCTGGAATTCCTCAGGGATGCCACCTGAAGAATGCATTGATTTTTGTTTCTCTAAACCTCTGCTACTGGAGGCGCCGGTTGCTTCTAACAGCCCCTGTGAAGCACTGTTTGGCTGAAGCAGCTTAACCCAGGTCCTCCGCAGCAAACACCAGTGCAAAGAGCTCATTCAGCCGTAGCCCTGCAAGAGCGCTGTGCTTCACCCCGTCTGTGCATCAGCCAGACGGGCTTCCTGCTTCTGATGTGCTTGAAAAAGATGTTGTTAGCCATTAGCAGGCCGCTAATGTTCCCCCGTGTTCTTTAACATGCCMAGATTAAATGATAATTTTTGGCATGGCTGTGACACACTCTTTTTGAAGTTGTCCTTTTTTTGCTTATAATCGTCGTAATTTATTGTTTAATGGTGTCAGTTTTTCTCTGGTCTTTTTTTTTTTTAAAAAAAAAAACTTTTTTGAAAGTGGTTTATATTTCCTTTGAACTTCTTGTGCTCTGTTTCTACTCCCTGAAAAAAAGCCTTTTTCACACTTAACACTTCATCCTTTGACTTGTTCTTTTAATCTTTTGATAAGTTTCCGTATTTTCATATAGTTCTCTTTTTTTTAGGTTAAGTGATCCTTAGGTGACTTTTYGTAGCTTTATTCTTTCTACAAGAAAATGCAYTGAATTTGAATAATCACGGTCACTRTATCAGTATCATTTTGAAGCAAAACAGTAGCAAATCAGGAAAATTTGCTTCACCTCTTCCTGGATGTTAGTTGTTCTAAGAAAATGTAAATTAAATGTGTGTAAAATTAAGTGTCTATGTTACGCTCCCTTGTGACATTTACCCAGTGTGGGGTATGGGGATATGGGGATAAAACTCTTCCATTCTTAGTCTCCTGCCCTTACAGTCTCTTTGCTTTTCTTTAGCATATAACAATACCAGCCACTTCTCTGAGTGGTTAAGAATATGGCAATAATACCCTCTTCCAGTTCAGGCATGGAAATTTTAGTCTGTATGGATTTTGTGCTTCTTTGTAATACTGTTAACATTTTTGTATTTTAGTCCTATTTTACTCTCAGTTTTCACTCACATGTAACTTCTTCACAAACAACAATGCATACTACGTTAATCCTATATACTATAGTAGTATATAGTGTAGTATATAGTGTATACCTATATACTGTTATATAACAAATGACATGGAATATAAGGATATAATAAATATAATGATATGATATAATAGACAAAATATGATATAATCAATATAAATCATTATATAAGCAGATCATGTCTGGTAGCAGCTTGCACCGTAGATCACTTCTTTAATAGCAAGTTTTGAATTATCAGTGTTATCACAAAGAACTAAGCTTTCCAGCCCACCATCCTGCTTTTAGATTCTTGCAGTGTACGTAGAAGTGGTGTCTTGAGCTGTGACCTATTTTAATAGATCCATTTGAAACAGAGACTTTATTTGCTGAAACTCTATTTCATTGTTTCCTATTAGAACTTTATCAACTTCCATGTTAACCTTCATTTGAAAATATAATCTCTAGTTTAATGACTTCGTCCTTAGAATATATGTTACATGAGGCTGTGTCTCTTTCATACCTATTGGCTTTGTTTTTTTTATCTGTTGGTTTCTTCTATAACCCTTGTAATTTCCAGTGTGATCAGATGATTCCTCTTGTTTTAGACAGACATGTTAGTTTCTTTGTAGACCTCATCTGTCCTAAAATATCTCAAGTCTCAATGAATTAAACCCTCTCTGTCTTCTACTGTCTTTTGAATATGCCTTGAGCTGATTTAACAGGRCCTCTCTGCTCTCTGTGGTCCCAGCCATGGTCTGAGAAGCACTTCRGAAAAACAAAGCCACAGAAATTTGAGTCTTGACCTATGGAGTAGCTCATTTTTTTGCATTGAGAAACTCCCCTTCCTTCCTTATTGCTGCGGTCTGATTTCCTCCCATGTCCTGAGGAGTTAGAACTAAATGGTCTCTTTTCCCCAGGATTGAGTTCCTATGGCATCCACATCTCCTGCCCTCCTGGTGCTTTAGGCASCTGTGCCAGTGTGCTCTGGGAATGGGATACACAGGCACAAGAGCTCTCAATGTCTTCCCTCAGCGAGTTTCATGTAGCAGGGGTGTTTTCCTGGCTGTCCCACTGCAGGTAGGAGCCAAGAATGGAGATGTCATCCACTGATCTGATTGTATTTATTGCTGTCACAATAATTCCTTGATGTTTGTTCTTTTCTAGGTCAGTTGCCAAATAGCTGAATACAGAGGAGCAGGAAGATGGAAATCTATAGAAATCTGTAGAAAGTGAATGGACAGAAGGAATCAGAATCAGAAYCTGCTTGCAGAGAGCAGGAATGCACTGGAAAAGTCTAATAACCGAGTTCTGACACCCAAATCCCAAGAAAGAGACAAGCAAATGTTGAAGTATGTTGAATTCTCTCCCCTGCCCAAGCCAGTCAAGCGGGCTCAGGTTGGGAGTGTGTCACAGCACAAAGGAAATGATTGTGTGTGGCTGCTGTAGTGAGGCTTTCATTAAAGCCTTGGCAACAGCCCAAAGCAAGTCTGTGTTGGAGAGATTTAAGTCCAAAAGGCACAAATAATTCCTGTGCAACAATGGAGTTTGTGCTTGTGAGAAGAGTGCACGTTCATCACTTTTACATATCGGGGGAAAAAAGGGAAGAGTGATTCCTCTTCTGCAAAATCAGCAAAAATGTTCAAGATATCGGTGCTTTGTTGCTTTCATTGAACTTTTTTTTGCAATATTGCCTCAGAAGGCCTCTCTACAGTAAATACACTTATTTTCAGTTTAGGATTGCTTCCCTGAAAATAGTGATGTCTGAACCAGGCGRTTTTGTGGGACAGAAGGCAGTCAATACAGTGAAATGTCTCTGACAACAGCTTGTGGATTTCCAGAGTGCTTTAGATTAGCATTTTCCTACATCACCAGGCCTGTCACTAGGCATAAAGCTAGCCCCAAACTCTTGAACAAGTCCCAAAAACATTTTTTYKGSMRRARGAAAAAAARARAAAAGRAAAAACGATGAAGCTAAATTGTAAACCAGATTTGGATTCCTGTTTGAAGGCTTGAACCAGTCACTATTTCACATGTATAGACCCACTCTGTAACCAAAAGAATGTATGTTTGTTCTATATGTTATGTTCATTCAGGTCTATAGTTCCTTTGTTGGACTTTTCTTTGGAGATGCCCTGGCTGCATCAGGCTTTTGTTCCACAACTAAGTTTTGAACAACTGAGGTTCCCTTGCAGGTGTGACCTTGTCAATGGCTAAGGGAACCTTGCTGCCATTTGTCACTGCCTCTGATACTTTGTCTTTGAATGTTTCACTGCAGACTGGTTATTGAACTGCTGCTGCTGCTGCTGCTGCTGCCAAGAGATCCACGCTGCTGGACCTGGTGACACGGACTGATGTCTGTCACCTGTGCTTTGGGAGGCACCGAGCCCAGAAGGCAGCGCCTGATGAGAGGGCTGGAAGGAGCTGCAGCTCCCACGCAGTGCCATAGCTGGAGCAGGAGCATACGGGGGCCTCCTGCSCAAGCGAAACCCTGAAGGAGGGAAGCACTGCGTGCGCTGCCCTAGGACTGAAGAGACTTGAGTTCTCTTTAGGTCTCTGCCCTTTTATTGTAGCTATTGACATAAAGCAGTAACATAAATGTGGTTAACTTTTTATGTGTGCGCATGGCATCAACTTATCATCAACCCACCATCAAGCATTTATAGCAACTGATAATTGATCTTCATTTAAGAAGTCTGAAGGGCTACCAGCACAATTAAGCACAGCATAGCCTTTTTAATTTGCTATAATCCAATATTAATTGGATGTATTAAGCAAGAGGATGGATTGAGGAGTGAACAGGATGCTGAATCTTTGGGCCATCTCAATGTCAGTGTTGCTTACAGTTAGGCAGTTTCTGCAAATTGTTTCTGGCAATATCATTGTGGTCAGTGTCTCTGGCAATATCTGTAGTGGGAACATTTTGCAATTCACTCCACAAGCTTGACTGTTTGGATTCAGAGAATGGCATGCTGCATTGTAAAGAAATGAAGACCTAAGGTGGGATAATGGGCCTTGACATGTAATCTCAGAAACACAATTGGGATGATGAACCTCAGAGCTTGGAAACACTTTCAGGATCTTCAGGTCAACCCACTATTGTAGACTTGCCACGTCCTGATTAACTGTCTTGAGGACAACCTCTGGAAGACAAGAATGGCTGCAATGTCACCAGCACTRAGACATTCACCTGGATCAAAGCTTATAGAACATGGGGAATCTGGGAACTTCTCTGTAATCATATGGTTTCTCTGAGAATCAAAAGAGGGATAGGTATCCACTTAAAACTTTCTATAGGGATTCCATCATCAAAAGATGGCAAGGGAGAAGAAATAAGGTTCCTGACAGTGTGTATATTCATTTTATTGTTTTGTATTCTCTTCTTCAGATGTTGTTACTATGGCTGTCACCACAGTATCTGAACATCTTCCAACAAAATTTGGACATATGTGCATAAACTCAGTTATGAGTGTATGTTTCCTGCTTTCTTACTCTTTGTTTTTTCCTGGGAACTGAGTATATATTTCTGGAGGAAAACAATGGCAATGCAGTTTGGGTAAAAAGAGAGTAAAAGGAGTGTCTTTTTTTGCTTTGATATGCTATGAAAGAAATTATTATGGAGAGAGATGAGGTTTATGGTAGTGATCAAATGAAACAGAAAATTTAACATATGGAATAAAGAGAGCTCAAGAGCGAAAGTCGAGTCGTCTGCATTAATCTAGTCCCCGAATGAGTGAAGAAGAGCTTGCCAAGTATGTCTGCGTAGCTTGTTGACCTTTTAGTGCAGCTTCCAAGAGAGGAAAAACATTAGCCTATCCCACGAACAGAAAACCGTCGTGTTGTCATAAGGCTCTTGGAATCCTATTGAATTTGTGGCTGTGGAAGCAGAAAAAGCAGCACAGTCTGTGAAGATAATATTTCTAGGTTGCCACAGAAAGCGACCCTATAGGTCTCTGAGACATTTTGCATATTTCTTTCTTTTATTTTTCCCCTACCGTATTAAGGTTTTTACATAAGACTTGAGAGACGAGGAAGACTGGGCTTTCAGCTTTTTTCCTTTTTCCTTTTTTTTTTTTTTTTTGAATACAAAGAGACATTTCCCCTCATGTTAATTAATTTCTCATTTTGGTATTGCTTGTTCTGACTACTTTAATTTGCATTTCACTCGTATTGCTGTCCCTGTAGGTGTGCACTCCTCAGGGTAAGCTGGAAGCTGCGTCTGTCTGTTCTGTAAGCTTCTTCATACACTATTTTGTAAGAGACCTAAAATGATGGGATCAATTAGCCTCTAGAACAGATGTTTCAGGGAGATTTTATCAGTGTCTACTATTACCTGATAGGAAGGAATAAAAAAGATGGGCCTGACTCTTTCCAGTGGTGAAATGGAAGCAAACTTAACTACAGGAAACTCCATTTAAATGTAAGAAAAAAATATCTGTAAGAGTGGTTGGAATAGGTTACTCATAGATGTTGCCCGTAGAGTTTGTAAAGTCTTCGTTTCTGGAGTTACTTGAAACCTGATTTGAGAAGATCCTTTCAAGCGCTCTCTGCTTGACTGCTCTGAGCAGGAGAGTTGGACTAKATGGTCCAAAGGTCCTTTCCAACCTCTACCATTCTGTTATTCTATCAATTAACATGTGGAGTCATCTCGGCAAATTGTCAAAAAGAGGCAATAGCGGAGGCTGTCAGCGGGAGGCTGACAGTGTCACATGAAAGTGTCTTGCTAGTTTGAGGTCAGTGATATCCTTTTTACGTGAAGGCAACTTGTAGTTTTTTCAATGTTTGTGGTTGTCACTAAAGCAAAGTATAGATATGCTGTCCTGATGAGGTAAATTAGAAATGACTTCTTTTCTTCAGTGAGATATGAAGATATGATCTTACTAGGTATTACTTACTAGGTATTTAGCTGGATATTGAACTTGTTTAGTTGCTGAGGATMTCTGTATGCATGATAACATTTCAGATGGGAGACCTGCTAAGTACCTGAGCTCCCAGGGTCTTTAGATGTYGGCAAATGTACCTTAAGAAAATAGCTCTCCCTGTACACATGCAAGATGGGAGCAAAAATGGGTTATTACTGCGCTGGAAATGGATCTCAGAATCAGTTTTTGACAATTCCCAAAAAACCTCAGTTCCATGTTCCCGAGATTCTTGTGAAGCATAGAGAGAATGAGACTGACTGAAACTGCTCCCAGAGGACTATTACCTGCACTGAGTGTACTTCTAATCAGCCTTGTTCAGAAGGGATGCAGCAGGTAGGATTGGAGCCTGGAGAAYTGCAGGGAGACAAAAGGGGCATTAGCTCTTCTATTTGTTTTCAGYTCCTGTATTCCAGCAGTGAAAGAAGTCATCCCAGATGGAGTGGTGCTGAACAGAGCAACACATCGTCCTCCTTCTCTTCCTCAAGCAACCAAGCAGCATCATATATCAGGAGCTGGTCCCACATGTTCCCACTGCTGTTGGACTAAAAGAGGTAAAGATCAGCTCAGTGCAATTATTAGACTGTAGAACAGCTGCCATGCAAAGTCAGACAGAATAAATTGCAATATTCTAGCCTGGAAAAGTGAGGATGGAAAGGGGAATATAAAGATTAGTAAAATAATAAAATAATAGCTGATGTGGAGACAGTGGGTTGGAAGCAGTTATTTAGGGCTGCACTAGGGACACGTGCTGAATTCCCTCTCCTTCCCCATTCCCTCCAAAATTAAAGAACAGGGAGMATACTTATTTCTTTAACACCCAGTGAAGTTGTGGCTCTCACTGCCTCAGAAGTGTCATAGTGGCAAGAAGCAGAGCAGGGACACAGGGCAGGAGGAACAGCATAGCAGATCTCAGAACTGCCCTGTTGAGCTGGGTTTCCCAGATGACAGCTAAATCTTTTCCTTAATTATACATTTGGCAGTATAAACAAAATTTTTATAGAGTTCAGGTTTTGTCCCTGAGAGGATATTTTAAAACCACTTAATGCAATTAGAATTGTATAAAGGATGTAAAATCCATTGCCAGGAGCAGAAAGCAAAAGAAAGGGCCAGCAGCAGGATAGCTTATGATAACAGTGACATGTATCATCCTTTCTTCCTGCTGTTATGCCCTTGTGTCCCTAAATACTGTCATCCTAATTATTTAGTGTCACATGCCAAACACTGATGCCTTACACTATGTTTATTGTATGAAACCGTGAGGATGCAGTTTGGAGTCTTTTTATGATAACTRCTATTAGGCATGCTTTTTGTATGTTTGCCTGCATCATTATTTGTCTTCAATAGATTCTCTAATCTTTGTTTGTGGTGATGATGTCATTGCATGGTTAGGCATTGAAGCCCAGTTWATTTTCTTCTTTTTTGTTTGTTTGGTTTGGTTTTGTTTTGTGKTTTTTTGKGGGG
>PTEX01000068.1:1379262-1418533 GCA_003342815.1 Eudromia elegans
TCCGTTTGATTATCTGGTTTCACAATTAATGTTTCTAAGTTAAGAGCCATTGATAAATCAAAGTAGAAGATTCTAAMTGGAGGCATGCCAATCTATCTGAGTGTAACTTGTCTAGTCTGTGAGCCAAAGATGCCTATTGGATCATGACCAATAATTCTAGTGATCTTGAATACACAACTTAATATATTCACATAGAACATTCTGAAGCCAAACTAGTGATTTGGCTGATTATTGGATCAGACAATCACACTTCTTTTAGTGATTTCTGAAAGACTGTCTTAGGTTAGAGGATGATATAACCATGATCTGAGACTGTGTCCCAGTTAGAGAAGAATGAACTCAGTCAGAAATGAAAGGCTCTTCTGCCCTTTAATGTTCTYGTCTGAAGTTTAGTATACAGGTCAATGTGCCGAAGGGTGAGGAGAGAAACAATTTTTCTCTTCCCGCAGATCCCCAAAGGTCTCTTGGTCCCACCCCTACGCTTCCAAATCTCTCCTAGTCCCCAAGTTCAGTCTGTCCTAATCTGTAGTCCTTCAGACACAAGATTTCACTTCCTCTACACACTCCACCCAAAGGCACATATACCCTCATTTCTAACCCATCATTCTTCAACCAGCTATCATTAAATTAAAATTACATATACTCCATCATTCATAGCTTCTAAACTTACAACACATATATTCAGCAGCAGATGGAAACAGGGAGAAAAATTGCCTGTGCTGCTGAGTTTCATTTCACAAGGCAGACAGGGGCTATAGATCAGGAAGGAAGAAGAAAGAGACTCAAGAGGTAGACACACACTTTGTTGTATTGTAGAGGATGACTGAACAGCTGTAAATAAGTAAAGAGCAGGAGAGATGCTGCGTGATCAGAGAGGGCAGAAGGTTTGCAGCAAGACTGGGAAGAGCTCGGGTTATGCCAGGCAGAAGTGAAAAGGAATTTCTGTGARTAAGGTGAATTTTCAAAGACCATGCAGGCTCAGGGATATCTCCAAACAACTCAGCCCRAGTATCTGCTATTCATGAGCAAACTTTTCCAGATATTTTCCTCATTAGAAATTAAGCAAGATGATAGTTCTCTTACTTTTGTGTGAAGAATACCTACATTTTAATGTTATTTTCCCTAAATAAGCTTTGAGTGTTGAGGCCTAGCATATGATGAGTCCCAAGAACAGTCTCCTTCACTGGTCTGTGTCACCAGGTTTCAAAGGCAAGTTTGTGCAATGGGTAGAAATAACTTTTAGCCAGAGCAGAGTTAATACTGGAATGGACACAAATAAAGCTTTTTCTCACATTAGACAGACTTCCTTTCACCTTTTTTTTTTACAATTTAAAAAATGTTTTCTTAAAGACTGAGGGCAAATTTATGCTGCACCTCAAAGCTCCTGGTTTCCTCTCCAACTCTTCGACCCATCTTATTCTAGTTATTGCTCTTTGTATTGCTCCTTTGGCATGGCTGGAGCTCMAAGCTTCTTTGACTCTATCTCCTTCGGATTTCTGTTAGTGAATGGACATAGGTAGTTATGAACCAAACATYGCAGAAGTCCTCCCTGACATAGCACAGCGCTCACCCTCTGAGGTGACAACCCCTAGACTGCCTCATAAACATCTGGTGGCAGTGCTGCTTGAAGAGCCCCWTTGCCCACCCTTCACTTGCACTCCTGTGCTCCTCCTCCTCCTCCTCGTGTGTCAGCACAACTGGGTGCACAGCTGGCTGAAAATATAGTTTAGTTTAGGGTCCGTTCCCTGATCTAGTTCTCCAGCACGCCTTGTGACGTGTGTCAGCAGCACAGCGACGCGACTGAGCAGCCACAGGAGAGCAGGGCTGCTGCTGAACACACAGGTCGATCTGGCCCTTAGAAAACAGTAATGATGAAAAAGAGAGGAGCCGTTAGCTCACAGCGTGCTGTATGAAAGATGAAAAGTGTTTGCACAGGAGGGAAATGGCTCTGAAAGTTTGATCTGTGCAGAATATCCATATCACACGCTAGGAGACAGAACTTTTTGAAGTGTGGAGTATGAGAGACCTACGCTGTCTATTGATTTTATGGTTTCCTTCAAAGCYAGATTTGGACTTCAGTGAGCCCATATTTATTATTTCCCTGAAGTGGTTGACAACTTCAGTGTCTGGTCTTGGTAAGGTGCTATAGCTGTTTGTAGCAGCTGTGTTTATTAATGTCTAAATTGATACAGGGTTCAACAAATGAAGACACACTAAAATATACGTGCAAAGTCTCCAGAGACTGTATGAAGGAGAGAAGTGTTTTTCAGCCAGTCAAGGAGTTGTTATTAGGTCGGGCAAGTAGATCAAATAATGACTGATCTCTTAAAGTAACATTTCCATTTCCATTCCCTAGTTTTAATTCTCATCTTGTTATCCATTGAGTAAGACGAAAAATAAGTTTAGCGGGCACCCAAGAAGAAGACAGAATAATGATAGAACTGGAGGGTCTTAAGGGAAACATTTGAAAAAATAAAGTTAGCATGCTTCACTGGGAAGCATCATTCAAAGTGAGCTGAGGGAGTGAATAATCAACTGAATGTGGGGAGACAGGACTTACTGATATGATCTTAATGGCAGAGGATTACACAGACTTTTCTTTATTTATTAGTCTTTTATAAGCACTTGGAACTGAGTTGTTTGTTTTGTAGATAGCGATTAAATGCTTCTATCTGCATTTCGCTTTAATCTGCTTTACCTGGAGGTGATTATAAGGCAGCTGATTGTGCACGAGGAACATCTCGGGTTAGATGTGGACCGTTCTACAGGCCAAGCGCCGGGCTGCACGAGCCAGCCCCCTGCGCGTCAGCCCAGGGGCAGGAGGGCCCGTCAGGGCAGAGCTCTGGAGGCAGCGGGCAGCTGGCTGGGAAAGGCCAGGGCTGGCAGCAGCGCCCTCCATGGAGCCGCTGGAGCTAGAAAATCTCCCTGGCACTTGGCACGCCAGCCGGGRGCACATCCACATCCCTCAGCCCCGCCGTTTCCCCAGGGAACGTAACACCCCGGGCTGTGTCTCTCATCCTGCTGGGCAGGGCAGGCCAGGAGAGCTCTTCCCTCTGCCCCGCGCGGGTGACAGCGGAGGTCACAGCAGCACCGCGGGGGCAGGCGRCAGGAGTCAGAGCGCGGTCGGTTTCAGCCTCCTAGCACAGGCAAGAATACTTAGTGCCTGTGCTTAGTGCTGTTGTTCCTAATGCCTTCCCTTACCAACTTAATGTCTTCAGCATCTGATAAAGTGTGAAGGGAATTAGATTATTCCTCAGTCTTGCTCTCTGGACCAATTTAGGTGGAAGCCCTTATTGCTGGCACATCATTGCAATTCGCAGTTTTGGGGTCCCCAATTTTTGCATCGYTTGCCTATCCTTAACATCCCCATGGAGCAAAACAGACGACTGGACACATGTTGAGAGGCCACTGAAAAGAAATCATGATAATCCAGGAACTAGATTTTCTCCAGGTGCTAGAGAAGAACTCAACAAATTGGTAAACACAAAGTCTCAGGAAGTGGATTTTGCAGGATTTGTCAGTCTTTGCTAAAGTGACTGGGAGCGTCAGTCCTTCTGTAGCTGAAATTCCGGAAGGTTGGCTCAGGATTTGATCTGATAAAAGTAAATACTCCTGGATAATGGTCATGGCAGAAACCTGATTTCTAACTGCCCTGCCGTATCTTTAAATTGGACCATTAGCCTGCTACACACAATTTCCTCCTGCCATTTATAATTAACACAGAAAGACAGGGTCTAATGTAATATGATATGGAAAATTTCGAAGTAGATTTAAATTTAAAATGGAAAATGAAATGATGGTCCTGCGTGTAAGGGCTGATGTAAGAGAAGAAATGCATTCCTCTTGCCTAATGAATTTACTGGGAAATATATTGCCAATTATGCTCGTCTCTCTCTCTCTCTGCTAAAAGTCACCAAATAACAGCCACGGTTATTTAAAGAGCTGCCTGTGCAGGGCAGACGGGAAGAAAGGAGCAGGAACGCGAGGGCACCTGTGAGGCTGGCAGATGCGCCATAAAGCGGTGCCATAAAGCGGCGCCCAAGTTGGACTGGCTGCGAGACAAACCATGWTTCACAGGTCGTCTTTACACAGGTGGCTCTCCGGAGGCTTCTGGCAGGTGCTTCGTGCTGCGAGTTGGCATTTCACTGACAGGGAAAAGGCAGCCAGACATTTAACGGTTGCACTGGCACATCCTCCCCACCAAAGCCTTAGGAAATGACGTCGTTTTGTTTTGTTTCCTTTCAAACAATATTTCTGCATCATATTGACACAGTCTCTGTAAACCAAAACGAACCAAATATTTTTCTTCCCCCGAAAACGTTTTCTGCAGTCACCTAACAGAACTGAATGAGATTTTTCCTGGAAAGTAGTCTGAATTTTATCTTGAAAAGGAGAATCATCTCCAGTAATTGGTGTTCTGCAGCAAAATATACCGAACTTTTGTGAAGGATGTAAACTTAGGAAGAGAAAACCTGCAAATCCTGCCGTACTTTATCACTCCATTACACTGGTTCTCCATTAGAATTATGTCACTAATCTCACAAGAGTTCTGCTGGTAAATGACAGGTTTTTGAATCAAGCCAAAGCATATTTGGTCCTGACCTCATAGCCCATGTCCTTGTTCTTTCTCCTCTTTTAACATCATTGGGCTTTTTGGTGTAAAAGCTAATTTTGGTGGTTTAAGCAGGTCTGATATTTCCTGGCTATGACAATAGGCATGAAAGGGAAGCCCAGCCATGAAAGTCAAACCCAAAGTTGGACAAAAGTTGACATGCTCATCTAGTTTGGATTTCTGAGTAGCATTTTCCTGAAATTTGTGAATTTGTTGCAATGTACTGACATAGAGAAAAATAATTCAGATGCTTCTGTTTTGCAGCAGGTCTCAGGTTTAATAATTCCCTGCAAACCCAGCACTCAGATTAGTTTTCAAAGACCCAATTTTGAAATATTTCAAAACTCATTATTTACTTTTGCTATTTTTTTTCCTTCTTTTATTTCAGCACTGAACAACTGCCTCCTCTGGATGAAAAACRCTAGAATTTGACAATAGCTAGGATTTAAAGAGCCTGGTTTCTAACTTACAAGTAACATAGCAACGTTACAAATTTAGCTATCRTGTCCTTCTTCCACCTCTGACTCCRAAGAACTYCTTTCCAGGGGAGACTTCTCAGAGAGACCTCTCAGATCTCTYTGTCTGAGAGAAYCACCCCCCACACACACAATATATAGGTGTATGTGCATGCTAGACCCTCGCAATAGTGCATCTACACAGAAAAGGCCTGTGGAAAGAACCCAGCTAAGATGCTGGAAGTTTAGTAGAGTCATCACCGCACTCCAGGCAGTAAGCTGCAGAGAGCAGGTCTCTGCGGTACAGGAGCCGCACAGCCTGGGTCTTTCCCTTCCTTTTCTAACGCTGGAAACGTTGGTGTTGTCTCAGCGCTGGTGTTGTCTCAAGGGTTTCCACACTGCTTGGAAGGGCAGAACTGCTCCATGGGTCACAGCATCAGATGTAGGGCTGGTTCTCTGCAGATGTGGTCAAGGAGGGAGCCTACATGCAGCTCTAAGCCSTTGCATCTTGGTGCTGACGAGTGGGTACCTGCTAGCTGGTTCAGCTTCTAAAGYTTTATACTATGAAAGAAGGGAATGAGCAGACCGACTCTCAGAAAGTGCTGGGAACAAACTGTTCTCATTAACTTCAGTGGGAATAGTCCTGARAAGAAACTGGTTTGACTAGTTTCTTGGTGCTAGCAATCCCTATAAGATCCACACTGCAGGGAGATGCCAGGTTGGATTAATTATTCTAGAATAGTACAAACCAGGATGCAGTAGAAGTACCATGTGTACATGTGTCAAATTGTGAACAACACTCCTGCCTACACTTCATTTTGAAACAGGCCCAAGATCTGTCAAAAATAGAAGGTATATAATAACTAAAAGTGATTAAAGGAACGTGAAGTTTTAAGCAATCATCGTTACAGCTTAGATCTAAAAAGCAAAACGGCCATGACACTAGCTAATGAGTTCAAACTCATGAACTTGAGCTAATCTCTGGCTTGATTGCAGCCTGTCAGCGTCCTATCAATCTGAAGATGAAAGAAGTCAAATGTCATTTCGTTTCAGTAAGATGATGTGAACAGGTGAGACTCTGATTAGAGACCTCTCAGCTTAAAAGAAAGAAAAGAAGACAGATCTAAATGCATACAACATCTTCTTAGTACAATCCCAACATAATAGGTCTATTGCAAGACTTCCAGATGACTCTTAAGGTCTGAAGTATCCTATTTTCACATTCCAGTTCTCTGGATCTGATTTTAACTCACAAATGAGTTTTGGAAACTACTTGGTCAGTTAGGATGCATTAATCAGGAGATTMTTCTGCTTCTATGAAATAATCTTTCTTTAAAGCTTTACAGTGACAATAAAATAAATAATTCTCAAATGTAAGTTGGATCATCTCCACATGGGAAATAGGGACCGTGCCCGTCTCCGCCAGCCCAGTGATTCAACTTCCCTGCCTAGCCTTGAAGAACTGAAAAGTCTCCAAATCACAGAAAAAAAAACCAAAAAAAACCCAGTTTAAGCAGAAATGCCAAGCAGACGAGGAAGGTAAGTGACTGAAGTGTCTTATATATGCATATTACAGTCTCTGTGGGGAAGCACTTGCTCTCCTTTGGAGGCAGTTTGATCACCTCCATATGGACTGTTGAAAATGTCAAAGCCTGCAATTTAACTCACTGAGAAATACAAGATGTTTTCTTCCTTCTCTCCTATACATCTTTCTATCACCTGCCATCTTCCTCAGCCACTTCTAGAAACTATAAAATTAGGAATGACAAAACATGCAAAAATGAATCATAGGTAGAAGTGACAGCTCAGAAATTTCAAAATGTGCTGTAGGTGGGACTTTATTTAAAATGGAACATAAAAAAGAGCAGGAATTCTTTGGGGAAAAAAGTGAAATATAAAAATCTAAAGACTCAGAAAATCCTAGTATGAAAAGAAACAGCAAAAAGTCAACAGAGCCAAGTGAACACAACAAAGAGGCCTTTGTAAATAAAGTAACAGATGCATCAGAAGCTGCTAATTTAGTTTGCAACCGAACATTGACTTCTGTTTTAGTCAGACCTGTGCAGTTCACTCATTCTCTCTACCACTTTAAATGTGTAATCAGATATATCAGATCACATTTTCTTTCACTTTAGAGGTCTGTGTGCCATTGATGATTTGCCACTCACAGTAAAAGATAGACTGATGTGTTGTTTTTACCACTGCAATAGCCAAAGCTGAGTCAGTTGCTTTGAATATAATTTTGCAGGGTTAACTACTCATTCTTGATGACTAAGCTGTGTTTTTTTTCCCCTTATCAGTCACTTACAGTAAATTCTATAAGCTAAAGTGATCTGATGAACTTTGAGAATTGAATCTACTATGAGAATTAAATCTGTTACAGTACACCTAGTCCTTACTCTATGTCTCAGTGCCTCTCTAAATGTAAACATGGAATTACAAGCAAGCCTGTGTGTGTGTGCATCCACAGTGGTGTTCAAAGCATCCTTTTAGGACAGGCAGTCCAGCAATTGCATTTATTACTCCGTTTTGGGGACAGGCTTTCAGATTTCATTTTCCTGAAGCAACTTCCAATTCTTTCCTATAATAAGGCTTTATTCACCTCCTACCGATATTCAGACTTTAGTCTTTTGCATGGAGTCTGACCTGGATCTAAAAGCAAACATTATCAAGTCTAGCCAACATGCTGCACTGTTGGTAAGTCTTCAAGTGCTTTATGAGAAGTGCTTCATAAGAGAYACAGCCATTGCCCCAAAGAGCTTCCACGTTGCATACGGGCCCAAAGAYTGCTGGAGATGTTTGCTAATGGGTAAGGGAGAAGCATGAAGAAACAGCGGGATGTTTCTGGAGTACCTTCAAGGCTGTTGCTAGACATTACTTGAAAGTCTAGCTCAGTAGGGAGAAACTACAATGAAMAACACAAGATTATTTGGGGAAAAAGATGATGCCAGAGCTACCCAGTCATGATTCCAGAACAACATCAATCTGGAGCTCAGGCTATCTCCAACCTTTGCTGCTTATTGTATTAAGCAAGTCTCTTTCAGTAGCTGGACTGTGAGCAGTACAGAAGGAAAAAATCTGTACTGTAAAGACAYAGTAAGTGGCAGTGGATGGAGGTTTCTGTTTTCAGTTCAAGACCTTTGTTCCATTAGAAAGCAAGCTGAAAATTAGTTCTATTTTAGTGCTTGAGATGTGTTTGCTTTGAGAAGTGTACTGGCAGATCCACCTCAAAGCTCCAAAGATTCAGCTAGGATCCTGTCACAAAAGCCAAGGCTGTATGCAACTTCATCAAACATTTACTTCATGTTGGGGATTGTGGAACGGATTCTGAAACAGCAGCGAAAGGGACGAGCTAGATGAGAGTTTACAGTAAAGTACCTGAAAACTATGCAAGAAGACTAAGTTAAAGTATTGATCTGGGATGTGGGAGAGCCAAATAAAGTCCTTGCCTTGCAGCTGATTTCTTCGGTGAACCTGTGGCTCTCTCTGGAGCTCTGCAAAAAAGGCATGAATCTATTTCTCTCCCTGCTGGGAAGAAAGGTGTTTAAGATTCTGAGACGCTGAGAAATGCCAATTGTAAAGTCAATGACATGGAAAGATGCTGTAATTCTCTAAGAAATTTCAACAAARTTATTTACTTGCAAAACCTGTACTTTTGTTACCTTTGGATGGATAAGAAACTATTTTATTGCTTATGATGTTGTTTCTTCGTTGTTACAAAATGGTAAAGATGGAAAGTTTTTTTTTTGTTGTTATTTAATTTATTAAATACACAAATGGTGGAAGTAATAGGAACACATAARGTCTTTATGTTTTTTAATTCTATACTAAAATATTTTTATAAAAGATTATATGATTTTGTTAGATTCATCAAACTATTGTTAAGAGCAAATTACACCGTTGATTTTTTTAAGCCTCTGGATTTGAATGGCAGTATGTGCTGCTGCAAACAATTTCTACTGTCTCTGTCTTTATTCACAGGAGAATCCAATCCAAAACTTGAGAGAGGTTGTGTCCTGTAAGTGTTTGGTYTGAGATAGGCTCTGTTAAGTTTAACTGTGTAATCCCTGTGGCAACTTAACCTTCACTTGTGACAAATTCTGTCTGAAGTGGCTGCTGCAGGTAATGATAGAGATACCACAGATTTTGTGCAAAGGAGGGTGTAAAGAGATTGCCATTACTCACAGGTTGTATTGTGCACATATAGATATGTACGTGTAAATACGGTTATTGCTTAAAAGAAATCCTTGAGATCTTCCCTTTCTCTCTCTAAAGTATTGAAACACATGTGAACTGGAAACTGTTTGTCAAGAAAAACCTGTTAGTATTGCTTCTCCTTGAATTTGAAGGCTTTTCTCATGGATGACCCCCTTCCAGCCTCCCTGCAGTACTGCGCTGTCTGAAGCTGGGGAGGGACTTGTGTGCTGAGCTGTGACAAGAYCAGGCTCTCTGCTAAAGCTGTTTGCTGATGACTCGCACCTCCCCGGTCCCCAAAGAGGGTTTGTGTACACCGTGTTCAGAAGCTCTGCCCAAGAGCACGAAGGAGAAAACCCATGTTCTCATTCGAACATGAGCAACATGTCCTAGAGCAYAGATTAAAAGAGAATTGCAGCAGGAGGAGGCAGCTGTCTCTGAGCAGCATTTGATGATCATCTTATGGATCTGACTGGGCTCTCTGACTGTCCTACCATCCCTGCTGGCTGKTTTTTTTGTCTGTCTTTTGACTAAGAAGAAAACTGTGATGGATTATCAAACAAGCTCAGTCTTTATTTTTCTTTTCTTGTCCTCCGGAAGTTTGTGAAGCATGCTTCCATTCCTAGAAATGCTACCTTCAACAAGCAGCACAAGTGTGCGTGCTTTCGGACCCATATCCAAGCTAATCTTCTGTGCTGCTGTAGCATTATTTTTGCAAGCAGTGCCCAAATTATCCATATCTCCAAAAGCAGACACACAGAAGAAACACTGCGTGGGCGAGTAGCCAGCATCAACGTTTTCAGTCCTGCCTCTCTCTTTCCTAAAATGGTCTCTGAAGTGATTTTGCAAAGTACATGGTTGTAATTAAGAGAGAAAAATGAGCTGTTAATCAGAAACACACTCTGTTTGCTCTAACAGCACAGATACACCTGGGGCAGAGATTGCCATGTGTGATACATCCATATTAAACAGCATATGGGCAGGATTTTCCTTCCTTGCTTGCCTTTGCTTGGTTTGAAATGAGTATTGATCTTGCCCAGATGGCTTAAGCCCAGGCAGACTCTGGCTGTCTCAGTTGTCCATTGCATCCTCAGCTATATTCGGTGTTAGCATGAACGGTACTTGGAGTGGCTCTGCGGAGAGCGCATGCTGCACTTGGTGTGCCCTTTCATTGAGCCCACTAGCACAAGGCAGAAAGGCCACTGATTAATACACTGAGGAGACTGCTGTTTATTGGGCACTAGACACTGAAGTTCAGAGGTTAMCTGGAAGAACAGTGTCAGGTTCACTTGGGATTTGGTGCAAGGTTGTTTATGAGGTTGCTATCAAGTTCCGTTCTTCCTTTTCAGGATACCTGAGTGACCCACATTCATAGATCAAACCCAAGACAATGTGTTTACCTGAAGTTCTTTCAAGGCATGATTATGGTATACAATTACAGGCAATTTAGACAGTTGGGTGGCTGAATGCAACTTTGATGTGGTGGCCTGGGCCTTTCAGTCATAGAAGTGAAGGCAGCTCCATTGATTCCTGGGCCTGATAAGGTCATATGGTAGCAGCTTCAGCAACAACCTGTGCTTTGCCTCACAKTTTTTGTTCAGACCGGGATCAACATTTCTGAGGACTCAGGAGAACCAATATTAAAGCTGAAGACAAACAGCAGTAGCAGTAGAGAAGCCACTTCAGGTTGACTTAGGAATAAACCCAGAGATAAACAGTAAGTGCAATTTCCTTCTGCATTTAGTGTGCTGTTGTACTTCAGATTCAAAAGCTACAGCCAATATTCAAAGTCAGTCATAAGGCAACATTTCCATGTATAAGGATTCCTTTGTTAGGCTTCAGAACAATGTAATATTACAACCAGAAAGTATTGTAATTAAAAGTCAKATTTCCTGCAGCACAGAACAGACACAAATGGGCTAGAAGTGATTAATAGAGTTCATTCAATGCCAAGGAAATTAACTATTGAGGACAAATGAGAAATCCTGGTGAAGGAGGGAAGATAGTAGGTAAGTGTACTGTRCTTTTATGTAGCTGGACTGAAAACTGCAGTGGTTCAGAAGCTGTTTCATGCGAGGTTGCTATTATTAAGTTGCTAAGTCCTGATACTGGCAGGCCAGAAAGCTGAGAATAGAAATAATTTCAGATACCAAATTTTAATTTATTGCCACAAGTCTATCAGAAATCACGGAAATGCCTTGTGTTTTGCAGGAAACCCAGTCTYATCATCTCTGAATTTGCCATAATGTCATTAGAAAATTTTCCTGAGAAAGGGATTCTAGATGYCCTTAAGGGAACAGGATTGAAGCTCAATAACTAGGAAAGACATCTGTTCTCAGAAGACTCATGACTTCATTGACAATATGTTAAAGACATTAATATACAGGGTAGAGATTATTGTAACAAGGGAGCAAAATTCCATCAACAAAATTTTATTTATTATTGAAGTCATGTGAGTCTTGCAGGTTTATCAAATTCACTTTCYCTGACCCACCATCCTAACTCACAACCCCCTCCCACCATTAACTSAGGTCATGCAGAAAAAAATAATTTTCCATATTCCGAATTTGGAAGACTSTTAGCTCTTAGGCTTTCCTGAAACCCTCGTTTTATTTCACCGCAATGAATGTCAATAGATARTTTTCATTTCTCTCTGAGACTGACKTCAACACAGAGCTTGTTTCTGGCCTGTGTTAGTTTGGTGGGAGTCATATATCTAACTCATGCTAATGTCATTGGAGCTCAGCTGATTTGAATGATTTCTGGGAGATATCTTCCAAATAGCATCTGACAGAGCAGATGCTCTGGGTAGGAGTACTGGCATTTGAGTCTGTATCACGGTATGAATCTTGACCAAAAGCTCTTGGACTGGATTAAACTTCCATTGTCCTTTTCTGTATAAACGCTGATGCTTTTCTGCTAGTCACTGCCGCACATCTCCACTGTGCTCTGTGCCTTTCTCATGCAGATTTAGTATTTTCTTTCTTTGTCCTCTTGCTTCTATCCCTTTTGATTTTTACCGTAATGCAGGGAGTTTGAAGAGACAAAGTTTGTCATGTCTCAAGACATTCATTTTATTTGAGCTGGTTGCTCGTGGATACTAGAAATGAATATTGGTGCAGAAGTGAGCAAGACACTTTAGCATGAGCACAACATTTGGAGAAATACAGCGATTTCCAATGGAAAGCTTCATATTCCAGCACAGAGAGCTCATGTTCAAAGGGATTTAAAGTCTCTCTCGAATGTACTTAGAATAAGGGAAAGCTATCTCTGTGACAGATGACTATTCCCTTGAGAGCCAGATTGAAACAAACTGCCAGTTTGGGCCTGTGCTTCATACACTGAAAACATCTATTTACTCCGGGGTCATGAGATTATGATAAGACCAGTTTAATGACTGTCTTGGTCAGAACAACCACCCTCTAACCCAACATCCTGTTATCAAAAGTGTCTATGAACACRTGCCTAAGGAAGAATAAGAAAATGCAAGTGTATGTGACACTTCCCTCTAARTCTTTCCGTGTCAGGGCCTTCCTGACCCGGAAGACCCTTCTCAAAGCATTTTGGAATTGCACTTACAAGTAACAGCCTGATCACTCTGCTCTGAAAGCTCGTTGACACCTACACAAGACTCCACTGAAAAGCAGGCTTATCACTGCCTGTATGTAAAGCTGCTCTGACTCTGTCTGGATTATTTCTGATACGATGTTTATGAAATTTCCTCCCAATTCTGTATACTTTCTATTATTTGCCCAATATGGACATCAGTCTGATGTTCCTGTAAATCTCCACTGGGACCTCAGCATCACATATGTTACCCTCCAGGCTTAGGAGCCTACACTGTTTAAAATGAAAGGTTACACAATTCTCTTAGCAATTCAGCTATTTCATCCTTGACTTGCTTCAAAACTCTTGAGTGAATACCATCTGGTCTTGGCAATGTGTTCCTGTTCTTTATATCATTTATTGCTAAATCCTTTCTATARTCATTTCAGTATCTTCTCTGACCTGAACCAATCCAAGATTCTCTCTTTACTATTGAGTAGGTTGAGGAGTAAAGTAATTGAGTGACTGATGCTCTCCTGAAAGCAAAGACATTGGTTTTGACATCTCATTTGAGCTGGGCTGTGATTCGATTATATTGCATCTTTTAGCCAATAATTGAATGTGCAAAGGTACCCTACACATAACAGTGGTGGTGTTGTACAGAAATGTTCATTTGTCAGCTTTAGCAGTTAAGGGTGGGTCTGCTCGGACCGCTGAGTGTGCTGCTTGGGTAGTAAAGTGCAGTGATGTCAGGATTACTATCACCARGAGTTCGTGTCTTTCTGCAGAACAGTAGGTATTCTCTGGAATTAGAGACGGTACTGTGGGAGCTGCATGATGAGAAGACAGCACTGTAACAGCGGGCTTGCAAGGCTCTGTGCCGTACAGTGGCAACGCCAAAGAAATGCAGCTCAGAAGAAACTTCTTGTTACAGCTGAAGTGAAGACTCCGTGAGCTCAGGGCTAAAACTAGAGTGTGCAGTAATTAGACTGTCTGTAACTGAAGGATACTCTATGTAGCTTCACAGAAGTGATTATAATTATTTTGTTATGGATGTTGAGAGTTATTTTCTAAGCCATGGGTGGAATTATCTTGCCTTATGCTAGTCTGAATTCTATTGAACTTTACTTTGCACTTGCTGTATAAGTGTATCAGGCATCATTTTGCCCCTGCATCTCCACATCTGCTCTTTTTGCTTCGATCCAGAGGCAAGTGGGAAAGGCTGCTTAGTGGGAGGTGTTGGTCAGCAGGGAGGGACGGCTGCTCCCTACAGGGAGAGGAGATGGGAGCTAGACCAGGGTGACTGCAATGAGGGCAAAGCAGCGGCCTCATGACAAGGGCCCAGTCCTTGAGKAGCAGGAACAGAGCAAGTCCAGTCACGACAACCAGGATCAGCCACACTCCAGTGATCTCTAAACTGCGAAGTAAGAGGCAGGGCTGAGACCAAGTCATCTCCACAAGGCAAGCTCAACGTCAGCATGATACAAGGTTCTGAGCTCAAGCAAGCTCCTGAGCCAAGGGTCAGAGGTTTATATGGGTTGTGCCCCCCCATGAGGGTCCTTGCAGTTCTTTGTCATTACTTAGCATCTTTACAGAAGTGTGATCCAGTGTTATGTGGTTGCAACATGTCAGAGCTGGCTGCACAGGCATCCAAACCTCAGAGAAGGGGTTACAGAGCCCATTGGTGCACTCAGAGCCCTTGGAAGGTACTTGCTGCACTAGGTCTCACATTTACAAGGTTTTCACAGTTTTACTCTCAAGTCTTTTCTGGATTTTGGCATGTCTCGAAAGAAATTCTGTAAAGTGGTTCTGTATGCCAGCAGATTTCTCCTTGGATCAGCACAGACAATCTTCCTGACTTCTAGGCCTTATAAAGATTTTGCTTCCTCTTTGCTTTCTAATAAATGAGAAAACTTGGATCAGTTCATACTGTTCCTTCAAACTTCTTTATTTTACTGTCTCCACAGTGAAATGCTTATAGAACTTTTCCTGTCAGCTTTCATCTCCTCACTGCTTCTTGCTCCATAAGCTGCTTCTGAAGAAGACACTAAGATCATCAAAACAAATCCCTAGAATATACATGCAGATGTTCCTTAAGCACTTGTATAATTTATGGAGTTGGGCCTTGAGAGAGCATCTTATCTCTCTGGCCAAGTGCAGAATAGCATCAGTGAAGACTTTCTGGTCATGTGACAAGAGCAGCTACTGACAGACAATTTCTTTGATTTTTCTTCCCTGACAAAAAATGTAATAATTAAGTCATAATAGTAGGTTCCTTTTTTCCTATTAGTACTGAACTGATTTCATCTTATTGGTCATCCACTACTAATTTCATATCATAATTAGAGCTGCATAATCACGGTCTCTGCTCTGGAAGATATCTAGGTGTGYTTACACTATGACAATTGCATATAATTTGACACAGGAATCCGTTATGAACTTAACGTTATCAAGAGACTGTTGGAAATTGCATTATATTAGACTTGATGACTGAAAGGTTTTCTCTTACAGTGAACTGGGATCATCATGATGACAAATGGCATTATTGATTCATATTYGAGTGACAGAACAGCTAAACAAAAGGTAAGTTAAAGGACGGTCTGTAAATACTTCATTCAAATCTGCTATTATCCTGAGTGTTTTTATCATATTTCAACATTGGTTGTTAAACACTGTCCTGTGCAGTTTTAGTATGAGATCAAGTTTTAGATTATGACCAAATATCCTTCTAATCTTAAGAGGTGCCTTATTTCAGTCTACAGTTTCCTCTTTACTACAGATCACCAGTCTGAATTCCTAAAGTGACTCAGGTGCAAAATGCCTTTTTTTTCTTTTTTCCCCCCAAACTCTGTTTAGTCACTGAGGAGGCTCACTCAGCAAAGTAGAGAATAGTTTTAACTATTTGGGATTAGGAGATACATATATACCATCACACACAAYTGCACAGCCAGTAAAATACATTGCTGCCGTGTGCCGATGCTGAGTTATCTTCCAAAATTGCTCATTTCTTTTACCAAGTCAGTCAGTAAAGACAGGTGTTTGCATTTTAGCAAAAGGAGCCTGCAGTTCTGCTTGAAAAAATACTAGAACCATAAAGTTATCTTTTATTATTATTATTATTATTATTATTATTATTATTACAGAATTCTCTGCTGTTTATCCTGATCATCTTTGTATTGAAAAGGAAATTTAAGAGCACAAATATCAATTTCTTATTAGCAAGCTACAGTTTAAGCATGGCAATATCCTGAAGTTATTCAGACAGTTCTGAAAGAGTATATTTTCTGCCAGTACTTTACAGTGTTATCTAGATTTCAGTCTCTATACCACAATGCAAGTCTTTCTCAAAGGTGTTTTCTTCCAGCCTAATAGTCCGAGCTATGGAGAGGAGTAGAAATTAGCACTTACAGGAAGTCATTTGTAAGGTTTTCCTTTGGTTTCTGGATGCTTTCCATTCCCAGGAGCCCAGGAGGACTCCAGGGATCAATGTAATGGCAATGGGGGATATCACATCACCCTGGACATCACTCCAGCACTACATGCCACAAAAAAAAGGGRATAGCCTACAGGAAATAAAAAGCAGAGGAGCATATGCTTCTCTCTGGCAATGAAAGGAATTAAAATAGTTTTCTGGAAAGTAATCTCCTTCTAGCTGATAAATAAAATACGTTGTTTTTCTTCACTTGCTGCCTTCCATTACGTGGTTATGAATTATAAAGAGACCTTTGTGGCTCTCTGCACATTCCTAAGAACATAACAGTCATTTTCCTCCTTTTGTCTCTTAGGAAGAAGGCTCTAAGTACACCATCATCAAATACTTTCATATAAAGGTTAGTGATTAATGCTTCTTACTGTAAGAGAAATGGTTGGATGTCTGCTAATGCACTTGCAGATATTCCCAAAGAGTGGCTGTGGAGACACTCTCCAGATTTGCTTTCAATAGGTAATGACCTGATGGCAGAGGAAAACTAAATTGGACTGATGGAAATGTATTKTCACTGTGTCTTAAATCCAAATCACCTAGTGAATTTCTGTTTTTCCTCTATTGTTGGCTAGGTAATGAAGGATTGACTTCTAACATTCATTACAAAGTTGCATTATAGTTATAGCTGTGAAAACGCTCTCATGATAAAACCTCCCATWCAGCTGCATAAAACTTTCCACCAAAATTACCCTTTGGGCTGAAATTACTTATGCTTGTTCTGCTCCCAGAAGTGATTTGTTTTTTTGAAAGCAGTACAATGCTGGTTGKTGGTGGTGAGATAAACACATAAAAAAAAAAAAAAAACTTTGTTGCAAAATGTGATTCTTTAATCATTAAGAAATGACTGACAGTCACAGCTTCAGACTTGCTGGACTTCATATCCAAGGAGGGCAAGTGATTTTTGAGCTTGAAGTTTTGTTAATTAGAAGTATCAGAGCAACCTTACCATTTCCATTTATCTTTTCAATGCAATCTTCAGTCATTCTGCAAAAATAYGCTCAGGATAGTCAAGCATGTTTTCWTTTCTGCGTGTACATGTATTTTTGYGTGACATTCCAGGTGAGTGAAGGCTTATGTGGTTAACTACCTAGTTTGGGTAAGTAGGTWTATGTCTGCTGTCATGTACATTCACCAATTTACACATATTGGTGGTAACTTTTTTWAATTTTGATGAAAAAATTTAATGAATAAAAGGCCCTCAGGACTCTCATCCTTTCTTTTCCTTCCAATGGGTTATCATGAGAAGGTGCCCAGATCCAGCACTGAACAGCAACATTTTAAAGTTCATTGCAATGGATGCTACTTTCCCTGTCTAATATGAATTGCCTCATATAAATCTTAGGAAAAGAAAGCAATACACCAACAAATTTTCATGTATGCAGTTGAAGGTGTGAACTATGGACTGCTGGGTGAGCAAATCATTTATAAAAAAATCAAGATTCTCTTTGTTATTATTTTCAGATTACAGGTGGAACTGAAAGAGCATTCAAATGTAGCATATCAGGAAAAGTAGCTAATGTTCAACTATTCATCTTGTTGTAAGCATGAGCAAATCCATGGTTGTTCCATCCCTTGGTTTTGCAAAGTCAAAGATGTCAGTAAAAAAGTTATTCCAAGCAATAACAGTAATGTCGTTGAAATRACCCGTAGCATCACAAAAGAGGCCATTGACCTAATAGGATGAGGAGGTGAGAGAAGGGAAAAGTCAGGATGTCATCGGACTGACTCTGACTGAGACATTTTTCTTCACATTATGAGGAGTATCTCTCATTTATAAGAAAAGAATGAGAACATCCTGAAATAAAATCGGCCAGTAAAGCCTGCAAGGTTTCAGAGCTTATGTATGTCCACCCATCCATCCTACTCCTGCAGTTGTCAGTAGTGGCCCTTAATGGCAGTCCCTCAGGAACATGGTAGGATGCTCTGCTAACTGTACGCTAGGTTTCTGTGGTGCAATACACATGTGACTTCTCCTCTATTTGATACACCCTGGGAAACCTGGACTACAGCCTGGCCTATACCTGGTTYAAAGGGAAACTCTTATCTCTTGGAATTCCATTTTATCACTCCAAGGTTAGTCACAGCCCAAAAATACACAGGGACCCAGCCTCCGTTGTTTTTGACTCATCACTTCTAAATACGATGAAATATTTAGGAGCTTTAGGGTAACTATTTGTTACTCTGTTGGATCTATAAATATAAAGGAAGGGAGTGAGTTGTGATAGCTTGATAAAATTAGCCTAGCATGCCCCAATCTTCAGATTAGGGCTGACGTTTTCAACTCTGATGTGGTTGCAGTATACGACTGGAAGGAATTGCTCTGGGAATCAAAATGGAGATCAGATGGATTACTAGGTCAATAGTAAGCAGGAAAATTGATTTTAAAGAAGTCCCCACAATTCTGTGGGGACAGAGAAGAAGTACTCAGTCAGAAGGAGAAGCAGTCTGCATTAGTGAGCACTGTCATTCRGGGAGAAGTAATAAAGTTATGGGAAGCATGGAAGGATGTAGACAGAAGAGACAGAAGGGAGACAGCGTTAATAGCGGGATACAAGCGAAAAAATCCGCCTGAGAGGCAGCAAAGCCCCAGAAGCCGATGCTGTGGGTTCCCCTTCGGGTGTTCGGTCTCCCCCACCGGACACCAAGACTGGCGTAAGAGGTTTTTGGCCAGGCCTGCATCTCAGCTGGACGGAGCCTCGGGAGGTTTGTAATGGCAAATAAGGGGGAGATGGTGTGAGCATATTCATTGTATCRCTGGTCCTCAGTGCTCTATCAAGAGGTCTGTTTTTATACCTCCCAAATGCTTTGTGGTTTATGTTTTTTCAGAAATCCCAGTACTTTGAGGATGTGATTGTAATGCATCAAAACTTAATTTATCTCCGGATCAGCAGTGTCCTGGGCTCTCCCATTCAYCAGAAACAACCTCTAGCATCTCACAAAAAAATGAAAGCAGAAGCACTGAGGTGGAGASAGAAGCATCTATACTTCCTCTGAGACAGAAATTCTTCAGGAATATGTGTCTTTGTCATTTTAATGGCCAATATCTGAAGTATGGAGAAGCAAACAGAAAAGCACACCTTTCCTTCCCCCCGAGTGCAGAAGGCCCTAGTTACAGCATTACAGACACCTTGAGAATGCCGAGAACTTTAACAAAAGCTTCAGAATTCACTTTTAATGCTATCACACTGGCCAGAGGTTGCACTTTTGTGCCTTGCTTTAATAAGAGTTTTGCACAACAATGGGTGATCTTAAAAGAGAGCTGGCCAAAAAAAAAAAAGGTCACTTGTTATGTTCTGAACTCCTTAGGAAATCAGTGTTTTGCTCCTTCTCTCTCCAACAGCTTAAAACAGACAGTCAGCCTTTTCTTTCTCTCACCCTGAAAATCTGGGCACACTGATAATCACTTGTATCCACTGAATCCAGAAACTTGGATATAAGTGACCCTGTTTCGGCCAATGCACCACTGAAATCAGTGGGAGCAGCCCTGCTTGGAAGCGGCTAGCAGATCTGAGCTGTGGCCAGCGATGCTCTATGTGGCTTACTCAAAGCACAGTGATGTGCACAGAACGATGCTCGTTGAATTTAATGAACCTTAGCCTTGCAAGGATATGTTTATCCYGTCTTTTCCCTGTCCCACCTAGCTTTGCACATTCCTCTGTGTTCAGGTATAAAGTAAAACACACTGTAGTGTATTCAGGATCCCCTTAAATGCTCTTTGAACTCAGGGTATCATAAACAACACCACCAAGATGTTTGGATGATTTTTCTTTCCGGGCCTGACCTCCGCTTGTCAGTGATAAGCTGACACTTGGAGAGCTGGCAGGAGCTTAACCTTTRTAAGAGCAGAAAGGAGTGCTGCTCACAGCGGGGAGCCTGCTGAGAAGGGCTGACTGTTTCTGCCAACTCTGGAAATACCGGTCTGGTGCTTGGACAAGGTGGAGGGGGCTGCACTGTGCACCCATGTGAGTGACCTGCTCCCAGAAATTGCCAGACAGAACGACTGAAAGTTGCAGGCAGGAAGCCTGTTTTGTTCCGGCTTCCCCATTTGAAGTTCACGTGTTTTCTACTGCAATAATTATTTGGCTGATGCAAGGACTAGGTTTCCTGTGAAAACTGCACTTTTGTGCATTTGCACTTGTGTCTGTGTCTTCCCACAGTAATTTTTGAACCAGGCCCAGGATTTCACCCAAACCTGACAGAGGGAGATGGGGGTCTAGAAGGCAATCGAGGATGAACTTAGCTGACGGGTAAGTGCAATGAGAGCCCTCCAGGGCTGAGTGCCTTGGCATTAAACSTGCCCAGCTGTAAGAAGAACTTTGGCCAAAATTTACACTTTGTTATGAAGCAAGATTAGCTTGCAGTAAAAACCACGTGAACCTATAGAAAATGAAGCTCCTTCAGTTCCAGGATTCGGAGAACTACTTAATCTCTGTGTATTGTCATGCACAGCGTAACTGCAGGGAGGAAAAGGATCTCGCTCTCTTTTCCTCCTGCTCCGCAGCAGCACCCTCCAGCAAGGCACAGCCTGTGTGTCCGGTCACAGGGGTGCCAGGGAGGCTGTACACGCTGCAGGTCCCCATCACCGTCATGGATGTTGGCTTGTGATTTCCGTTGTGCAGCTCTTATTCTGGCATGAGAGATCTACACGGGTATGTGGATACAGGTGGATGTAGCTCTCCCTAAGGGCAGAGCCTCACAGTAGGGACCTGTAGATGTCCCTGCTCTGTGTTGGGGTGATGCCCATAACTGGTGTGGTACAAACTCAATCCCAAGGTAGCGCCAGTGAGCTGGAAACCGGAAGAATACAAAGCGTTATTTATTTCCTCCTTTTCTGCCCCAGGTAAGATTCTGCTTGACACARCGCGGGCTGCCCTGAAGGCACTGCTCTGAAACGTGCAACAGGTTATTTTGGCCTTGGCAGGGCACGCCAGACAGAGCAACGGTATTTGAAGACAAAGGCCATCCAGCAGTAAAATGTGCCAGATCTCAGTATTTGACCAAGATACTAATAYAGCTGGCAGTGCTGGCAGGGACACACGCCAGGGAGCTCACATTGCAAATGTATGCAGATGACTTTTTTCATATTGAAATTACCATTCTCTTTTCCTGTCCATGAACCAGAGGGAGAAGGCGTCGGCCTTTTTGGGCCTCTAACATTTGAATTTATGAGCATTCCATCCATATTTTTGGATGGAGAGAACAGCCATCGCTAGTCTTGCCATTGCTAAAATTAACTGACATCTTAGGCCATGTAAGCTGCTTATTCCCAAAATGTCAAGTCACTGGAGACATTGCTGCAGACAGAATGTTAATGGAGTATTTATGAGAACAGGCTCTAAGTATGGGAAACACGAGGACAAAGACATAAGTGTTTGAAAGTCATCTAAGTACCTACGGTGCCAGCCAGAGCGTCCTGTAACGGGGAAAGCTGGTGARACACCTTTTTAAAAAGTAGGCTGAAAGGGATTGTGGAAGTTTGAGATCTGTCCCTGCACATGCACAGAAACAGACGATCGAGGCAGATTTGTATCACGCTTCCTGTGGTGTGGTCAAGGCACATGATATTAATGATCCGGCACTTCCTTCCTTCCGCTGGCCTCCAAAGTCCTCTTGGGAATAGTACACCTGTCTCCCTTCTCACTGCCTTCAGTCTTCCTTAAAAAGAGAAATAAAAAAGAAAGGTTTAACAGAAAACGCCCCCAGACCTCACCCTCTGACATTTCTAGATGGGATCACCAGATGATCAACTTGTTTATTCTCCCTCCCCCCCCTCCCCAATTATCCTAATTGAAATTAATATGTTCTAAGTTTTGTCAATGTTGACGTAGGAATAGCTTGGTGATTCTSGTAAGCACATATGCTGGGTAACCTTGAATGTGACGAGTCAGAAGGGGTCTGCAGAAGCCAACACGATATCTTAATGAGGCTGCTGCCTTGGGGAAACCAGGCAGGCCTCTGYAATTGGGGGAGCCAGACTTAAACGGCAGCTGGCCAAGCGCAACTCTAATTACCGGAGCCACTTATCTGAAAACCTCAGGAGACATGACCGGGTTTCAACAACAGATGATTTGGGATAAGTAAGTACTGGATACTCAGCGTTGCTTGCTCTGGGCCATTTTTGAGTTTGGCACGCACAGGTGGCTCATGGCTTAAGCTTAAATATACTATTATCACTACCAATATACTCTTTTTTGCTCACAGCAGTAGAAAAAAAAATCTCWTCCTTGTCAACTTCATTGCCTTGGCATTTGCTTTCCTCGGTCTATAAGCTCCTTCTGGAAGGTGTTGGATAGACAGAGGGCTGAACGATCTGCCAAACCCCTCTCAAGGCTAGCCTTTTTGAAGCACATCTTAGAGCTGATATGGACTCACACTGCACCCACCAATGCAGTATGCTACACCTGCAATTTCATGATGCTTCTGCCTACACAGTGCATAGTGATATGCATAGTGATTGCCCAAAGATAGTGATGGAAGTAACAAAAGGAAATTGTGAAATAGTGAAATATTTCACTAAAACGAAACAGTGAAATAGCTACAACTCTACCTCTCATAAAATCTCTCTTGCTGTGATCTGTAGGATCCTCGGCAGAGTGGGCACCTTCTCCGGCAAGTGAGTAGAGATGTTTTGTCTCCTRCCTCACTTAAGTAGTATGGACATAGATGTGCAGGTAAAAAAAAAGTACATTATCACTCGTGAACCAGCAAGTTCATGAGGTTGTCTGACCATGACATCCAAACAGCCTGTGTGTAGGGACAGTGTTAATAGAAGGAGCCCAGCACATGCTGCTTTCAGAGGCCAGGGACTGCAGTGAGAAAGGCAGCGTCTCCCTGGGGAGTCCCCACGTCTTCTGCAGAGTAATAGTGGAATGGCRCCAATTAAGTGCCACAAATGTCATTTATTACCAGTTGCTCCCAAAGTTATTTGCTATGTTATCTGTGTCACCCAAGGGGCACAGCGTTTTTCCCTCTGATTCTAACATTATAAAAAGTATATAGCTTTACTTAGTAGCATTCCTTTAGCTTTCCATAGCCATTATTTTTCTCTTTTTCTATTCTTCCTCTTTCCTATTATAGATTTGCTGCCTGGATATCTTAACAAAGGCCAACCTCCTCATTACTGATCTCAGAATTGTGTATGACATTATGACAATTTTATGCATACACATTTTTACACGGTTTGCTTCCACTTTTTGTCAGCAATTATGAGCTGTCATTAAAAGCATGAGAAATGGTTACTGCACTGTGAAAATTTTACATTGACAAGCAATCTAAAGGGAATAAGGGGAATGGAAAGAGAATAAAAAGACTCAAAAAACAAATGTTGGAGAAGAGAACTAGGAAAAGGATGAATTAGTGGAAGAATGTCAAGAACAGGGAAAAGCAATTCTTAGGCTCTTTAGGTCAGTGTATTCTTTGGTACAGTGGAGCCTTTAACAGTTTTCTAACCACTGTCCAAGTAGCCATATCTGGAACAACAGGAAGGAGGTATCCCATAGGAGCCTTCAGATTTGTATTACTGTCCTCTAGATCATTGCATAAGCAAAATCAGCCAGGGCAGTGTGATAAACATGTACATAGGTGCATCCTCGTGGTTCCCTAGCCACTCAGACTGGTTTTCTGTATATTAGCTATAACTTGCTGTCACCATGCCACACAATCCTAGAGCTCTCTCACTAGCATATTCTAGGCATCATTGTATATCTGTATACCGTATGTATCTGGCATTTATAACAGAATTCCTGTTTGCTAGATGGGAAAATTTTAATACTATGGTGGTACGCTATTGTCTATGACAAGCTACAGCAGTATTTTAAAATTCCTGCCTAGTCAGTTCATGACACTTTTCTTTCCAACAGGAAGAGAGTGAAACCCCTGAGGAAAGCAATCTTTCCCTCCCAAGACAGGTGGAGTGAATCTCTGTCAGAGGCCTATTTCCCTCCRTGGTTGTTATGAGAACTGGTTGGCCACAGAAAGCAAATTCTTACTAGAAGAGAGTCAGATAAAGGGTTTCCACTTAAGAAATTTAAGGATAGTATAGTTAAGAGCAGTACAGTGTGTCATCTCTGTCACATAGTTATGTTTCCTGAAGTCTTTTCTCTGCGTATGAATTTGTTATRCTTTGCCACGGGAGCTTGTTTATTAAGAACATTCTCTGCCATGTTGCATTCTGACAGGATTTCAYGGTGAACAGAAACTCATAGTTCTGTGCTTATGACATACAGTGAATGTGAGGAAATGTCTGCTGTGATATAAATCCAGGTTTTAACAGAATGAGGGAGAGTTCCATGCATCCTGTACAGGCAAATCCACCTCAATCCACATCATCAGGAGGGAAAYATCATGATCATCATTAAAAGCAGACATGAGGTTCCAATCGTTCAAGTAAATTCCAGTATTGGTCTTAAAATATTCTGAGGCTAAGTCCAGGCGTGATTTTATTTCTGCTGGTCATTATGGTATTGCTTATGTGGACTAAGCATTCTGGCATCCCCTCAAAAGTGCAGATGTTCAGTGCTAGCTGTTTGAAGTGTTGAACAAGGATGGAGGTTATCTCTGTGGAAAAATAAAAAAAGCAGATATTTGTCTCAGTATGTAGGGTTCCTGTCTCCAGAAACAAGGTTGGAAAAAGCTACAGAAGTGGGGTAGTGGAAAAATCCATACTTCAGTTAGCTGAGCAGTTAGTTAACTGTACAAAAAAAAAATCCTCAAAAAGAAAGAAAAGGAGGTTATCCCTGAGCAGGGTATATCACAGACTTTCAAGGAGACCGATTACTACCACAGGTAAGTCATAAATATCATTGCTAAGTAATTGTGAAATAGAATCACAGAATATTACTAGCCTGTGACATTCCTGGGTAGGGAATATGAAGAAATAAAAATAGATAAATGAGAAAGGAACCAAAAAAAGATTATTTTTTCTTTGATTTCACATACAGGTTAAATCAGCCTTCCATATAATTCTGTATCAGAAAGAAACTCTAAGCAAACAACCTGCTCCGTGTATCATAACTGATCAAATAAATCATTGTCTAACACCAAGAAGGTTGGAAGAAATTTTAATACTATCAGGTTATTGAACCAGTGAGATAGAATAGCAGACCAGAGCTCTTCTTGCAGGACTTAATAGTCTTGAGTTATTGCTAATTGGTGGAGGAGGATTGAATACCAGTCAGTAATGTGCCCTCAGGGCAAAAAAACCCAACAGTATGCTGGACTGCTCTAGGAAGAAAGTCATGAGAAGGTCTAGGGTCTATTCAACGCTGATGAGGACATATCTGGAGTACTCAGTCCAGTTTTTGACTCTACAATACARGAAAGACAGATTTACTGGAACACGTCCAGTGAAGGACCACAGAGATATCTGAGGGAATGGATTGCCCCTCATAGAATCATAGAATCATAGAATGGCTAGGGTGAGGGTCTCATCTGGTGAGAGGCTGAGAGAGCTGGGACTTTTCATCCTGGAGAACAAAGGCTTTGAGAATCTTATCAATGWGTGCAAATAGCTGAAGGAAAGGTATAAGGAGGAATAGAATATATATATGCATATTAGATATGTATGGATATTTTAGATATATATGCATATGCATATTCTATGCATAGAATATATATAGTTTTTAAGTTTCCAAATAAGTATTTAATATGGTTGTATGGCCAGCTGGGAAACCTTTGGCCTCCCCTTGCAGTTGTATTGGTTTAATTAATTAAATCAGTATGTTCTAGTGTCCAGGGGATAATGAAATGACAAATCTGCTTTGCAACTCTAGGTAAATTTACAGATCTCACTGTATAAATGAGAAAAACATGTCCAAAGGTCAGAGYTTCTGCCCAGCTAGTGCCTCATTTTTGGCCTTTAAAGTTTTGTGCATATTTTTATGCATGTGATCCTGTTATATTAAACTCARTCTACAGTAGTACTTCCTTCCATCTGTCTTCCTTTGTGGCTTCTCTTATCTCTACTTTTGCCATAGAAGAGCAAACACAAAGATCAATGTCCATCAGCAGCTTTCATTTCAGAATAAAGAGAAAATTGGAGCTGCCTGTCTTGGGATGATATGCACCCTAAGTACTTTCAACTGAGGAGGCAAGAATTGTCATCAAGAGTCACCTGAGTGTATGTAACATATTCTGTGGGCAAAAAAATAAACGCGTTGCAGAGTAAAGGAAGGCATAGATCCATGCAAAGTATGACAAACACCAGCCACAAGAAAAGGTAAAGCCTCTAAAACAGGTTTTTAWACAGTGATAAACTACGGGTACATAGGATTGATAGCCAGAGGCAAGCCACACAATACYTGTCTTTTAAAGAATTTCCCGTATGCCCTCTGACAATGTCAGTAGCATAATTAAGTTTGGCTTTGAATTTTTCTAGCCAAGAGAAGTAAATAAGTGATGGAATTGAACTGGCACACAAGTGATTTAGAATTAGTTTGTACCCAGCAAAGGGCAAGGACCACACAGTTGAATTCAGTACTAAATGAGATGTTTTGGATTGTTTTAAAGCCCAGGGAATGAGCAAGGGGATTCCAGTTTGTTACAAGCCCTTTTCTACAGATAGTCTCATATGGCTTTAGAGTCTGCTAAAATGAGGWCAATGAATTCTTATCCTTTGCATGAGCTACATCAGAATTGCAGTTGGAAGATATATATACACATACCTATATATAAAATACAAATATTTGCTTGTTTCCTCCTCAATAAAGATAGTGTACTATTTAATTGAGTAGAATTTAAGCCACATAAGGTGACAGGTGAAATAGTGCCTCCAGGGAATTCAATAGAAAAATGGCAGATGAGTTCAGTGGAGCAAGATTTCATCCATATATACTTTTTGATGTCAAGGAAACCCTTTGGGAATAATGGGAGAGAGCAAAATGTACATTAGAGAAATCTTCTATTCATATGTACCTTACATTGGGACATTTCCTAACTGTAGCTGCCACGGCTTTTCTGAAACAGGAAAATTGCTGAGATATTGCTTTTTTTTTTCATCTTCCTAATTTCAATTCCTTAAAAACAAAAAATAAGACAGAAAACCTATCACAGTGAACTAACATTCCAAATTCTGGTAAATAATATTGACTTTTGAAGATAAATTTCTCACGTCCTAATCACAGGTGCTTTTCATATCAAGTGCCCTGTCTGCAGTATTCAGAACTAATGAGATTCAGTTATTTTCCTCACCTAAGTATGCTTCAAAATCTCAATTGATCAAGGCAAGWTTCAAACCTTAACAGTGCTAAAATGAGGAACACAGAGACATGTGAATAACATACGGGAAGATGGAAGGCTCCAAGTATTTGTTTTATGTTACAGAGATCATCAAATGCCAGTAGGCCTCTGCATGAGCAGAATATGCCTTGCACAGATGATAATAAACACATATCTCTATTTCCCGGAGGCTGTTAGACCCACCTATGGATAGTGTCTATTTTTTGCAAAATTGCAAAATAAGAGATCATTCTCATGCATTCTGTTGCACTCAGTTCCCCATGAGGTCAGATACACTATAGAGCTCTCTCTCAGCAAGTGCTTATTTCTCCAGCTTTCGAACTCCCAGAGCGGCCTGACCGTGCATCGACATGTGCTTCTGTTCTCTTTAAATGCGCACTAACCTTTGCAGCTTCTCTGTTTCACCTGGATATGTGYGTGCTCCTATTTTCAGAATGACAATGCTAAATCCTTTTTGTTGATCGTTAGTAAACCTGTCTGATTAACTTCCTAATCTAGATGCTAATTTTTCAGGGTTACTGCTAGGAGAGCATATGTTCAGTGATTGCAGTTTTATTGTGTTTCCTCAGATAATTTTACAGGAGAAGACTCTTAGATTTGCTGTGTTAATTTACGTTGATAGAGACTTGGCCAGCTCTTTAAATTTTGCTTTCACATTATTTCTYATGTTAATTATCAATACTCTGTTTGCTGCATCCAAAGAAAATGAAAAGTGTGCCTACACCTCCAAGTACATGAGAATATAAGGAAGGAGTCTTTCTGTTTCTAACTAAAGCAAATAAGAGAGAGGACTGAAGCCAGAACTCATTTATGGACTAGCTAGATCCATGAGTGCATCATGTACTCCACCTACTGTAAGTCCATGAATTTCTAAATGGAAGCCTACTGGGTTTGAAAATCTAGAATACTTTTACATTTTTATTTTTCATTACAACAAAAGACTCAGTTAGAGAATAGAAAGTTATTTTGCATTACTATGCTTTTTCTCATTTTAGGGAAAAAAAAAGAGAATCTTCTGAAAGCTGTATAAGGATAATCTTCATTAAGGCATTATTAACAAGGCATGTTATTAGAACTGTTAAAGTCATTGCCCTTTATTATAAATGAGTAAATTGGTTAATGAGAATAGCAGTTAATTGGGGGTATTATTGCCAAACTGGGAAATTATATGAAAGTTAAATACATCACAGTGGTTCTTCTACACAATTAAATATCTCGTAGGAAAGAGATAGAGGAGGAGAGTATAGGAAAGTAACAATCATAAAATAGAAGTACATTTTAGAAAGTGTAATGCAAGAGTCTATTAAATAAAACTGAATAAAACTCAATGGTGCATACTTATTCTGGTGAAATACATCTGAAACTACTTGCAAGTTAATAGACGGAAAATCTCCAAAACCAGCACAGTGGTGAAATGCTGTAGTGTAATCATAGGCTCATCTGGCTGGGTTTGAAATTTGCACTTTTACACTTGCCTTAAAATCCAGCCCTTGCGCCTGTCCTGTCTCAAGYCTTTCCTTGCCATATTGGTGAGTTTGATACACTGTGATAACAATGATCATTTTGGGGAGCTCTTTGCTGAAAGGGTTGTATTTAGCATTGGTTTTTTTTTTTTTGCAGGCTGAATGGCACTTTTTGCCCAGTTAGCTCTGCTGGATATTATTTGCTTTCCTGCCAAGAACTTTTTGTGAGGGAAGATCATGCTCAAACATGAATGCTAGTGTCTAAATCTGGTTCCAGTGATTTGATATCCTCAGGAAGATATTGGTGAATTGAGGTCAAGAGTAAATGGCATTTATCCTGTTAGACCTTATTTGTAAACCACCTCATTTTATTTGGAGAGCTCTTATCCAAGCTGGAGGGCAATGTATTGGAATATATACTTATTTGTGCCTCGACAACATGCTCCATGGACAGTCTGTAAAGGCTGAATCTATACTGTCTGATACTAAACAGGGCTGTGTTTAGCCTCTGAAGTGTTTCCTTTGGGCAGCTGTGATTCCGTCTGGGATAGTTGTGGTCAATAACCGTGCTACTAAAGAATTAAGCACCATGACCAACCTAAGAGGAGAGGCAGCTTGAAAGGTCCATGAGAGCAGAAGGAAAGATCAAATACTCTCTTGAGAAAGATCATCAACACCCCCTTGGGCCTGGAGTACATCATCATAATGTGGATAAGCTGCGTGTTTGTCCTGGAGTGTCCCTAGGGTCTAGGGTCTGTGACTGTGTAGTGATATCCTACTGGATAACACACAGCCATAGGGCAAAGGATTGGTGCTTATATCCGAGGTCATGCTGTGTATGATCACTACAAAAGGAAATCAATGCAGCACATGTTATTAGGAGCAGCACAGGAGACTTTTGACTCCAACACATTCCTTGCAGYGCCTGTGTGCAGAGTCTGCGTGCCCAGTGCCTCTGACCTTCAATGGGAAGACAGCGGGACCTCTCCCCAGGTGGTGTGCAGACAGTGCTAGCCCGGACATGAAAGGACTGGAGGGCACAGCACCGGCAACACAGTTTTCAACTCCATCTGATCAGCCTTTCAAGTCAGCAGGAGACACAATGCAAGGCCTTCCTGAACTGCTTTTGCCAATATGTCATTAATAGCTCATGAAATGTTGAAGAACAAGGTGCATGGCTTGTGTAACACTGAAAGCAGGAGGTGTGACACAGATTGGGTCCCTTGAGAGCATTGGCACTATTAAGAGTAATTATTCACCTTTTATAAGGTGATCARCTTGGGACAGACTGTCATTTATAGGGCCATGTAAGATGAACTACCAAGTTTCYAGCTGAAACTATAATGATGAAAACACAGGGAGTGACCACATCCCACACRCCCCAGCTCTTCTCAATGTTTTCTAATGAAGTACTTTCTCTTCCAATTTTCCAACTTTATAAGAAAAGAAATACTCCTCGGAGTATTTTTTGTGGAGGGGAACCATGGGACTCCCATGGGATGCCCCAGAAGTGGATAGTTTTTGTTGTTTGTTGGCAAGCTTAGATTGAAGCTGTAAAGGACTTAGGCTTTCTTCAGTCTGAGAGCTGCTTTGAAAACCTGAAGATGCCGTAGGAGGGGGTGGAGAGGGGAGGGCAGGAGGTCCATAATGAACAGTGTTTTCCATTCAGCTTCAGAAAGCAAAGCTACAGCATGCTGCCAATTTCGTGTCATTTGTCTGATGGTGGTGGCATGCTGTGGAGCGCCAAGCTGAGCATCCCATAGATCTCTTGCATAAAAGAATGTGTGGGAAGATGATGATACATGTCTTGTAGCAAAACAACACATAAGGGCTTCATCACTAAAGTCTCTTTCTCTTCATTTTTTAGTGTTACCCTGAAGCAGAGTTTGAGTTTGTCATCCTAAAGCTACAGAACAATTTGGTTCTTGTGAGAGATAATAAAAAAGCCTGCCAAAAACACAATGTGGTGGAAAAATTAAATATCAGATCATAGCTCTGTGAAAAAGTGTAATGTGGATTATCCACAGATAGTTAACTCCCATGAATACWGTACAGTTGGGGCATCTCTTTTTTTCTGATCTCATCTATCAGGGATTGTTCTGGTGATGTGTGCTTCATTTCACATCTCTCTCTAAAGAAAAGCAATCAATCAATATTTGCTCTTCCATTTCCCCACACTATCATGAATTATCGTTATGTTCTTTATCTCAGTGAGTGTAAAAACACAAATACTAGAGCTGTTGCTYGCCTCTTAACCTCTCTATTCTGGGTCACCATGAGAGTGGGTCATGGTTTTCTCTGCTAAGCTGAGGGCACAAGAGGGCTACTAAGTTTTTCTGTAATCCTTCACAACCATTTCCTTTTTAGCTTAAGCAGCTTTCAGCTTTCCAAGAGTCTTTAGCCTTTTATTCCTCAGTTGTTTCAGCTGATGTCTAGAATATTATCAAGGAGAGAAAAAATAATGTCTGAGAAGAAAGGATGCCCTTTAGGCCTCTAGCCTGCTGAGGGGAGGTTAATATATTAACATAAAGCAAACAGCTGACAGCTTTGACCAGGCATTTCCATGGCCTCTTTCACTTCAGTGTCTAAATGCCTCACAAATATCTGTGAATTTATTCTTACTGTCCCACAGGTAGCTTCGTAAGGCATTGTTGTTAACCCCACCTTAAAATACTGGGAGATATTAATTGAATTTGCCCAGAGCATGCCATGCCAACAGAGTTTACAAGAAGCAGAGAAGTCAGCAGATGTCTGAGGCACAGACCAGCATTTTAGCTGGGCTTCCCTGGTGGGGGCCCACCTTTTTCCTAAAGAGGGAAAGCACACAGAAAGCCTGAGGTTGGTGGGGACCCTGCTGTGCAAAAAAAAGACAAATTCAGACAACTAGAACCCCAGCTGAACCCATCATAGATTTCCTGGCATGTGAAAGAGGATTTGACTGCAGTCCTGCTAGAAATATAGGCAAAGTGTAAACTGAAGAAAAAAATTCTGGGTAACGCTGACTCTGAATAAAACTACCCTGTATACATCAGCTTACATACTGAGATAAATTATACAGAAATTGCTCAAGGCTACCTGCAAGTTCATGTAATATGCTAACTGTAACACAGCCTGGACTCCAGCCAGCAATATAAAGCTGTATTGCAGCATGGGCAGATGATTTCCCAGCAGTATGGGTACAGAGTAGTCTCTTTCCCTTTAGTGTATGTTTATATTTTGTATTTGAAACCATAATATACTTCTGTCTCACCCAATGGTGCTAGAATAAGGTAATTCATGGCAGCTGTTATGGATGGGAGGCATCAAATGAGTGACAACAGGAAACCACTCCCCCATCCTTCATATTCTCTCAGAAGATTCCCCCTTCAAACTGCAATGGGACACACTTTGACCTGGTGGGACAATATAGACCAGAAGTAGGCCAGAGATTTGCGGCTCTGCTTGTCTGGCAGAGTCATGATGGCTCCCCAGTGCTTGGTAAGATCAGCTGGATTTGAGCCTTATGAGATTTGAGCCTTATGGCTCAAAAAATTAACAGGATCCTACGATGACAGGGATAGCACTGGTGAGTAGAAAAAAACCCAACTCTTTCAAAGCACAAGGCCAGAGAGCAGTCTCACTGATGGGAGGGATTCACAGTAAGCTGGCCAGCATGGAAATCTGGTTCCTTGCTGATAGTAAGATCTTACATGTGATCATTCAAGGGTGRTGTTTTCTTACATCTCAGAGTCTCTATTCCATCCTGATGGATAATGACCTATCTCCAGTTAGTCTCCAGGTGTCTGTGGAAGACATCAATTCCTAATAATTTCTCGTAAGATAGGAYGGCTGAAGGGTATGTAGCCCAATAAGTCCTTGGTGATGCTATCAGGTGCTAAAAGCACTCATTTCTGTAGAAGGAATTTTTTAGAGATGCAGAAGTTTTTAAAATATGTACATCCAGTAAGCAGTAATATTGCTTAGCACAGGGCTTAGCCATTTCCATACACAAGGGATCTGGGAATATTTCCCATTAGCAACAATCTCCTCACAACAGCAGAGCTGCTATTTGATGCTGAGACTGCTATGACAGGTACTTAAACATATAAAAATAGAATCATGCTTCATAAATGTGGAARTATCACATGGTTGAATGCATGGAAGTGCTGAAGTGGGGAAAAATTCCTCTTATTCTATAATTATCTGTGTGCTAATATTACATTGAGTGCAGCGATGTCCTCTGGAAGTGGTAGGCCTGGCTAAATTCAAGAATGAAGCACTGTAGCAAGCATTATGGAATTTAAATGAGAATTGTGATTTCATGATGAAATTTGTTCACCTATACATACMATAATGGTGTAGATTAATATCAAGGCTGTATCTGTGTGCATACCCAAAGCACTTAGTCATCGAGGCAATGCAGGAGCTCCCCAGCTGCTCTCTGTGTTGATGAGGCAATGGATTGACTTGAGACAGGGTGATTGACTGATCTCCTTCCTGCCTCACAGCAAAACAACTGACTGATTGCTACAGCTTTGCAGGTGGGAATTTCAAACAGTCTCCTGCTGTGCCTAGATTAATTGATAGTCACTGTTTGTATGCTTCACTGTGTTGATTAAATCCCGTGGCAGAGAAATCCGGGTCAGTCCCATGAATACTACTGGCATTTCCTGCTGTAGATGAAGCATTTGACCAGACTGCATAAAGATAATTTTAAATAGACAGAAGAAGGTACTTCCACAAATGGTACTTCTACACCGGTACTTAAAGTTCTCAAGTCTCAACTGAATGATTCCTTGTGCAATCTAAACTAACTGGACCTGCATTGAGCAAGGAATTAGATTAAATGACCTCTACAGGACCTTTCCAATCTAAATTATTCTGTTTCTGTACATTCTTTTCTATATAGCATAGTAGTAATGAGATATTTTGTGCATCATTTAAAATAATCTATATAAATGGATCATACATGTGCTGGAATAGTCATATAGAATCACARGGCAGCTGAATTATGAGAAATCAGTAGAACAGGAGGTTGTGGTATCTCACCTGATCCAGCTGAAGGCACTGTTGCTGCAAGGACTCTTGCAATGGAAGACTCCCATCTGGACTTTCATTCAGATAGTAACAGATCATTATATTTGAGAGATTTATTTCCCACAACTATTACCTTATGCAAAAGATCTTGATACTCTTTTTTTTTTTGCAAATTCTCTGTCTGTGCAACAGCATCCCATGTCCTTGCAACAGCTGAATGCACTATTGGAAATGTTGGGAGACACCAGTTTGTGCAGGACTTTGCCTACCATGTTATGCTTCTTGTCCTGCTTTGCATAGGAGCATGAGAATRGAAGGAGTCTTGAGGATAACTGGATTCTGCGTGCTCCTCTCCTGTTAATAAATAGAATAAATTAAAATTCTTCTTTGCAAGATAGGGAATGAAGGAGTTGGGCAGCAACTGCTAACTTCCAAGTGGTTTTCTTGTGGGTTGACTTTCTTCTCCACCAAGATGGTTCTTTCACTATATTCTTTGCAGTGGAATGCAAGTGAGTTTTCTTTACTAAAAGGAGATACATGGCAGATATTGCTGACAGTTAAAAATTGAAAAAAAAAGTTCAGTTTGTTTTCTAATATTTGAAGCAAATCTTTTACATAACAAAAAGCCTATTTGCTTTTTTCTTTCGATCACACTTTATTGTGAGAACAACAGCTCTCATCTGCCCTGTGACACGATGATGGTTGTGGGCCCTTATGTGTGTGGGTAAAGGTGTTAGCAGTGCTTGCATGTGGGTACCGTGAAGGTTGGTGCAGGGCCTGTTTTCTGTGCTGTTGATTTCCCTCTTATGGTGTGGCTGACAGCACTGATGTGTTGTTCCTGSTCCCTCTTCACTYGCCTCCATCCAGCCACACYATCTTGCAGACTCCAGGTYTTCAACAACCTTTCCTCCTTATCCWAAAGGTCCTCTTAACCCCAGCTCACCGTCTGCACCTTCACCTGCCTGTGCTCCCACTCTGACTTGTCTCTGCTGCTCAGGTCTTCTATTCCTACTAGTGTCAATATCCACCRTTTCTCAGTTTTGCTATCAAGCAGCTGTTCCACTGTTTCTTATTTTTGCAACAATTGTTCAGATTTTAAAAACGTTTAAAAGAAAAAAAACCTTTCCTTCTGTTTTCCTGGTCTTCCTTGTAGTCTGGATACGATGTTGGAGTATATCTCTGTGTTAAGACTGCGATTAGTATTTCTGTGTGCTGAAGGAAATACCTCAAGAGACCAAAATTAGAATTTATTTCCTATTGTGTACAGACACATATACCACAGTGATGTATTACAAGATGTTCCGAATATTTCCTGTTAAAAAGACTGATGTCACATTCTTGCAACTCAGAATCACATTTCTTAGGAGTTACAGACAGATTGTGCCAATGGAACTCTGGAGCCAAGAGTATCTTTATGTCATTCTTGTGCAGTCTATCCCATTCCGGAGATCACAGTGACAACAGTTTCTCTTGAAATCCTAATAATGCACCATTTTTAGCTATGGTGTCATTTCATGCTGTCTTGAGAGAGTGATAGGMTTTTATTTTTGAAATGTGCATTGTATAAAGAACACAAAGGCGTTCTTTCCGATTTATAAAATAATATTATTAGCTTTGGGAAACTTTTATTTCTGTGTAATCTTCTGCTTCATACCTCTGCTGATAGTGAAAATCATTATCGAATGTCATTTGATGTGTTACCTCGAGCAGTGAATTACCCAARCCAACTGAACAGCGACAAACAGAATGAAGGCCACTCGTTGCCTGCAGATCTGCGTAGTTTCACTGATATCAGTACTACTAAACTTACCTATGCTCAACTTGAATTCAACCCAAAGCTTTATTAGTTGATTACCAGGCTGTAGATGTACATTCTCTTGAGTCTGTTCCAATGCTGGCTGAAATCAACGATAGCCTTCTGACCGGAGAGGGTTTTAGATTAGACTCTAATTCTTGGAGGTAAAATGTTGGTTAAAGGTTTATTTTTTTCCTGTGAAATGATGGACAGAAGGCAGCGAAGTACGTTATGGTCCAGCCTTTTATGTTTCATTGGATGAAGGTGTTTTGGCTGAATCTGAAGCAGTCATATAGGAGTGGTAGATCTGGAACTGCATCCTTTGGCCAGGTTTTGAGTTTGCTTTTTCCCTTTGCAMCTGGATTTCTTTTGCCTTTGTTTGTTTGTTTGTTTATTTTTTAGTGATTCTGAAGTTTTAACTCTCTAACTTAAATTAATTTGGATTTATATGCACTAAGAATCTGGTCTAGACAGCTTTGGGCAATTCTGATGGAAAGTAAGAGTGTATGTTGATAAGCCCTGCAGCTGTCCYGGTTAATTGCCAAAGATTTTCAGTGATTTACAGAGCACAGCAGGGCCACTGGTCATATYGATTCCCCAGGGCCCTGAGCTTTTTGCACTACCACTTAAAAACACCTGGAATATTAGAACAGTGTTTCACTGSCATTAAGCCTATGGATTTCTGCACTGATTCAGAGCCCTGTTGCTGATTGTCTTGCTGTCTGTGAGAGCCAGGTGTGGCAATGGGACTCCTGCCTCTCCAGAAAACAYTTCTGGTGTGGGCAAATGAAAAGTAATTATTATATAGAACTTGTCTGCAGCATTATTTAATGCCTGCTAGTCATTCTACARCTGTTTGGGATTTTCTTTTTCCAGCCTCTAACCAATTCTAGCCTTTGTGATTGCTTCTTGTACAGAAGATGTTATCAATTTCTGATTATTCTTTTTGCTTTTCTTGGAAACTTTTCTAGTTCTAATATAACTTTTCTGAGATAAGGGGATTAAAACTGCATGCATTTTTCAAGATGTCGGCACACCACGGATTCATAAGGTCGTACTATAATTTTGTCTATTCTGCTGTCTACTTTTCTTACTAATGATTKKTTTTTTTTTTTTTGACTGCTACTGAGCATTAAGCTGATAGTTTCATGGAACAAGCTCACTCTTGTATTAATGCTGAGCTCAGAGCCCATCAGTTAAGACATTAGAACTATTTTTGTCCTCTGTTTATCACTTCATATATATCCATATGAAAAGCCACAGTCATCTGCCCGATTACTCAATCTCCTAAGTCCTCAAATTCTTCACAGTCAGCATATTTATGCATATGGTGACCAGAGCAGGTTCCAGTACAGATGACTGAGGAGCCCCTTGGGTTTCTTTCCTCCTTTTTTGATTGACTAATCGACACATTTCAGTACTCAGATGCTAAGGACCAATTTAAGCACCTTTTGCACCATTGCTAGTAATTAAGTTATAAGATTCTGTTAGATGAACAAGATCTAGTCCTGGAAAYTGGCTACCGTTCATTTTTGTTGAGGACAAAATCTTGTCTTTTTTACAGTCTTTTCAGTTTCAGAGAGATTCTGTGAGGAGTCCTCCCACAAAGAACAGTCTAAGCATAAGAATAGTGCCCATTCCTTCTTTTTATGCATTGGTACAATGTGCCATTTAACTTCTTGGCAAGTTCTTAACTTCATAATCTGCGAGCAGTCTTTTTATAGCCTGATCATTCACAGATCCAGAAGTCTCTCAGGTAAGCTGGTATGGATTCCTCTTGCTAGGAATTTGAACAGCCAGGTGATGTAAATTACATGCTCCATGAAAAATGAGAGATAATAGACAAAAAAATAGTATTTTGGCAATTTTTGTGGTGTGGGGGTTTTTTTTTTAGACTGAGGCTCTTCCTTACTATCTGTACTTCTAGTCTTCTGTACAGTTTCCAAGCTTTAGTCCCTCTTTTGGTCCAACTGGAATTTAATTAAATGTTTGCTGCCTCGTTTTTCTGCTGAATTTTACCTGCTGTCCACTCCTATCAAATAGGTTCTCYTTGTGGAGTAAGGAGAGAAACATGTGCTATTCTTGCACTGGAATATCTTGGGTCTAGACCTAGATCCAGCTGCACAATTCAACTATTTCCCAATCTCGATTTCATATATTGGCAAGACACAATCCATGCCACGGGGTAGTTATAGGGCAATTTAGACACCCTGTAGGACACAAGCTCTGTTTCAAGCACTGTGGAAATACAGATCATTTTCTTCTGCCTTTCTTTTGCAGGAATAGGATTTGTAGAATTCAGGTGTTTATTTACCAATTCTGGATTTAGCAGTTCAGAAAATTCTAATGTTCCTGTGAAAGTGCAAGGAATGTTATTCAGCCTCTTCCCATTTCACTGGGATTATTTCAGTTTAAATAGATTATCATAAAGTGATATTGGCAATTGCCATAGCAATCGCATGGTGTACAACTCTCTCCATCAGCTGAGCAGGGGTAATTAGATTGAAAACCTGGCTGCATTAGTCTAATCCAATACTATCTCAAATTTTACAATCMGTTATACATCATATCATCTCAACACTGTGTCAAATCAATATCTGTTTTCAGCAGAAAAATGTGCAGAAAAATGTYCAGGTTGTGCTGGATATATGATTAATGGACTATTTTCCAGTATGGCATTTTGTACTGTAAGGAATAATGACAGTTGTTTTCATCTGGAGTAATTACAGCTCAGTGACTGCTAGTTAGATAATTGCTCAGGGAAGCAGACCTCCGCTTTGAGAAGAAAACATACGGAATATAAATTCTGTACATGTAGCAGGGAAAAAAATYCAATTCCAACAGAAAGCAAAAGCAATGAAAACAGGTTAACAGCAAGACTTACTTACGTAAGATTCCACACACACACAATATCATGTTTCCTATGCGGAAAAACTTTTGAAACTTTCAGTCTTCATTTCGGTCAATATGATGCCATAAACTCCTTAAGTTGACACAAGGGAAAGTGGTGTAAACACAGCACTCTGTTATTGCTAATGTATCGTGTCTCCAGAGAGCGCTCGGAGGGAGCAAAGTGCTATGTATTTGGTAAGGTATGCATGCAGCAGTGAATGCCTTTTATGATACATTATGAAACATCACGAAAATGTGTTTTGAAACTATCTTGGAGCGGTTCTGATTTCCAGGAAGGCCTTTTAAAACAGAAAGATGTCCTAGCTCAGGAATATGCTGGACTGTAAATTCAGGAGAGAAGGGAAGCATTTTGCATTTGATACTTCAGAGTGCAGTTCTGGAAAGGAAGGGAATAGGGAGAGTATATTAATTATTAGAGATGTGTTTGCTAAAGGAATCCCTATTATCAAACCTTCCTTCTTACTGAAATAAGGAACAAGGAAACATGAAGAAAAGGAGATCTTGAACAAAAGAGAGAAAGGGAGCTCCAAGTTACCCAAACTTTTTAACCAAAAGTAT
>PTEX01000068.1:1418582-1516928 GCA_003342815.1 Eudromia elegans
CCCCCCCTCTCCTCAAACTCCCTTGAAATAAAATCACAACCATGGCACAATGTGAGAACATGGCTGTTTCTTCTAACCGTAACCCAGATGAGGATCATTTTGCAAGGAAAAAAGAAGAAAAACAACTCTCTTTTGGGAAGGTCCATTAACAGCTGTGTAAAAATGAAATACTTGACACATAGACACATTGCTCTATTTYACTGCTGAGTTTTAGTGCCTGTTGTGTGCGCAACAGGGCTATGAAATCCGTTCTTCAGGCAGACCTCGGAAGTTCCTAGGCGGCTGGTTTAGCAGGGCTCACTGCAAACCCTCATACGGGCCCAAGGCGGGTCTGACAAAGTCTGACCTGCGACTGATGAAAYGCCATGTCCTCAAGCTGCTTTGGTGTGTGGTCTCCAGTAATAATATTTTGCACTTGTGCAGAACCTTTTAAATCATAGAATCCTCTTTCTTTGTATGGAAATAATTTCTAACTGCACTGAAACACAAAAATGGAAGTTTGAGCTCTATTTTCAGTATTTTTAGTTCCTTGGGAAATTACTGATAGCATTAGCCTATATATTCAAACTTTCAGTAAATAAAGAGTACTTTATCACTTATGTTTATTGCAACTACACTGTGTCTGTATAGAACACAGTATCTAATTCTTGGCTCGGTACAGAGTAGGCACATTAAGGCTAACTACCATAGTATTCTTCACTGGTTGAGCTACATCCTTACAGGGATCATAATTTTGGCAGTGATGGCAATAGTAATTCCTTTAGTAAGTCACAATGCGCTCCCTAAACAGAAAGAGCTTTGCAGTTTCCTGAACGAATGGAAAAATAATTTTGCAGGATCAGTAAAGATAGCAATAATTGTTATAAGACCTATTGCAATTTATGCAAAAGAACTACAATTGCTCAGGATAGAATATGAAAAGATAGCATGAAAATGGAGTCCATAATAAACATAAACTAGTGTAATTTAAAAGAAAAACTTTTTATTACTAAAGAAATAAAAGAATGGAGAAGTGAAGTGACTGCTTCAGAAGCAAAAAAAAGTGTACAATGACAAGTCATTTCCTCATGACAATAACGTCAATAACATTTTTTCAAAAATAATTCAGACCTAAGCTGACACAAAGAGATTTAAAATGTTCCAATAATTGTTCCTAACTGTGTTTGGTAAGTAGCCTGTTGTCTGTTTACTTACTTTGAAGGCAGCATGAAAGTACATCAGGAATATTGCAAAATATAAAAAATGTTTAAAAATAAAGTAGTGCAAATTTTGGCAAAATTAACATTTGTAATGTACTGGGTAATATTGTTTTGGGGAGATAAAACTATCTACAAATTACTAATATATGATAATGAATATTATTCACATTAATCTCCCATACAGATWCTGCATAATACAAAATACATATGGCTCACATTGTAGCATTGAATGTGTACAATGATAATTTAAATCCTTTTTCCTCTTTTATCAAGAACTTTTTAGAATTATGAGAGAGATTTCATTTTTGTCAGCCTTAAAGCGTGGATATTTTGAGGACCATCTCTGTAAGGTGGTTACCGCTAATCCCTGCAAATGAAGTAATCTGAAAAGTCTGATCTGCCWTTAGAAGTTTGCTTTTGCATTTTAAGCTACAGTTACACACTTGGCTAAGACAAGGATGATAAAAAGACACTGTGARCGACCGAACACTTTGTTCTCTTACTTTCTTCCACAATGTTAATTTTTATGAAGTCTTAAAATTATAATGGTYAAGGCTTGTATTTGCCTTAGCAAATACAACTTTTTTTTCCCTGAAAATAATTTTTATGTTTCAAGAAGGACAAAAACTTAAATAAAGATCCAGCTGCAAATTCATTATATACAGAACTGTGTGATAGTCTGTGTGCAAACCYGTGTTCTAGAACAGACTCAAATTCTGCTTTCCCACCATAGTTCTCTCTTTTGTGTAGTAGAATTTATTTTTTGCAGTCAAACCCTAATGCAGGGCTAGAAAGGATATTTTTATTTTGTGAACAAACTTGGAATTTTATAGTCATATATTTATTAATTCTTTTAAGAAAAAGTTCAAAATCATWGTTAACGTCATTTGCATAGGTAAAGAGCTTAATGAGCGGGTTCAAATGGAGTTAAACTTAAAACTCAATTTGTTATTAAAAAATGTGCTTATGACAACCGAATTGTTTAGGTGAAGGACCTAAGTGAGAAGTGCACATCTGGAGAACTTRACATGTTATGAAAAACAGTGTTCCCCTAAACATCCCTTGAGGTACCATGCTTTATTTTCCTGATGGTCTCTGGTTTTAGGGGAAGTTTCCAGCAGAAATCCCGTAGTTCCTGCACTGGAGGAGGCAGGTGGCTTCCCTAGCAGCYGTCAGCATAATCCCAGCCACACAGGCTTGCAACACGTGTCAGCTTTGAGAATCGCTATGCTTGTCTGATAGTCCTGATGGAGTTTACAGGGAAATCTAAGAAGGTCAAGTATGTGGCTTCAAGGAAAGCCCATTTTCCATTTTCCCATTCCTGAGACGTTTATATGCCCAAAGTGAAAACTTGTAACCGAGATGATACAATTTTTACATCAAGCCTTCTCAGTGAGCATGTCAATCAAAAGAAGCTCTGAAAACACTCTGTAGGATGTAAAAATCAGCTGAAGCTTTMCTGAAAAAGGTCTGTGCACCAGCTTGGGTAACAGCTGTCCAGAGATTGTCTTTGATAGCGAGTCGCATTATGAATACATTTGCATTATTTGTCTTCTGTATCTTTAAAGCTAAATCTCACGGAGAGATGCTGTACTGACAAATTGGTCTAGATAGCAGCACACTGTGGCAGGTCGATGAAGCTCTAATAAGCATTCATAAGGATAGTTAGCCAAGGAGCAACCTACAGATTTTGTGCATGATGAGCAGGCTTAATTGTATAGATAAAAGAGCTTAGGGATGGACTAACTTGTTTATCTCTGAGAAGCAGCTTCCCATAAAATATTGTATAAAGGCTGAGCATGCAGTTGATGCTGGACTGTTGGGCACTGGAGAAATCAATGATAACAAAGTATTTTGATTATGGTATATACGCACCCAAGAAAAAAAATACCAGGGGTGAACTGTGTACCTAGTCTATCAAGGAAAGATGTGTAAAAAAACACTAGTATGAAGCTAATGACCAGTTAATTTGAACTAAAAAACAATACTCATGTTGCTTTTGGTGGGAATGATTCAAACAATATATTGGGAGAAGTGATGGATTCTCCATCTAGCAATGCCTCASAGAACAGGCATGTTCTTGAAAAAAATATATRTTTATATATTTKCCAAGTGCAAGTTATTCAAGGGTGGTTTGAAGGGCAGTAGCTGATGGTCTGAAAATCCCTTCTAGATTCAAACTCACTGCCACAGATACTTAGGGTGAAACAGAAAATATAATGGATGCGACAGATTTATTTTGCAAAACTAAATGAGAGAAGACAAACAATAAGGACCACTGCAGCCTGAGAGAGCTAAGGTTCCTGTGCTTGAGACAAATAGGTTGTGGGATGTGAATAAATACCTCACGCTCCTATGGCTATCAGAGGCTGTACAGGCTTTTCTGTGATGCTCTRAGGAACACATACTCTACTCATGAGATCCYTCTTAGCTTAAATATACTCCAATTYAGATAAGATACGCATAAATCAGTTCAAATRCACAAATCTGTGTCATGAAAACAGCTGGAGTGCTAATCTTTTCCAATCGGATATGAAAATTAAAAAGATGGTAACATGCTGTAGTAGCATTTGTGCAATTATAATACAGAAGGAACACGTGGCAGATACTTATATTTCTTGTCAGTTCTCACAATTTTTCAATTCTTTAGCCCCTGACAAGGATGCTACGTGTTTACCTGTGTAGGAAACATCTTGCYGCTGTACCATAGGGAAAAGCATGTTCCTGAACTTCAGGCCTCAGCCCCAAAAAATCTCCTGCAGAGCTCAACAGCTTCATCTGGGGGAAAACGCTGATTTCCAGGCATGTCCTTACATCCTCACAGCCCTAGCTATCCATTTTGGGAAAGAATTCTGATGGMGTTTCTGGCACAGGCTCTTTTCTCTGCCCTTATAGGCAGGCAGCAAAGGTGTGTTTGGCTGATTGCCTCCCTGAAATGGGAAAATGGGAGCTGTGGGTAGCTGCAGTGCTCTGCTCATTTTCTATTGCCAGGGAACTTCCACTACAGGATAAATAGGAGGGAGAGGGCAAGAAACACCTGCCTGATTCAGAAGCCTGGAATCTCCAAAGTCTGCACAAAGGTTTTAATCCATCAATAACATGTGATTTTAGCTTGCCTACTTTTGGGGGCTATTAAACCTTTATATGCAATTTAGCTTGTAGTGTACCTTCCTAAAATCATGTGGCATTACTGCTTTGCTAAACAGGAGTCAGCACGATCATTATCTCGTGAAAGTTCAAATCCTTGTCATTTCCTTGGCAGGACCATTACATCAATGTTATCAATGGAGGAGCAAAGGCTTCTCTGAGCTGCTATGGATTCATCATCACCATAAAATCCTATTGATTCTCCATATCTGGAATATAATTTTTTAGCACTGAGTTTAAACTGCAAGTACTAAAGCATACTTTCAGTGCAGTTTGCATCAAAATTGAGTGAATTTCAGAAAATATTCATAAATGGGTCTGTAATTTGGATTCTTTGTTTGAATCTTCAGTTTCAGAGTGTTTTAGTCTTAAAAATTGATTTTGCTCTGTGGTGAACAGACATTTGTGACAAATGCTTTTCAAGTGCAAGTTAGATACTTTTATTTCCTCTAGTTATTCAACAAATGAGATTTCTTTTTAAAGCATTTGATTCTATTCTGTCCCTAAATGAAATTCCAAGCTGTGCCTGTGGAGATATCTGTGCCACCAGATTGTTGTACCCAGGGAACACGGGTATGAAATGTCTATTTTAAAAGAAAAGGAAAAATTACAACTAGCTAGAATTAGGACCTGTTTGTAGCTATTGAGGGTCATAAACTCAAATCTTTGAACAGTAAATTTTTCTAAGAGTTGTTAGCTTTTTGAAAACTCTCGTTTCAGGTTTGGGTTGAGTTCATTCTGCGTCTGTGTTTTGAGCAAAYGTGGACTAATTTATGCATTCAAGGGTAAAACGAGAGAAACACCACATTTCTTATGATCTCAACCTCAAATAAAGCATTGCAGGATCAACTGTCCTAAGATGTACATTTGTTCAGAATTGGATCCAAAATCCAATATAGATCCTTCAGAACCAACACCGTTCAGCTGTGAGTGGCTCAGAAGGAATAATTTAGTTKCAAAATACAAACTCCACATCCATTTTTGAAACAAACAAAACCACCACCAACAAAAACCTATTACTGTATGCTTAGATTTACCTCTTTTCMAGAAAAAAACAAGCATGTGTCCAGTTTTCTTTAAAGTCATTTGACTGCAATTCTTTGCATAGCACAACCAGAGCCAAAACAGAACTTCCCTGCTCATTGAACCTTAGATTGACACAATGAACAAAGGTACAAAAATACTTGGAATTCTTCCCATCTTTCTCTACCTTGGGTAAAGCCACATCTGTTTTACCAGAAGTCAGGGCCCTGACTAATAATCCCCATTTAAATAGATTTTTGCATTAACTGTCTTCTATCAAAACATTTTTTCCCAGGTTCAGGCTCTCTTTCTTCAGCTTTCTATCAAAGGTCTGTCTGGTGGTGAATCGCACCCTCTTCTATTTTTTTGAGCTCTRTTTTGTAAGGAATCTAGTTTGCTGGCACTCTATGCTCCATTGCTTTTTGAATTAGGTAAGTTCTTAGCGGATTGTTCTTATGAGGTTGCCTGCAGATTGATACGAGTACATCCTTCCCTAGGGATGAACATAATCTTCTCCTTTCCCATCAAGGGGAGTGTGATTACAACAGAGTGCAGTGTGACAGATGTGGATGTTATAAACAGCCTGTCAGCACTTTCTGGATGACTCAGGCATTGCTTTTCCCTCCTTCCAAGCACTGATAGAATGTGCCACGTATTTCTGTGTGGTAAATTCTCATCTGGAAATTCATGCTCATTCATTCCCATACTGCATTTTATCCAAACACCAATAGTAGAATGTTACAATGAAGGTAACATCTCTACAATCCCTCCTTCGTTCCTTCATCTGTCCATTTGTTCCTTCCTTCCTTCCTCTGATATAGCTGGGATGGGGAGGTTGCGTATGTTTCCAAATAGAAAACATTTGTCAAATGGAAAACATTTGTCAGGTATTATCAACAGAACTTCCATTTACTGCCTTTATAAAAACTTCTGTGTTCTGCTTCTTTTTTTCTGTTAAGACAGAATTGTTCTGAGTCTTTGCTCCTTTTTTATCATGTGTTAAGGTATCTGCTCCAACTGCACAGCTCATGGCTCACTTGTCCTCAGAGTCTATTTTTTCATTGTTACAAAACTGTAACAAAATTTGAGAAGTGCTCTGCCTTGCTGGACATTTTGCACTTACATGAACATACAGTTTAAAGACTTTTTGTTCCTAGAGGTCCCACTTTCTTGTAATTCATTTTGTGCTGAATAAAATGAAGGGCTATCCATTTTAGCCCTGCCTTGGAAAGCAAGAACATGAAGAAAGCTCCAGAAGGAAAGCAAACCTTCATAAAAGTTTAAATAGCTTATTTTTAAGGGAAGAAAAGAACAGTAAAAACAAATAGCTCTTTACATCCAGATGCAAATATAGCTAGAGGGACCTTTAAACATTTTGAGTTCTTCTTTCACATATAGTCCTGTTTTCTCTGTACTGATGCCTGATCCCCAAACAATCTTATGCAGGCAAAAAGGAACCACTTTCCTGGCTTTAAATCTCTCTGAATCKGAACCTCAGCAAACTGGACCTGAGCACTTTAACTAACCACTGGTGTCAGCTCTCCTGTATGAGGCCAGCCACATCCTCGTGGAGATAGTGGGTAAACCTACTCACTTTTATTGCAAGACTATTTATGGAAATATAATCATTATAAAGTCCATGCCAGAAAAAGTCATACTCCAAATCAATCCTCAGTGTTGTTCTGAGGATAATGCTACACCATTCTCCATGTTTGAGGATAACCTATAAAATGCATAAGGGCTCCTTTTTCATTGAATGGGAGATMCTGTTCTTTCAGGGGAGAGAAATATGGGAATATAGATCGTGGCTCCAGTCGGATGCTACAGGAACTAAACCTGTGGATTATTCCTATCAGCAGCTTCATCACCGTTGGTGGATAAGACGTGTTTGCACATGTGTTGAACAATTGCAAGCAGAAGTCTTGACTGGAGAAGAAAGGCCTGCGTTCACAAGACAAATTATGCGTTATAAATCACACGAGCAACTCTACCTGCGAGGAAACCTCCTTCAGTGCAGCTGCTTTYGGGAGGTACCAGCCAAAACAAGCAATGTGCAGGTAGGAGAACCTGAAAGGAACAAGGTGAACTATTTTTCTTTCTCAGTGGCAGTTGTTCCTGGGTCTGCTGCTTCACTCAGTCCTCTGTTAGAATGAAATTCATTTCAGATTAGGACTTTTTTTTCCCTCCGCATTTTGGGTTCATATTTACATTTGTTAAGGTTAATAGACCTGACAACTTCTGCATGTTCTCACCAGGGAGCAGTTACTGACAAACCGTGGGAGGGACTGCAACAATATTCTCCAGAGACAGTAAAATCTGGGTGTTGTAGGCCTATTATACATTCCTTCCTAGTAAGAGTCCTGCTCCTGCCTYGTTGGTGTAAATCAGCACGGTGCTGCTGGCTTGSCCAGAGCTRTGCTGATCTGCATCGCCTGCAGATCTGACTGCCTCCTCTTGCTGCTGACCTGGCAGTGTTCTTCTAGTGGTCGTGGTGATGCCTCGACATTCAAGCTGAGTTTTTGAGGGCAATGCATATTGTGTGGCTGTGTATTCTTCCTGTTGGAGCAGGACTCTCAATGTAGCTGAGGCAGAGACATCCATGGTCAGAGACACTTGTCTCTAAACTTTCTTCTGCTTCCCACACCCCACAGAAGACCACAGAGCCAGACTAAAGATTCAAGCAGGCACTAAGGCCTAAGGATCTCATGGCCACACGCCTGCTCTTAGCTTAAAATAAATGTACAGTAAAATGCAGTAGATAAATGAAGGAGCCTAGTGTAAAATATTTTACTTATATTTACAACAGTATAAAGAGCAGAAATAGTTATTGTGCTCAAGTTGATGTTCAGTTTCTTACTACCAAGGGAATGAAATCCCATATTTGAGTCCCTGTATAGAGTATTTTCTCTTCCCTTCATTCCTGACTTCAGCACAAGGAGGCAGGAATGGGAAGCTGGTTACAGGGTTTTAAAATGCCTGCTCTGCGGATGAGGTTTTCCAGAGATTCATCCCCAAAGCTTGCAAGGCATTTTATTAGATAATTTCATTCTTTTGCCTGTGCTCTTGCCTTTAATGAAGTCTGGCTCCATCACTGCAGCATTCACCCATGGAAAGATCTTTCACCACAGAGCCTCGGTGTTAGAGATCACAATAATAAATGTCTCCTCAAAGTAGATTGAAGTTAGAGCAGTGTGAAGAGGTCAAATTCTTGCTGTTAGCGACCTTGTGGTGAAGACAGTAGAAGYCACCCTTTATTAGCACCTTTTATTAGCCTCTGTGACAGATGACACTACTATTTCCATGGGAGTTCCAACAACAAATGCTCCACGTGGCTGAGTGCTAATCATAGTTGTTTACTTGTACCCCATGACTATCTCATTTCTCCTCTACCTCCAATATCACCCTAGTGGTTTGGAATCCCAAGAGCAGAAAAGGTATGGCTTGCTGTTAGTGCATCTTATGTCATATCTTCTTTGCAATGGGATTTTTCTATCACAAAGTTCCAGTGTACATCCCCTGTGTGAAGTTTTAATCTGATCCTCAGTCAGAAAAACCTCACGTGTTGACTAATAAAGAAAGAAAGATTGGGTAAAAGTCATATAAGGTCATGAAGATTTGGCCCTGAATGAAGGCATTAAATATAAATGCAGATAGGAAAGGTAGATAGGAGGAAAAAAATACTGGTGGCCTGCATGCARCTTTTCTTCAGGGATAAATAAATTCAGAACATTTTTAGATATAAGATGAATAGAGCATAATGCTGTATTTGTCCTCAGTTTGTATCACAACTSAGAAGAGTGAAAAATTGCCTCATCTGTAAGAGCTTGGCATATAATGAGCTTCTCATTGGCAGTCCTGAAAGCTTTCCCCTGAACAGATAGCTGCAGCAGGGGCAATGCTGCTTGTCCCAGTGGTTAYAGAGCAGCATCACAGAACCGCAGGTTTCCTTCTGCAGCTCAGCTCTCTACTCAGTAATAGGGACACTTTTTTTTGGTATCCAATGGACCATCAGCTGCAGGCATATGGATAGCTACAGATGCATGCAAAGAGAGGCAATAAATGTAAATGTATATACAGAAGGGGAAAAGGCTAAAAATAGGTAGTTTACAAACAAATGTAACTGTTGTTATTGTACACCACTGTTTGAATGGATGAATTAAAGCTTTGTTTGAGCTAAACTTTATTTAGAGTAAARCTGAATTCACCTAGACTGTCTCTATATCCTAATATATATTAATACATGTATATGAATATATATTACTATGTATTTTAATATCATATACTATATATRTAATGACTGGGAGATTAACTTTAAATACAAGTCCTCATTCTGAGCTGCACAAAGGACACTATTTTCAGTCCCCAAGCTAACAGGTTTATTTAACCTCTAAACTTAAAAGAGCAGTAGTACATATTCTTACATACCACTAGATGGTGACTTCTGTAGTGAGTTGTTGATTTTTATCCTAACAAACTTCTTTCTTTTCATCAAAATGAAAGTAAATCATGACATTGCTGTCTGTGTTGTTAGTAAGTTAGCTCTTAAAGTGCTTCCATAAACAACATCCTTCTCAATGTAAGAGTCTATGGAAAAGCTATTGAAAAGTAGGATAAACATGGTCTCTGCCAGATTTTGTTTGGGGTTTTTAGTATCTCTCTATGGTTCAAAACGTCTTTTTTTTTTTAAATTCTCATACAAATGATGAGGCTAAAATCCACATGCTCCTAAGACAAGGAAATATCCAAGGTTTTCTCCAATTGTGTAACAGTATGTGTATCATCATGTATGAGAGAACAGTAAGTCTTCCCACATCGGGCAAAACAGTGTATGTTGTGTTTCCACTCTGAGCAACCTCTCATTTTAGCTCTCTCTTTTTAAAGGCTACTTCGAACCCGTGCTTGGCACCTTTCCCTACATGGCTGCAGTTAGATCAAAGATCAAACAAAAGCAATTTGTTTGGCAGCTGTAGCCTCGCTCCTCAACTGGACAGGGGATCAGAGCCTTGTCAACAGACAGCCTGTACCAAAGCGCCATGTCCCTCCAGYGACACTTGTTGCTATTAATACTCTTCACCTGGCGCAAAGGGCAAGTGAGCCTTCAGCCTCAGATAAACGGTGAAAGTTCAYTGATGACTATGCGCTGGGTGAGGGAAACAGCATTCATCTCTATTCTGTTAATGAAATATTCGGACTCAAACTGTTCAGATCCCAGTTGTCTTATTGTACAGCACGTTGCATTGTACAAAACCTCCCACAACACCGGGTCCCTATTGCTGGTTGTTCAGCCCAGGCCCGAGTCTTTATCTCCACCATATCACAGCCAAGGATGCCAATTCATTGCAATACGTGACAGGTTCCTGTAATTTGCTCATTATTTAACAGGCTGCTACATGTAGGTTATTGTTTCAAAAGCAGCTGGAGAGTCAGGTACTGTTGAAAGCCTCAGCTCCTCATGATCAAACCCCCTTACTGCATGGATTTAAATCRATGATTATGAATCACTTTTGATGTGTGTAACTAATTCCCATTTTGTAGGTGATTAGTGAGCATTTCGTAGTGAATATTCTTGTAAATCTTCCAGGAAGAGGGAATGATAGCTCAAGACTGTGGATATGTTATCACCTTGTTTTACTTGTTTGTAAAGACAGCCTCCTGGATGACTTCACCAGAGCAGAGGGAATCTCTTCTCTTCACCAACCCAGATTTTCCTTTCTCATCATACAAACTTCAGCCTRCAGACTGGCATTTCTTTTCCGGGAGCAGTAACACAGGCAAAATTTGTCTTGTGCAAACGCTCACGAAGAGCCAGASCAGGGCTTGACTGGATCAAACTGAGTGTGAACATTCACCAAGGCAGCTGGGAACCCCTCTGCTGCTCTTCCCCTACCCCTGCTGTTGATCTGTCTAGTACAGCRAGGTCTTGTGCATGGCTGGCCTCCAGACACTTACTGGTACACTATTCGTTAATGTCTCGCCGGGGTGAAACATTTCTGAAGCAAGATTCACATCAATATTTACAAGCAGAGACTTAGCTCTAGAAATAGCTCAATCAAAAGGGAACTGTTCATGTGAAATTACTTGCACGTTCGCCCTCCCCTCTTACACTTCATGTTTTTCTCATAGCATCAGGCTCACTATCCCATTGAAAGCTTACACCAGAAAAATAGGTTGCCTCCTAGAATTGCAGCTATCTGCAATTTCTGCTGCCGTTCTGCCTGCAAAGCTGCCTATTGATTTCTTAACCTGTGTATAGCTCTTCTAATGACTAACGGCTTAGCCTTGAGCTGTGCCAATGCTGCCAAAATGGGGTGTGCTTGTGCTACACCAAACTGGATACCAAAGGAATTGTATTGTTTTGATTGGAATGACCTCTGATCGTGCCTTGCCAAGCAGAGACTGCTCTTGTAATGAACCATATGGGGGTAAGAGAAAGGGGAAGAAGTGTCCCTGGAGAGCAGGAGGCTTAAAGCTGTGCATGAAGGAGTCATGCCAAGCCCGCGCTTCGCTGGCCAAAGGCCAGGGATGCCCCTTGCAGTGCTCAGTATCTTCAGCGTGAGCTGGGATGTTCAGTCTGGCCCTTCAGGCTGACAGGGTGTGTTCTGGGCAGATGAAAAGTCCTTCTCTTTCCCACTCTGTGGGAACAGCAAGCGGCATTTTGGCTTTCAGGAAGGCTTGCAGTGGTGTCTGCTCAATGTGAAGCAGTTCATTTTCGGTGTCCTGTTGTGAGCTTCGGGGCGCTGCAACCTGATCCCGTCCTGTGCCCAAAACCAGCTTCTGCAAGGCTGCGTGGCTTTTAGAGCAAAAAATACATACAAAGAAAAGAGAAAAACAGAAACGAAACCCAACAGCCACCCAAAAGCAAGCAAAAACTGCATACAGAAAGCAGTGGTTAGCACTTACTCCATTTATCAGAGGAATTCTGGCCAGACCCTAATCTCTACTCTCCTTTCACTAAAATTTATTGGATGAATTTTGAATYCCAAGATTCAAAAAGATTTAAAAAGTGCTCCTGTGAAACTGTTTCAGGGGTTATTCTCTAATTAATCTATATGTCTATATGTTAGAAATCTCTCTGGTTTCTACCAGTAATTTCTTAAGAGACATATGCCTTGCAATTTATATGTGCACATACCCTGTRAACGAGTATCAGCTAAAGAGTTAATTCTTACTAAAAATGTGCATAGGATAGACTAGTGTTAATGTAATCTTCTATTTTCTTGTTGAATAAAATATCTGGAAACAATGAATGTGATAGATACATTGCTGCTACTGACGCTGTAGCCTGTCCCTTTGTTTAAGTACTGCAATTAATCTTATTCTGTCTTTGTTTGGCGACAGCTAGGTTAGGGAAAATGATCCGAGTGCTTTTAATAAAGACTGCTGTTTTGATCGCTACGCTCACAATCTTTCCGTCGACAGATAAAAATATTCAGTATTTTATTGCAATCCAAGTGGGTGCCGCATGGTTCTTCAAAATACAATTGTGTGTGACTAAAGGAGTTGGGAAAATATTTGCTACAAAAGGAATATTTCTTGTAAACACAGTGGGAAAAATGAAATTCAGTGCGTCTAGAGCATTTTGTCCTATTCTGTCTCTAAAAATGTCACAGCTGCGCTTCGCATTGTATGAAGCCCTCACATAARCTTTTAACTCACTCATTGTAAGTCTAGCTACATAAAGATGATGTAATAATTAGGTCTGAAGCAGATGGAAGGCCTGCGTTAGCAAATACACTCCCCACAGCAGCATATGCTAGCTGCCTCCAATTCTGCATGCTTTATTCTGCGAAACTGTGCTTGTGATCAGATGACTCCTCCTGAAAACAATARCATGGGCAAGGTTTACCCACAATTTTCTGAAACATAAACTCTCCGGTTTTGCCAGACTGCATTTTTATAGTTTTTGTTGTGCATTCATTAAGCTCTGTGTTCTGTTTGGTAGTTGTAAATCTGTGAAAACAAAGTGATGAGGTAACCAGCTCACTGAAATGAGTGTCAACTTCTCTGTTGACTGTCAGCGGGGAGAATTTTGCYTCACATAAGATGAAGGAACATAATGTCCACTGGCTCAAGCAGTATTTCATCAGACAGTGAAGATCAGCTGAGAGAAATGACTTATCCTTATCCACCTTTGATGTCTTGACAAATAGGACTGTGTGTGCACACAGGGGACTGGATACCCTGCCAGAGGAACACACCTCAAAGGTAAGCCTGTTATTGCAAGTGGACCTTTTTTCTTTGCAAGAAAAGAAGGGCTTTTCTGTTTGTGTTTCAGTGCAAGTGCCCAGAGGTCTCTCCCAGTTTCAGCTCTTGTGACCACTAGCAAGGGCTGGTAACCACCTGGTACAACAGGTTAAAACCAAATCTGGAAACTGCAACTGAATGCGGTTTGACAGAGCAGATACCTTGTGGCTACATCTCCTAMGCAAATAAACAGTTTTTGCAGCGCTCAGCTTTTAGAGAGCGTAAGAGAGAGCTGAAGGCTCTCAGCTTCTAGAGACAACCTGGGCAGGMAAATTTTGGGTGGAGGTGGCAAAGCCATCAGATATTGCTAATCCTACTGAGTAAAGTTGCTCATTTGCCATATTCCAGGTGTTAAAGGTTTTCTAGGGTTGATAGAGACATTCCAATATTCATTTGTGCCAGTGTTATTTAGAAGAGCCTTGTGTGCTCAGAACCTGGGATCTGGACTATTTTCTTGTCAGAGTGACTGTATTCCTGACATATTCAAAATGTACTTCAAACAATAGGAAACCTGCTGGATCTTTTGCCCTTCTAGATGTCTGTCTCCTCGATGACCATCTGACTCCCACACAGTTCTGCCTTCTCTGAAGGGGCTTTTCAGTAATTACAGGTGGTGCTACTTACACATACGTGTACAATGACTCCAAATGATAAGTTCAAATCAAAGAATTTTAAAAGAGGCTCATTTTGCTCATGCTCACTTGCAGAAATAGTAAGAACCTATTTATTATTACAAGCAAAACCCAGCAGATTATGAGGATTATTTTCTTCTCATGTTACTGTGGCCACCAGGAATGCTGCAGACAGAAACGGCCTGTTGCCCAAACTGCTTACAAACCCAATATAAGACAAGAGACAGCAGATGAACATAAAAGAGGTGTCAAAGTTGTCCCAGAAGTGGAACTAAAAAGTGAAATATTTGCTTTATTTTTCTTTCATTATTCCCCCCAAAATCACAGCCAGAGTTGAACACAGTAATGCAGCTGGCCCCAGCTGAAGACCCATGATGGGTGCCTAGAAATAGCAAAGGGAGCAAAAACCTGCATTTTTCTAAAGCTGCTGCAGATCCCAGTGCTGCCATTYTCCTTACCTCACAAATAGAGATCTCACTGCCTGGATTACAGCCTCTCAGCTTCTCCTTTAATGTTGTTGTCTGGCATATCAGTTAAATCAGTCCTTGGGACCTTGTTCCTACAGAGAAATACTTCAGCAGAGAGACTACAGTGATTTTATGTGGCTTCATCTTTCCTTGTAAATGTTTCATATCAAACAAAACTATTTAATGAGAGGGATTCTGCAAGCCCCACTCCAGAGTGGGGTCTCATSCTGTGATTAAACAGCTTTTTCAGAGAGCTGGGAAGGAGTTTCACCAGGGCAGCACATCTGCTTTTGGCCCTGCAGCAAGCACCACATCAGGCCACATCTGCAGTTAGACAAGTTTTGTGGATGCTCCTGGGAGCAGCAAATATACGAAGACACTATCTTAACGCCTGATATATACATGTGCATATATATGTATATATACACATATAGGTACATAGATAGGTGGAATTGTTACTCATGATGAGGTAGAAGGTGAAGGCTTTGAGGGCCTTTATATTGAAAATAAGCAGTTTGTGTTTTATTTAATTTGGGAGCAGGGATTCAAAGACCTGGCTAGAGGTCTCCTGTCGAAACTCTTGCCTCCTGGGAGCAGGGCAGTAGGCAAAGGCTGTGAGCTGCTGCATGGTGTGGGGTTTTGGTAGAGCTGTAAGTTATTCCCAAGAGCTGCAGGCTGGAAACGAGACACCCGGCTCATCCCAAACAACTTTTTGCATATCATACGTATTGCACTACAGCGTTTCTGTTATGTTTGCGATGCCTGCCTTACAGAATAAAATTATATATATATATTTTGTGGAACTTTCAGAGCTCACTTTTCTATTACTGCTCCTTTTCTTGCTGTTAACTGTAGGCAACGTGTTCATTTAGCACACTGCAAAGATGTGTCCCTTTGTTCAGTTTACAAATTCTCCACCAAGAATGTGTTTGTTATTTGGTATTATTAAACAGCTGATTTTGCAGGAACGCATTCGAGCTCTGGATTGTTTGCCAGCAGTTTGTAATAAGCCAAGAAGAGCAACATATAATCAAATCCATTATGACTACATTAAGGGTACAGTCGAGAAAGGAAATTAAACAAACAAAAGTATTGCAAAAGCACAGCTAGGAACAATGAAGATATCTGAACAATGCTGTAAGCACTTATTGCTACTTACATAAGGACCACTTGTCTGTTTACTGTCAAGCCTGGGACTGAGCGGTCCCTGAAGACTTGCCTTTTAAGGCTGCCCTCAGATAAGGTCAACCTCTGTGAATATGGAATCATATCAAATATAAACTTGTTTGTTTCTCTGTAGCGCTCTTAGCAATACCAAAAGTATTCCTTAAATGGCCAAATGCTTACTTCAGGCCTGACAATTTTTATTAATGGGCAAACAAAAACCACCAGCTGTAGAGTGGTTAGTTTTCAAGTGATAAATTAAAAAAAAAAAAAAAAATCAAGTAAGATGGTGAAATCGCAGTGGAATCTACCACCTTTAGCAAAAGAAGCATTTAAAAATATTTAATATAGATCGAGTTAATAATTAAAGGGAAAAAAAATGCCACGGGTGCATAATGAAGGGGGGGCATTTAAGGCAGAAGAGGGAAACAAACAGAGATGAAGCACTAGCAGAGGAGGAGGGAGAGGTGGCACGCGCCATGGAGGTCAAATGGGACTAGCCATGCCGGTCAGAGCAGTTTCCCAGGTCTCCCTTATTTGAGGTCTGCTGTGAGTGGGGATGGAGGCGCCGTCCGCCTTGCACCCGCACTGCTGGCCAGCCCACGATCCATCAGCAGCTTTTTATTTCCCAGGCRTGGATGTGAAAGGCAGCTGCAGCAGCGTGCGAGCCCCTACCAGCCACAGGGGCATCTTGGTCACTGAAGAGGATCATCTTCAAGAAATGGACTCATACAACGAATGGTACGGAAGGCCTGTCTTTCTCTGACAGCATATTTTGTTGAAAATTTTAATAGGACATTTCAGATTACCAGTCCAGAAAGATGACTGGACTTTGTTCATCCAGGTACTGTGCTGTTAAGACCTAGTGGCTCTCCCCGAGTTAGGCTGAATGTGACCAGAAAAGAATTTGTGTTATTATGTTCTCATTGGCGAGGCGGGGAGTGTATTTCTACATTTTGCTAGGGAAGGCCACTGAGGCAGAAAGAGAACAGAGACAGAGAAAAATATATGGCTTGCTGTGCAAATGATATGGTCCTCTATTTTCCTATGCATAATTCATTCCTCATCTGCTTTTCCCAGGCAGGCTGCATTCGGTGATTGGAAATGCTATCTCTCACCTGTTTCACTATGATGGCTCCAAAAATGATAAATAATCATCTCAGAAAGGGCAGCTCTGAAAAGCCAAAAGCCATCACCTTTCCCCTGGATTTTCCTCTGGTCATTTTGCCTTTTAGAGTAAAAGAAAGCTTGCTAGCATCGTGGAATTAAACCATTAACCAGCAGCTTGAAATTCAGGTAAATTAAGCATATTGAGGCTGACAATATCAGCTCTCCTCCTGAGTAAATTTACATAGACATAAACTTGATGTGAAGTGGTCATGGATCTCTCCCACTAAGATAGAGCCTGTCATAGCAAGGTACAGTTTTATTCACTTTCACTATGGTGTTCTGCTATCATATCAGGAAAAATTACTTGGAGAGGAGTTCTGTTTCTTCTTATGTGCAGCCATTGTGATTATGGACAGCACTACCACCTCCTTCTGGGAATGAATTCAATATCTTTTAAAATTAAATTACAAGGACGACTGCTGCTTTTGCAGCAATTTTCAGGATTCGGAAATGTGTTTAGGTCTTCAGAGAAACAAAACCAGTAAGTCTTTCTTTGTAAATATTGACTAGTTGTGCCCAGGGGCCTTTCTGGGGGCAAAACCTGAGAGGTTCAGCCAGGAATATCAAATTGCCTGAGAGAGGAGCACTAGTGCTACGCTCTGCAAGGGGGAGCCCAAGCTATTGGAGGTCTCACAGGTAGCTGTGTCAATAYCCACAAGCCCAAGCTCTTGTGCTCTTTGCTAAAGCCCAGCCCTGCCAGTGTCTAAGCATATGCCAGAGTTGGATTCTATATATGGGCCTGGACTCTGTTCATTTGGTATGGGGCGTTTGGATGCAAGTCTCTGTGCTGTGCAGAGATTCAGGAACAGGGCAGCAAAGCCCACCCTGGTGTGGTCAGTATGGAGAAAGCAGCCAAAGGCATCGTGGTGTGTCCCGTGCCTGCAGCAGCTCTGGGTGGCTGGTGCCTGGCCGCAGTCAGTGGGGGGCTTTCCTGGGGGCATCCAGCACTGCAGGCCACAGAGGTACCAAGATGAGCTGTGGAAAATGCAACACGTGGGCGGCAGAGGGTACRGGGATTCTGCCTGTGCGCTATCCCAACACTGCTGTGCACTAGCTCTGTTTTTCCCTTAGTGTGGACTCAGACAGTATTTATATATCATGTTCTTGGGAAAGTATAACTGGATTTAAAGTGCAGAGCTAAACATTACTGTACAGGATTGGGCTGCTGAGGCATATGCATCAGTATCCTGCCCTAGGACCAGCTGCTTGAGAAAAGTGGCATGTAAGGTAAAAATTCTTTCTAGTGCCTCCATGCTGAGGACTTCATAATGCTTGGATATTGGTTACATTTAGGGGTTATTCCTTTTGTTTGTTTGTTTTTAGGACACAGAATTTTTGTGTAACATTRAAAGAGTAACTAATTAATGGAGAATTGTTACGATAAATAGGAAAAAATATSAAATTAATGTGTATAGGTTTATGTTTGTATATTTTTTAGTCCATATGAAAAAAAAAATCCTCCTACACATATTTACCTCAACATAGGCCTATATACATAGTACATACAGTACAACCTGCTCAGATTCTCTCATAGTTTACTCTGGTAATCTGTGTCTCTATTTCTATTACTGTCTTGATATGCCTTGTCTCTCTCTGCTTCTTTTTTTGATAAWAAAAAAATATCTGGAGGAAGATAAAAATGCTGCAGGAACATTTCAAATGAGAAGATCGTTCCTCCCACCTTGCCCAAACAGCGAAGGATAAATTGAAACCTGATCCTCTCTATGTGAAGAAGCAGAGATTCACGTCAGGTGTAGAGAAACGTTTCYGGGCTGAAGCAGATGAGGTTGTGGAACAGGCCGCCGGAAGGCATCCCCGAGTCGCATCAAGGGCAGGATTCCCTCGCTGGAGGCTGTGGAAATCCCGGCAGCGCCGGGACATAATTGAAGGGCTCCTGCGAGGCAGGATCCACTGCCTGACCCTGTCACCTGTGCCTCTGGGTCTGTTTTAACTCGAGCACAATTTAATGTGGCTTCCGAATGATCTGCACGTGATTCAGACTTGCTGGGCAGCTCCTGGCATTGTCAAAGCTCCAGGTTGCAGCTAATCTTATCCACCCGCCAGCCTGCAGCGAGAAGGGCCCTGGAGYTTCCACCGCCTGGAGCTGACGGCTCCTCCGGTACTTGGTCCTGGTGCCTCCCTGCCACTGCCCCTCAACACAGCCACTGCTCCGAGACCAGCTCTGCCACCGCACCCAGCCAGGCCCCYGTGCTGCTGCTTTCCATGCCAGCCGATAGCTAATGAGCCAGAGAGAGCAAATAGCAGAGCCAGGTGGAAAACTGTTTCCATGACACGACTGCAATGCAAGTGTGCTAAGCACCAACCCTGTGCCGCCACTCCCGTTTCACAGTGTCAGATTCACCAGTTTGCCATTTATTCTGCTATTATTACTACTACTACTATTCTGTTCTATGATTACTAATGTGTCGCCAGGGCTACACTCAGACCCCCACCAGCAGCAGGGGCGCCTGCCCAGCCCGCAGCGTGTGGTACCAGGCTGATGGAGCAAGGGAAGGGGCAGCAGTTGGTCACTTTGCACGCAGATGGAAGGACCAACACTATGAGTTGCTGGGCACTTTTTCATTCACATAGGGATATGGAGATGCTCCTCTTCTGCTTCCGCTCCCTTCATATGGCAGTTGTTATTGCATCCTGCTCACTTGTACTCTACAGCACGTGGACCGTCCCGATGGCAGTGGGAAGGGTTCTTCGCTGAGATCATCTTCAGTGAAGCTTCATAGCCCCCTCCAAGACACATGCTTCCCGAATTTAAGCTGCAGTTCGGGCACTGCAGCAGCCTTAGGCAGCACATGCTAATTCTACGCAGCATACTGCAGGAGGGAGCCCTCCCTCACACACATGGAGTTTATGTGTTGTGGAGAATTCCCACAGGCAGAGCATAGCATCTCAGGCTGTCCTCCCAGCTGGGAAGTACACTTTAATTGGTTTAGAAAAAGAGACTTTCCAGCCTTCATGCCTGGCAGCCGTGTAGACCTATCCTCCTTAGCTGTGTCTAATACAGGTGTGAGCAGCCCTGGCCACTTTCAGCCGATCACTCACCAAAAGTAAGGGAAGTTATGTGGGTTGARTAATATCGAACTAAAACCTAAAGAATCAGGCTGAGACTATTTAAAACTTGTGAGAAGTTGAGCTAAATTGCTGTMGGACAGGTAGCCATCAAGTTTTTCCAAAGTATTGTCTCGAGTACTGTGACCACTTAAGATGGAACCCTTAGAAAGGCCTTTTTTTTTTCTGATTGATCAGGTATATCACTGCAGTGTCAAGCAGAAAAACRAGACCTGTAGACAGGAGGTGGTATTTCAGAGAGTGGGCTCCTGCTGTGTGTGTTGGGTTGCACTAGGCTTCTTCCAGGATAGTARATATAGTCTGTAAGAACGCACAAATGTGAGGCTGCTGTTTATGGTTATCATATGTGTGTTTGCACTGCCAGGCACCATCTTTCTTCTTAGGGTGCTTTGGGGTTGGTCTTCTAGGCTGGKTGCAGAGCAGTTTGAACATCAGAAGGATTTCCTCGTTTGGCTTGTGTTGTATTTGTGCTAGTATTCATCATGACATCAAAAGAAAATAAATCTCTGATAAGACAATTAATTGAAAGGGAGTTCCAAGTGATTTTGCGAGAAGCTGTGCTAAAAATACACCTATTTGTGTATGTACATAGTGTGAGTATTATTCCTCAGGAAAGCATTAAATAATGCAGTCAAGTGTGTGCAGTGCAGTGCTCYACCCCTCTATATGCCTCTGAGAGAATCAGCTATCTTTTCTCTATAAACACCTCCCTGCAGTAGCRAGAGAGGATGTGAAAGTAGCTCTAGTCACTGGATGAACTGCACAGTAGTCATCACCTCTATCCCACTGGGCTCCAGAGACTTTCTATTTTCAGCTTTTTACCTCTGTGAAGAAACATACTTAAGCCCAAAGAGCAATGACTTGCCACAGAGAATCGTGACCTCACATGGGCATGACCATGCCTCTTTCCTGCTTATCCTGTCTTCTCCTACAGGGAATAACTCATGCAAGTGACAAGAAGGGCTGAATCTGCCACTAATCTTGTTTACTGTAAATCTGTGCTGTTCTCCTATAGAAAACCCTCAGTATCACCTGGGGGGAAAAAAAAGAATACTTAACATAATTTATGGATTCTTGTCAGGTCATACTAACTCTAGGCTGTTGACTTCTGCTCTGACTCAAAAGAAGTAGTGTGCATAGATATTCCAGGGAAACAAGATTGTAAGTAACTTGCTTCYGTGGTTAAAAGATCGTTGTTAAAAGCTGAAGGATGTATATGCTCAGTGTATTAATGTAGAGAGAACATTTCGCTAAGAATCTAACCAAAAAGACCAATGGATCAACGCCTGTCACTACAGATACATCTCTGTGGAATTGGCCTCTGTGTGAAGGAGACTTCAATTGCTCCCATCTTCCTCAAGACAGATTTGCAGGTCCAAAAAAATCACAGTGACCAGGAGGAAGCTTAATGCTGTTGTTTGAGATTGCCATTTATTTCACCTGCAGTCTTAAACTTAGACATGATTGGGCATCAAAAAAAGAGAATGTGAAAATTTGCTGCTGTTCAAAAACACTGGGTGCATGRTGTCTGTCTAAGTGTGAATTCCTGTATCAGATTTTTTCCTTATATTCCTTACTATCATGCTTTGTTTCAGCTCCTTGCGTGCCACCCATTCTCATTTGGCAGACCATGACTGAACAACTCTCCCTATTCCCTGCTTGTTGGGTGGTCTGTCACTCCCATGCTCGTGCCAAAACTTCTTTTCTCTTTTGAGAAAAAGTCTCAACCCATGTTATTCTGTCCCAAAAAGTGGGTTTGGTTAGGAAGCTGCATCCTGGATGCTTCATTAATAAATGCATTTAGACCAAAGATCAGGCAACTGCATCATCCACTTTTCTAGCCTGGGGTACAGCAGCTAAATAGCAGCCTTATTTTTTTAAAGGCTTATCTGCACTATCTATGTTGGGCATAGTGTTACTGATGTTTCGTGGCATCAGAGTTACCTTTATTCTGACAGCAATACAGAAATACCCATGAGCTGCAACGTGATTTAAGTTCTTTGAGATGGTTACACAAAGGGCAGCCCAGTAGAAAATGCACATTTCATTACAGTCAAAGAAGTAAATGTTTGCTCAAGCCTGTGGCATGCAAGTGAGCTCTCTCCCCCTTCCTTTGTAACTCCAAGTTCCTTTAAAAAAAAAAAAAAAAAAAAAAAAAATAGACTAAGCATGAGCAAAAGGCAGTCACATGTGTATCTTCAAGCTGTCTTAGCAGTGATTATTGTCTAGGCAAAATTTGTGTCAGGTCCTATTAAGTAAATTAATGTTCTGGATTTTCTTTTTCTTCTTTTTTTTTTTTTTTTAAAAAAAAAAAAAAAAAAAAAAAAAAAGCCAAGAGGTAGCTGAATTTGAGTTTCTGTCTCTGTCTCGTTCCCTTGGGATAAAAATAATATTATTTTCCTTTTCTTGATCCAAACTAATATATTTTTCAGTAAACAATTTGCACCGGGTATGGAGACAACTTGATTGAAACCTCACTGTGAGGGGCGTGTGGAAGGCAGCTGCAAGGCTGCATMCTCCGATGAGCCGAGTATGATTCCCACACAGCCGAGAAGCTTCTTTAGTCCATATAGCAGTGAGAGGTTAAGACTAAATAAGCAGTACACCAAAATCTGTTTGTTTCAGGGAATGTTTATGTACCAGTATTTTCATCTKCTAATCTTGCTGCTTCACAGATTATAGGTCAGCCAAGAATGAAGGAGATCTGTGGAGATGAAGCAGGGAAATCTGGCATTAAGGCMTCACTGTAGACACAGGAGATGAGGATGCCATACAAAATCCCAACACACACTACAGAAATTTTTCATGTTCTAGAATTCACCAAGGCTTTTGGAAAGAAAATATCCTGCAAAGGACACTACTGAACAAGATGAAATGTGTTGTCATCAGACAAACCCCCAGCTTAGATTGGAGATGGCAGAAGAAATGAATAGTTGACAACATAGCACAGTGTCCTGATGGTTTTATTTAATACAAAATAGATTTAAAGCAAAGTAGTGTAGTGTCAAGGTTTGGAAATGAGGCTGAGAAAGTGAACTTCACATCAGTTGAAGATGGGACTGCAAGGAGACTTGCACGTTATTGCAGTCAGGTCAGGTAGCCGAGACTGGAACGAAGTGCTAGGAAAAGTAGACTGACGCAGCAGTGGGGATTCAAGCCTGTATAAGTGTTTATGCTAAGTAGGTAAGGAGATTTTAGCCAGAAGGCACTTAGTATCTTAACTAAGAGCATTGGAAAACCTAGTCTGGAGTTCCAGAAAGACATAATCCTCAGAGGATAGCTGTAGAGAGAAAAGATGGCATAATATCAGACTATATGAATAAAAGACCAAGTTATAAACCAAAGGAAATGCAGATGCCTCTCTCTATGACCCCGGGCAGATTTCTCTCTTCGGGTGTTAAATACAAATCTGATACAAGATATTTTCCTCTAAATATATAAGACAATACACATGGAAACAAAAGAGCAGTGTGAAGTACGAAAAAAAAAATTTCTGGGGAAAGAAAAAAAAACCTACATGAGATAAATGTATTCCTATGGAAATATGTGTATTTTATGCATGAAATAAGCATGTACTCAATGAGAACTCATTAATTACATGCAATAATCCCTTTAAAAATAGAATAAACAACTTTGGTAAAAGTAATTACGATCAAGGAGAGCCCTTCCGTATTAAGGAGAAGGATATTTTTTCTGCTTTAGTTTGTTTGTGTTTGTGTTTTAACATTAAGAAACTCACAGTCATGTCTGGAAATAGAGAAGGGAAAAGCTTCGTTTTGACATCAGCAGAAGTATTGGTGTATGACACTGAATTGTGAAGTAGTTCCTCATAAAATGTGAAAACAGATGGTACAAAAAAGCTTAAGGACAGAACAGTATGGAAATTAATATCACTGCGTGTATCTGTCTGGCTTACCAAAATTCAGCAAGAAAAAGCACAGGTAGCTTTTCCCATCCCTGGATCTACTGTGTGTTGCAATGAAGCCAGGTAAGGGAATAGCAGCCACCTGAGTGCCATATTAACCATGGAAAAGATGATCACAAAGATCCCACAAAGATCCCTGGGGCTCTTCCCACTGGCTTTAGGAAGAGTCACAGATGGCTTTGCACTTCAGTCCTTTCTATGAAGCTGCTGCCTGGATGTTAAATTGCAATATGATAGTTTTATAAGGGGAACAACTAGCTCTTAGTTTTAGGCTATTTCATATTTAACAGAACAATACAAGGAATATTTTGCCAGAATCGGGATGAAAATAGCTCTTTGACCCTCAAGAGGTAAGCGAATCACATTTGCTTTGTGAATACAATGGTTTATTCTTTGATGAGGAATACATGTTATTCTTGGTGAATGGGAAAGCTGTGATAAGGGCAATTTGAGACTTTTTTTATGTATTTATGACTTAGAAAGCCTGATATAGACCAAAATGGGGAGGGGGTTGGAGGGAAAGAGAGAGAGAGAGGGTGGGGATGCAGCAGTTGAATTGTAGACTGAAGAGCCAGGAAATCCAAGTCCTAATTGTGCTGCTATTACCAATTTGTTGGGTGGCCTTGGGCACTGTTATATCTTATCAAGTGTTTTGAGGTGGAAGAGCGATATGTGTTACTATTAAGATGGCATAATGAGGCTCTAATGAGGATAAAATTGGCTACCTCTCTGTGGAGATGATATAACTATTATAAATGTGAATATATAATACCAAAGTTGGAAAGAAAGCTATTGGTGCCTTTGTCATGAAATCTAATAAATGGGACATAAAACAGTTTCAATAGCTATAACACTAGAGAGTACATGTTTTTTGTGTGCTAATGTTGCCATCAAAGTAAACATACTTTAATTGATTTTAGTTTATAATTCCTTCTGACTGAAAAGATTATTTTATTCACCAGCACAATTTATACAAACCAATAAACTCTCAAGACAGAGGTGAGACTTCTGATACATTTTGCTTCCTGTAAGAGCATTACACCAACTTTGACATTCTAGATATATTTAATTATCTTTGCAGGCTGAAGGTTGGTCTCACCTTTTTTTTATAGATTGAAATTCAAAGAAAAATTATTTCAACAATTCTGCACGAAGATCCTAAAATAAATCCTTTCAGTTCTGAGATTGCATTGTCTGTTATCTCTGTTTTGAAGTAAAACAGATGGCTCATTTTGCAAATGATGGATGAATAGGACTTCTCCAGTGTGATGCAAATAGACTTTTGGAACTGGGATTGTAAACATGAAGAACAACTGATGTTGGGAGAAACTTCCTGGACAAACATCAGTACTGAATACATTCTTTGATTTTGTTATACTGCCTTTCTAAAATTTAAGCATATACAGGAAAAAGTAAATAACCAAAAAGATGGTTGTTTAATTGTAGTTTCAATAAAATAGATTAGTAAGAACATCAGCTGCATATCCTGCCACACATTTCTCTKTGGCTTTATGCACGTGAGATCACTCACTGCGGTTCTCTCTGGACCACAGGCTATATGGCAGGGTAACAGACTCCCTTTGTTTGTCAGCTGTCTTGTATTCAAACTATGCATGTTTGGGACAGACACATTTTTCCTGCAATTAACATAASCAGTAAACACTGCCATAATCCAGAAATGAGCAACATTTGAGAAGCAGTAGTGTGATGGGAGCAGTATTTCCCTTGAAAATGACCTTCAATAAGCATAGAGTGGCATGGAATAGACCTGTGAGCTCTTATTAAAAAAAAGAAAACACTTCATTTGAGCAAACTTTTTCAGATCTCTTTGTCCACAGTAACATATTTTCTTGCAGTAACTTATTGCTGCTATAAGTAGGATGAGAATCAGGTTTAACTTCCTCTTCRTATATCCAGTATCAGAAAATAACTGATGAATTTTCAGTCTATATCTTACACTGTCTCTGTGCTTCAAAATGAGAATCAACTTCCTTCAGTATTACAGATTTGTAATGTATTTATGAAAAATAGAAAAATGAATATATTCATTGTAGCATTAAAAACTCATGATAGCCTTGCTTCAAAATGCAATATAGCASTTACTATGTCCCCAGGTCCTCTTTGTTTTATTTCATTGAGTATCGTAGACCACATAATATAATGATATTGGCTTTGTAAAATAATATAATGAGTTATTTATCATTTTTCAGTGKTGGTGGCCTAAGGGTTTTGCCAATTTATGAAACGTTTTGGAGAATCAGCTTCTACAGGCTTGGCTGTAGGGTGGGGAAAGCCCGCTCATGGAAAATAATATCTGTAAGCCTCTGATAATTGAACACGAGACCAATTTTTCAGAATTCAACCACAAGGATTTGTTTTCCTCTGTTTATTGGACCTATCCAACATCTAACCCAAGGTTCTCTCCCACTATTACGTTTTGGAAGAGATTACCAGTTCGCTTYCTAAAATCTTCCAGTAAATCTGAAATTTCTTCTTCCCTATTTGAAACTGTTTGTCAAAGAACAAAAAATGCCTTTCTCTGCCCCACTTGCCAAAAGGCTTGCTAATTTAAACTTTCTCTATTTACAGTTTCCAGTTTACTTGAGAGGCCTGAGATCCTCCGAGAAAGGTTCTGAAAGGCGCTAGAGAAGCAAAGTGATCAAGGATCACACAGTGGGAAGGAAGRAGGCTTATGGAGGTTTGAGAAAGGAGTCTCACAGAATGAATGAAAGAAAGAACTTATGGAAACTTGACATGGTAAGGAGAATAACCAGAAGGCTGAAATGTCTTGGTACTTTCCTTGATTATATTTCCTGGTATTTCCTTGTATATTATACACGTTATCCTTCCCATTGGCTTGCTGGGCCGCGCAAGGCTTGTGTCTATCATTGTTTTACTGGCATGCTGAGTGCATATATATCTACATACTTTTGCATTCAGAAGTCTCATTCTGTGAATTCTCTGCTTTTAACATTTGCTGGCAAAACCCTGTGCTGAGTCTGTGTCTTTGGTGGCAGCCACTGAGCTGAGGGACCATGCAATCAGAATAAATAACAAGGCAGTGCTGAGTGGCTTCCCTTGATACAAATTACTGTTGGATGGGAAGAGAGCTCATATTTTTTTAGCACAGGACAGATCCCCCATGGCCGAGGCTGTAGGTATTTGATCCACTCTTTYACTCTCTGTTCTGAAAAGGGACAGAGGAGCCTTTCAGTATTCCTTGGGTTCTGCTGTGCCGTCGGCCACATCAGCATTAGCAAAACCAGCCRTGTTCTCATCAGCTCAAAATATTGCTTTTATTTCTGAATGCTGATTTCTCAGGCAGACTGTGAGGCAGAGTAGTTTGAGTTTAAAAAGCAGAGCAACAAATCATTACACTGAAGCCACAATGACACTGAAAACAGAGGCAGGGTACACGCAGCCCACTTAAGGGACCTGGAGAAACTGTGAGGAAAAAGCATCAGGAAAGTGGCCTAAAGAGAGCATTTACTTGGTACTTGTTAGACCCTATCTAGAGTGTTTTGGACCTCCCAATAGAAGCATGACATCAATAACCTGGAGTGAGAGCAGCAGAGAATCCCCAGGACATTTGTCTATGAGAGAGCAGGATTTGTACATCTGGGAAGAGAGATGGCTTTGGAGGGGATAGATTTAGCAGATGCTGAGCATTTACAAAGGAGTGATTGAAAAGGTGGAGGATGGCGGTCCACAGTGAGGCATGGTGCACAGACAAGAAACATTACTGGAACAAGAGAGTTCTCATGGGATGTGAAGAGGAACTTTTTGCCACAAGGACAGTCAGGTAGTGGAAGAAACTGCCCGGAGAAGTTTTGCAGGCTCCACGCTTGGAGGTTTTCAAGACCAAACTGGATAATTGATCCCTGGTCTGATCTCACAGCTGAGCCTGCTCTGAGAAGGGGGCAGGACTGGAGTCCTCCACAGTCCCTTCCATCTCAGCTGCTCTGTGGTCCTGTGGTTAGCAGCTACTTGGGCCACACTACATGTTACCGCAGCTCTCCCTATTTCACTACAGTGATGACAGCCCAGTCATCCCCCAAAACACACAGCTATCCCTGTCTAGTACATTTGCTATAATGGGCAAATCCTCACGCCTCCAGACTCTGGCATCCTTATGATTTTTGCATTTGGTAAAGAAGAAAATCTTGAAAATTTGACCTCAGTATACTCCGTAGTGTGCGAGCACTCCAGAGCTGCAGAGAGACTGAAAACTGGGTCTAAGCAAGAAGTCTTCCCTCCTTGAGGAATATTAAGTCTGAAATCTGCTGCTTTGAGGTCACCTGTCCCCTTTTGGGGAGGATGATGTCAAGTCTTCTGTGTCACTTGGGCCAGGATGGCTAAGCCAAAGAGCAGGGTGCTGCAGTGTGTGAGATTTGCCTTCTCAAAGACTGTTTCAGGGGAAGCATATMTTTTGTTAACCTTCTTCTGAGCTCCTCTTGTGGGCTGTTTTTATACAAATATAATGGGTACCTGGAATAGACTTCTGAAAGTTATATAAAAACTGTAGTGTAAATCATATATGTAATGAAGTTCAAGAGGGAAAGGCAACAGCCATTAGTTAGAAGTCAAGAAGGACAGAAAAATGATGAAGGGGAAGAAATTACAGAAAAATGAATGCCCAGCAGGTCGAGGACCAGAAGGACTTGAGAAAGGGCGTAAGTCATTGATTCTGTTCTGTACTCAGAGAAAAGCAGGTGATAGGCCTTAAACACTGTCCAGGCCATTGGAAAAAAAGGAGGCTTCTATCTCTTTTAAGATGAATGTTTACAAGGCAGTAAACTTTGGTACTTTGCATCAAGACTCCTTAGAGATACAACCAATGACTTCATTGACCTGAYAATGGTATAATACAAAGGAAAAATGGGTTAATATAAGAAATCATCCTGCTAGCTTGACATATGCCCCTTGCAAAATAATGGAAAAGCTGATATAAGATTTAGYTAATAAGGATTCAAATAGAAATTAAAAGTAGGAATATAATTTAATGGCAGTCAATATGAGGTTATTAAAAAAATGAATCTTCAAGACAGCTTGACTTTACTTAGCGTTACAGTTTCGGTTCATAAAGACTATGGTGAAGACATAAAAGATTTGCATGATTTAATGTGTTCTATTCACTGCCACAGGACAGTCTGAGCTAAAAAAMCAGCAACTACATGGAAAGAAGATTGCAAATTTAGCAGAATAGAGTGTCAATAAATCTCAGATTAGATTAACTTAGAAAATGTGAAATGGCAGCTTGCAAAGCAGTTGCTAACGTGAAAGTGCCTCTGAATGAGACTGTTTCTAGCGTCCCATTGTGGTGTATACTAGAAACAGTGCTGACGAACAAATTTGATCAGTGATCTAGAAATAAACGTAACATTTCTGAGCTTTAAAACAATTCTACTCATATGACACCCACTGGTGAAATAGAAATAACGATGAGGGTTTGGTAATTGTATGGAGCAGTGGTTGGGTAGACAGAATCTAATCGGACTAAGGTTTTTTACCCTGGCCAGGCCACGCGTGCATCGGCTGCAGGCTGTGTCTGCTGAGCTGAGGAAGCAGCAATGCTGAGCAGTGACCCTGGGCTCCTGCAACGCAGTACAGTCTGCCCTGGTGATGCTGTGGCAGTGCACACTAACGCAATAACAAGGCTTCTAAACATGAGATAGATAGATAGATAGATAGATAGATAGGGGCAAGTAGGCATTTTCACTGGAACTGAAGTACTGCACGCAGTACTGACACTGCCATCTTGAAAAAGATACTGGAAAATTTTTAAAATGGTACAAAAATGATTTGGAGGTTGAAAAGAGAGGAAATACCTCATTCTGAGAGAGCTTSATCTATTTAGCATGAGGTGAGTTGATAAGAGCAGAAGTAGGGAAGAAGGGAGATAGGGCACAGTGAGTCCTTAATCTAGTGTGAAGTTTTTAATAAGAAACAAGAACAGGGTTAACAAGCTCAAATGCTGTTTTTTTAACAGTGAGCTTTGAGCCTTTGAAAGAAGTTACAAAAGGGCATGAGGAGTCTGTATCTAGATTCTCATCTCTGGATAAGAAGACAGATTTTTGAAAAATAGGTTTAGGCAACTGGAAGTCATGTGGTGCTGTAGAGGAAAAACTTCTTAAACTGACTGGATTGGGCCAGAATGTCACTTTTTGTTATATGGACATGCCTYGGCTGATGATAGAGGCAGATGGTATCACATTAAAAGCAGAGGAAACAGAAAAAGCCTAATCCTGARACCTCCCCTACCAACACCCCTCATGTCTCATGGACATGTCCAGTGAATGTAAATGCGCTTGTGAGGGRAATTTTATACTTGTGACTATGTTTTCACTTGGTGGCCTGTAGGGTTTACGCATAGCTGYGGGGCAGTCCATGCTCTAGCAATACTGGCTCTATTTGTCTTCTTTGCTTTGCTCTGTGTGGTTATAACAACCATGGTCTTTCTGCTCTCAGAGTRAAGACAGCCTTGTCTTTTTCTCTTCCAAAGGACTCCTCTGAGCAGGGAAAAGCCACTAGAAAATGTCCTGCCAACATAAATTTCTTTTCTGAAAGCTGGAAATAAGAAACAATTTGTGAAAGAGATGAGCTGTTGTGTTTTCTCCCTGGAAGGATCCCTCTGCCTGGTACAGATACTGAGCTTATCACAGTCATCTCTGGCTGGCAGGAAAGTTACGTATGTACCCAATAACAGCAAATATCAATGAAATGAACCTCTGGTGGCAGTTTGAGTCACCTTTACTGATGTGGCACGATGCAAACTGTGTTTGCAATGGCAGCAGCTGATGCACCTAAGGGCCAGCTGGGGAGGCTGCTTCAGAGAGAGGATGACAAACTTAAATGGGCACCAGGTGCACCGAGATAACCTCTGTAACAAGAGGCACAACTGCGGATGCTCCTGGGCCAAAGAGCCCTTCTGGAGTGGGACCTTCAACTATCTCAAGAAAATGGGGGTCATCTGCTTAAARGTGAATGGATTTGGTGGCCTAGCTACAAAGAGAATTCCCATCAGAAGCATYCAAAGCATCTCACCCTCAAATAGGCATGTAGAATAAGCCAAAGGAATGCACCCTAAAGTGGCCTCTTCCTTTCTTTTTTGGCTGTTTAGGAGCTCTGATGATTTTCTGCACTACAGTCAACTGTGCTGCAGCTGCCTGCTGTCAGCCAGAGCAGAGAGCTTTCCGGGATCTTGTGCCCTTGGGACCAGCTGAGACTTTGCTGCCTGTCTGCATGGGAAAAGGCACTGCTGAGCTGCAAACACACACAGTGTGTGCAGTGGGAAGGCGCAGATGTGATTTCATTGCCTTGCACACACATAGACGTGTGTTCACGTTGACTGATRGCTGCTCACTGCACTGAGGCAGTTCAGCCTGCACTGACTAGCCCACCTTGGCTAGTGATCTTTGGACACCAGTGCAAAGTCATTTCTGAAAATTTTCCTGCTTGTTATAAATGAGGGTTCACATAGCATTGAGAGGAGAGCAGAGCACAGCTCAAGCCAGTAGACTCGCTCATCTTACTATYTGTAGGCAAAACAAATAAAGCCAGCTTAAACTTTGCACCAGGGACACATAGCTAACCTGGTGGTACCTCCTAATTCCGCACACTTGGTGATGTGCTTTCTAATTCTAAACTCCAACATAAAGTTAAGGTAGGGCTGCCCTGCTKCCAGAACCGAATGTCACCAGCAGCRTTATCCCATGCTGAAGGAGGAGCRACTRGCTGCTTCCCATCATTGCAGCTAGCTGCTGTAGACAATAACAGCACTGCTGGGGATTTTGCACAGAGCTCTGGGTGCTCTGAGCAAAACAGAGTTATTTTGAAAACTACATAATAAATAAAGTCTCTCAAAGGTATCTCTTTATTTCATTCATTGGGAAATATATTCTTTCCATCATCAGAGATGTATTATGAAGCAATGTAAGAGATGCCRAGATTAGGTCAAGATTCCTGGCATGTCACTAATCAGATATATTTTTATTTGTGTATTTGAATATGCTTTTTCAAAACAAAGACTCTAACTACAATATGATAGAAAAAAAAAAAAGAAAGAAAAAAAAGAAGAAAAATTTGTACTTTATTAAGGGAGCATGAAATAATACTCAAGAAAGGCCTGGGTCTTGCAGATTTTGGTTTAGGTACAGGATAAGCTGTCCARTAAGCCTTTTAAAAAGACAACAGCTATAAAAGAGTTACATGAATGCATTACAAATGTATTTTTTATCAGGTTGATATGAAAACTTTGGTGGTCATTTTGCACAGAGCTAGAGAGAGTTCACAAACAGATTACGATGTAAATAATGCACTGCAGGTGACATCAACATCAGTCTTCTGAGAAACCTGAGGACAATGCAAAAACAGGACGCTCTCCATTTTTTACATGAAACAGGAGCTTATTTTCCTAATATTTATATATTTATACAGGACCTAAAAATAAAAGGGGTTTTTTTCCCTTCAAGGTACAACTTCTGCCTYCTGCTGTGACCCTTGTTTTCACATCTTGGCTAAGACCCAATGAAGAGTTAATTGTAAATATACTCCTCTTATATACTTATATACTCCTCCACATCTCTCGCAGATATGGAAATACTGAGTATTATGTTTAAAAACATCTTTGTCTGGCTTTTGAGACTAGACACACAAAATAGTAATGGAAAGAAGCTGAGTGCTTCTCACTTCTGAGAAGTGTTTTATCCCTGTGGTGAGACAAGGGTATAACCTGCAGTAATCCTAGCAGAAAAAAAGCCTCCTGTTGATGGCATCAAAGAAAACCACTACATGTCCCAACTACAGGAATATGAAAGATGCCCTTTTGTCCCACGCTCTGTAAACTGAGACCCAATGAGTAAGTGATGGAGGGCTACACACCACAAATCATCAACGACGTGCAGGATCTGCTCCAGAGACACAGGAAATTGGATATGGCCATGTTTGATACAAACAAAACTGACTCATCAAAACTACACAAATGTGAGCGGTGGGAGTTACTAATGCAACTCGAGTGCACGGCCTTTACCATCTGAGTTTATTCCCAAACACATTATCTTGCTGGAGCCAAGATGCTGGGACACACTCAGAGTGCAAAAGCAAAACCCTTTTCCCTGGGAATTGTCTTACTTCTAGCTCACGTTCTAGAAGCCCTGCTCTGTGTTGGTTCCTCTTCTGCCATTTGCACTCAACGGATTCTTCTCTTCCCCAGTTTCTGCAAAATCTTTGTGGTGAGATCCCCAGTGTGATGATGCCGTCATTACACTGTTCCATTTTATCTTCCTGACTGCTAGTCACAAGGAATTCTCACATGAAGGAGGATTTGTGAAAAAAACATCACCTCGGAATGCTGCCCTTGTTTTGCTTCCACTTTTTGGTTCCTTCCACAAGTCCTTGCTGCTCAAATTCAGTTGTTTGCTGAATCTAATCTGTATCTTCCCCGTGCTTCTTGATTTAGGGTACCTTCAAAGAGATGTTGTGGGACAAAGAGACGTGGTCAAGAGAGGTTGTGGAATCTCCTTCTCTAGAGATATTCAAAACCTACTTGAACATAACACTGTGCCACATGCTCTAGGTGACCCTGCCTGTGCAGGAGGGTTGGACTAGATGATCTCTAGAGGTCCTTTACAACCTTAATGATTACATGATTCTATGATTCAAAGCCATTGCTTATCATGTAGCAAGGGGGACAGCTATCATCTCATTATCTTCTTTTACAAGTAGTTCTGTGTATTGTTTTCTTCCTTTTTAAATCATTCCTTACCAAATTGGAAATCCTCATTTCTCTTCATATCCCAGTCCTTCTTTGGATTCTGAGACTTTTAGAAGGTTCGTTATGGAGAAAACTAACAAACATCTTCACCTACTGAAGTAACCTATGTTTTGTCCTAAAAAAACATATTTGATATCCTGGTCAGATCCAATAAATGTCTTCAGCTTGACTCTAAATATGTGTCTGTTCCCAGTAAGGTAAGAGCTTCGAGACTGGGCCAAAGGATAGACCTTCCTGGTGTCAGATTTCTCTCTCTTTCTCTCTCTCTTTCTATTTCTCTTTTTCTACCACTGCACTCCATAAATCCCAGTCTTTGCAGCAGATCAACACCCTGTGGCATTTCCTGCCCACACAGCTCCCATTAAAGGTGCAAACAGCACCTCACCTTCCAGTCCTGCTTACTCCGTGAACATCCATTACGCTTTCCGGGGCCTGAGAGTAGAGTATCAACAGTCCAAAAAGATGTCTAGGGCAGTGCTCTGTGAAGGTCTTTTTTCCACGCAATAGAATGGAGAAGAAGCTGAAATATGAACTGATCCTCCCTGCTCCTATCAGGATTCGCTGTGTGGTTAAACTTTATTTTTAGCTCTCTACCTCTTTTTTGGGGGAGACATTTATTATTTATCTATCTCACAGCTTGGCAGAGGTCATTCTTCCTCATCACTCTCTGAACTTCCAGGTAGTGAAAGATTTTAGTTCATGTCTCTTCCCTTGCTTCAATTATCTATGGTCCAATAAGCCTGACTAATGCTGGCAGACCCCAAAAGCTTGGTTTGCTAGAAAAGTAGCTTAACGCCCATTATTTTATCCCCAAGGCACTTCAGGTTTCCAAATAGCTCTCAAATTTGAGATTAGGAGGCATGAACAAGCCAAGTGATTAATTGCAAGAGGTATTGCATAGATCAGATTCTATATTTCAAGCACCAAGGAACAGGGAAACCTCTTCTGCCAGAAATGTGACTGCTCATATGGCTACTTAGTGTGAGCAGGCTACGCTCTTTAAAAATCCTTTTAACAAAGAGAAAAGATGTTCCACTATATTGCCTTCTCTTCCTCAGATGCATAAGCCTGCAGTTACACCTGAAAGTTTCAAGTATCTCCTGACATGTGTATGCAGAAGTGGGAAGAAATCACACATGCTTTGCTTCAGTGGGAGCCAAGGCCTTGTACCCTAATCTGGAAAATAAGCTTTTGATTCCTGGTTTCATTAGGCATGCTGCCTTTGCCACAGCACGGGGGACACAACTCAAGGTAGATTTAGAAGGAATTACATTTTCTGGTGCGTATGACATTTACAAAAGATGAATGGTTTACTGTCCACTCCTAGATTCTAGCAGCCCTTGTAAGCAAACTTACTTTATTTGTCCTTCCTGGTGTTGTATTGCACAGCAAAACTGTATTTCAGCACCAAGGTATCTGCAAAACAGCATATACTTAGATATCAACCCTAACCAACAAATGTCCCTGCGTACTGCTGGCCTCGGGAAGCCCCAATCCCAGGCTCAGAATGCCTGCAAGGCGCTTCCCGGTAGGCTTTTCCTAACAGCACCCTGATCYTTTGGACAACTTTTTACCACAGATCCCAAGGACCAAAGCTTTTAGTTGGCTTGCAAGTACATCATTGTTTCATTAAATGAATTGGTTTTAACACCGAAGTGGCAGAGGTACTAAATGAATGACATCTGTTAATGTCTCTCCTTGCATGACTTCCAAGGCTGTTAAAAGCTCTAAAAGCAGAAGCCAGCAGGGTAGGGAGGCAGAGAAACTAAGGAAGACCACAGAAAAATGGCAACTTTCTTAATACAGAACATTTGTGCACAAATGAAAGCAGATGCACATTTTATTTAATGCCCACCCTAGATAAATGTAAAAAATTAGACACATTTGTGAAGAAATAAAGCCTTAAAAATTTCCAAAAGTATGAAATGTTAGGTATCATTACAGACTAGGTCTTCTGCCAGTTTCTGAAGAAAAATACTTTAAAATCTAATACACCACAATAGTGACAAAAGGCTGTGTGAAGATGTTGTGAATGACTATGCCTTACGAGTTGATGATCTCAGGAGAGTAAATTAATGATCTGTACATACTATTGAGACATATATATAGAGAAACAAAATAGCTTTAAAATTAAATTAAGTAAATCCTTCAAAATTAAAATAAAAAAAAGAGAGAGAGACAGAGAGGTTGTATCAGTCTCTCTTTCTCACCAACTCTGTACTTAAATGTTAAAGAACAACAAAAAAAATCTGTCCTTTGATGCAGCATTACAAACAAGGCATGGAAGACAGGATGAGTGAAGACAATGTATTTCAAGTGGTTTCATGATTGATGATGACAGATTCTTTCCTGTTTATGAGGAGTGGTATAAGAAATAATTAATTTTCCTTGACTTTCCTTGGGCAGACAGAAAGCATGGCAATCAAGCACAGATCATATGGGCTCCAAGTGTCTTTTATGAATATTCAATAGGCCAGATCTTTACCTTGCCTTTATTAGCATAACATCATTGGCTTTTTTATTAATGGAGCATCTGGTCCAAGATATTGGTGGTTCTGGTTTTGTTAATTTTGTAATGAACATTCATATATATATTCTAGCAAAGAAACCACTATTGCTTTCTTGAAACAATGGACCAAGACACTCTACCACATAGGGATGTCAAAGTGGGGTTAAAAAGCTCCAGAAACTCAACATTGTATCTGAGGATTTGTTTGCAAGAAGAAGAAGGTTCAGACGTGCTTTATTTTATGTCAGTTGGGACGTGCCTGCCCACTCTCCCAGAGCAGCCTGTGTGCACACATACCTCTGCGTACGACACTCAGTCCAGTAATGGCACCCAAAACCAGTTGTAGCTGTGACAGGACCATGGGAGTGCCTGAATTAGCTTAGTCCTCACAGAACAAGATCACATCTTACTGGGTTCTTCTATTGGTCATTACTATTTCTTTGTCTGTATTCTCTCCAAACACACTCTAAATATGAGATGGGGTGTCTGGCAGGGACAGGTGAGGTGTTTGGGTAGAGAGTCAGCGTTGTCATGCTTCTTAGCCAGAAAATACTAACTCAATACATTCTTGATGATCTGATGATCTCCTGGGAATGGACAGCAATCCCCATCATTGCCAAGAGTCCTTCAATTTGGGTGTCATAGGCATAATGTTTGGGGATAAACTTCTTCAGGACTTGCCCTGATATTCCATCAGGTATTGATTGAAGCCTGTCTCAAAGACTCAGTTCCACCTTTCCCTCCTATTTATTACCTGCTTAAGTACTGTGTCTACCTTGGCTCTCCTCTCCTTCAGTCCACTGGAAATTCGTCTGTCCTTAATGAGGTGTCAAAAATGATTGATAATGCTTCTGTAATTATCTCTGCCTTCTCTTTAAGAACACTGAGGTGAGACTATCTGTCCTTGCTCATTTATGAGCATTTAGTTTGTCACCATTATTTTCTTCATTCTTTTAAATCAGGCCAAACAATTGCTTCCTTAATTGTTATCTTACTTTCTCACCAACTGCTCTGAAAGCATCACATGCTTAATACCAAGCAATGAATGCTGTGCCTGCATTCGAGAAACCTTGCTCAAGAAACCTCACGGAGGTCAATGGCAAGTGCAAGACACAAATCAGAGCACAAATTAGCTTAGAATCACAGAATGGCTGAGGTTGGAAGGGACCTCTAGAGATCATCAAGTCCAACCCCCCTGCTCAAGCAGGAACCCCTAGAGCACATGGCACAGGGTGGCATCCAGGCGAGATGAAAGCTTTAGCTTCAGAGAAATGTATTCTTGTATGATTCAACATATTGCTCCCAGTTAATATAGCTTTGAATTCTGTGCTTTCATCTGATGTGCTAGTCTCCAGGCCAGTTTTCTGTACTACCAGCCAAATTCCAGCCTTTCATGGACACAATTTCTCCCCTCAAGCCTTTTGTTTGAATTCCACTCAAAATCCAGATGGAGAAGTCAGATTTACATACAGGAACTTATGCTGGTGTAGAAGGAGTGCTCCAGAGCACCGAATTTACCAAGAACAAATAAAATTATTTGCTTTCAAGACACATAAGGAAATTGAATCTGTTTGTTCAGATTGTGGTGTCTGGAAAAATATCATTACAAATTAAGTCAGAGAGATGAGTGGGGCTGATGAAGTGCATTTTCACTGGAAAGGAATTTTAAAATAAATGTTGATGTTTAGGATAATATAAAGATTATTTTGGTGTTTATCTTCATAGTGAATTRGTTGAAATTCAAGCATAAATCCATTTATTTCACCTTCCCTTTGTTGTATGTAGGAACCTTATGACAGCAYCAATTTTTCCACTGAATGTTTAGGAATGTTAATTACCGTATGTCTCAAATGACTGAAAACTTCTTAAGGTGCTGAAGCCAAATAGCAAAAARTGCATGAAATAAAGTTACTAAGCATCAGATCAATTTTCTAGGAACTTACTAGGATTGTTCCATTGACTTTAGTGAAAAGAAGCATCCATCCGATCTATCTATCTATAGTCATACTGAGGAATATGTAGTTTGGTCTTTGTTCTGGTACTAGAGAAAAGGCTTYGGTGACCATGTCCACTGTGTATTCCCCAAGGAGAACATCTCACACAGTTTTAGACTTTWACAACATAAACATTTACAAATGAACTAACTACTCATTGAGCTCTCCCTTCAGTCACTGGACTGAGATAAGCACGACAAATCTTAATTTAAGTATCAATTCCAGGAGAGGAGGAACCATATCCTGGAATATCTCTCCTACTTGAAAGATATCTCCATTTGGTCTGTGGATCCCCTCAGAGTCTCTTTCTTTCGTGTTAATTTGGATTTGATGTAAAATCTGGGCTGGTCAAAMAGATAGGAATTTAGGCACCTTATCAGAGCTGGAAGAAACATCTGGGCRAGAAAGTGTTGGTCTCCTTTTTTCTATTTTCTTATCTGTGAGAGAATATGGCTGTTTCTTCTTTTAGCAAGCGATGGAAATAAAACCGTTAGCACCCCCAATGCATACTAAAAGAGGATCAATGCTACAGTATGGCCTGCTCTTTGCTGTGGCTCAAGCTTAATGAAATGTGCACTAGAGTTTATTACATTGATCCTTCACTACGTTTATTTTAGGATCTGTTTTTGCAGTTCAGTTGGAGCCATATGAAGAACGGCTACAGTTTCATTGCCATCATTATTTTTTCATTTAAATTCACCCATATCTTCCAGTAATTGGGTTTCCTGATTTGGAGTCCTGAAGGATATGGGTTTTCAAGGTTCTTTCAATCTATCAGTCAGGCTAACRTCCATACCCAAATATGGTTTGTCAGGCCACCAGAAAAGATCAATATGCACGCTGTGCTTCTACGTCAGGCACGTCACAGGCTCCTGGTCTATCCTAATCCACTTACCCCTGGCAGTGATGAATCCTGTTGCTATTCTAAGTATCTAGTCAGTAAGCAGAGAAGGCTTTAATATTGGCTCCAATGTGAATTTTGTACATAACATTTTTTCCCCCTGATTTGGAGAAATTACATTGAAACCAACACCATTGCTGTTTGGAAGGATGCCATTTGCAAACGGCATGCCAGCTACRCAAATCCTGCTCCATAAGCATGGAAGCTGCCGAAAGCCATCAGATTTACATTGGGTAATTTTTATAGTGGCRGTGACAAGCTTCGTAGCAGATAAAACAGAAAATACATTTTCTAAGCACTGAAAAGGCACTTTTCAACCCACTCCACTATCTTGATATGTATAAAGAAGAATCTGAATGTCTTGTTCAGAAAAAGAAGGCCTATGAACATGTTATTTTAGCACAGACTCATTTTTACAAGTTTACTTATAATATTACTTTTATACACAGGTCTGTTTTTATTTTCTTAAGTGCAGGAATACCCAAATGTGCAGCAAAACTTTTAGATCACTTACTACAAATTTCTTTATTCACTTCAGCTTTTGCTCTTGAATCTTACATCCTGGGTCACGGGAGTTTTTCTTTGTTGTGCTTTTGAAGAGATTTTGATAAATCTGAGAATGAAAATGCCTAGACAATACAGATGAAATTGGTACTTGCTATGCCTTCAATAAAGGCAAGAATTTTCTCAAGCATGACTAGCCAATATAGATGAAATTGGTACTTGCAATAACTTCAATGGAGTCAAGAGTTTTCTGAAGCATCTTAGCCATGAAGGGCAAATTGTTAGAAATGGAAGAAATGCCAAGGAGGAGAATAAGATCAGCACTTTGAGCGCTGCAGAGAATCTCCCCTCTCTCCCTCTTGTAGCAAGTTGGAAACGCTACAAACTAGGAATGCTTATCCCAGGCATAAGATACTGCAGAACTCTTAACTCCTTGCTTGCTGAAAAAGCATGCTCAACATGCAGCACCTCCTCTCAAAGGATATTTCATTTCCTTGTGTGCTGAAATACCTGCATGGGGAGCATGGCTGAGGGCTTTGGGGCATTTCACTGGTCTGTGGCATCCTGAGTCTCTGCTACCCAACACAGAAAGAGTAGTCAAGCATAGGAACATGCTGCCTGGGGAAGTGGTGGAATCTCCATCCCTGTCAGTGTTCAAGAAACRTAYAGATGAAGCCCTCAGGGATGAGGTTTAGCAGATATGAGGGTGATGAGTTTATGGTTGGACTTGATGATCTCAAGGACCTTTTCYGACCATAATGATTCTATCATTCTATGACTTRAGCTCAATGGAGCAGAAGCTGCCTGGTGCTTCCCAGGCCTAAGCCCTGAGTGAATTAGTAGCCTGTATAGATATTTTCAACGTGCAAACATAAAGCTTTCCCTCTGCTAATTGCACATTATTTAGCTTTTGGCAGATTGCTGCTGCAAAAGCAAGCTTTGGAAGTGCTAGCAGTAAAGTAAATAGTGCTGAAAAGGCAAACGTGTTTCCCTGGAAAAAAAAAAGAAAGTTATTCAACTAAGTGTGTGACTGAAAAATTGTTTAACTCCCGCGCTTTCTTGTTTTAATTAAACATGCCCCATTCTTTCTTTTAGGAAGAGAATGTCAGCAAAGAAGCATAATTATGAAAAATTAATTATTCAGATTTTCTGAGGATAAGAAAAGGTTTCTTTCTTAGTCAATTATAGTGAGTCAGTCTGTCAGGGCCAAGAATTAACACCAAATGAAAAGAAGTGCAAGTGGGTAATTAACAGCAATAACTGCAACATCAGACCTGGGAGCTCAAGACATAAAGAACATAAATGTTCCTCAGGTGCTCTCTTTCTTCAGCTTGGCTGGGAAATGAAAACAGCACCTTTTTCTCCTCAGAAACTCAAAGCAAATCATTTATATTGGCCATATAACTTCCTCCGTTCCTTCTCTTGAGACCCAACCCCAGCACATAAAAATGAAAATAAATATATCTTTTCATTCACCTCAGTGTATCCTGAATCAGAACTTCCGTCCGCAAACCTGAGGAATGAAGTTTGACAACTGCTCCTGTTTGCTAAGATGCCTCACTTCACTTCTGAATTAAGAAGGTCCTAGTATAAGAAGTGGGAGATGGTTGTTGAACTCACACGCCTTCCTTCAGAAGCACATTTTTCTACTGTATTCCTCCATTACAGGTGGAGGCATTTGTCAGCTTTTGCCAGGCAGGCTCCTTTCAGGGTAAGGAGTAGAAAAGTTATAATTAGAAATCTCTTACACTAGAAATTAAAATCAGGTACAAACCCCAAACTACAAAAAAAAAAAATCACAGAAAAAAAACCCCCACTAACTCCTTCAAAATGGAAATCCTCACTATGTAATATTGTTGAGAAACATGATTAGATACAATGTTCCTAAATGTGCCTGGATCAATATCATGCTTGAGAAGAAGATTTCAGCCATCTGTAGTAAAAAAAAAAAAACCCACAAAACCTTAATTTATGATTTTATCCCAGTGTTTCCTATTTCCCTATCTGTCTGTTATCATGATAGTAGATGTTCATTTCATTCTGGGAACTTAGAAATCACATTCAGGTTGGAAAAGTTTAAATTCTAGCTCATAATCCACACGTATGAGGTGGACTGGGCTGAATCAAAATCTTTACTACAATAAAAGTGCAAAATATTGAATTATTATTATGGTAAAAGCTAGGTAAAAATTACGGTATTACGGTAAAAGTGTTCATGRTAAAAGCCCAAAATATTGATGTGGAGAACTCTCATGCTTAAACAGCCTGAAATTATTTCTTAGGAAGAGTTTCTCTTCTTGAAATTTAAGTATCTTGGTGCATATGTAGTAAGTGGATAAATTTGACAAATCAGATTGGAAAGATGATTAAAACTAGCTACAGTTGTAGGTGATTCTAGTTTCACACTGATACAGATGTATCAGTAGAACTTTATTATTAAGCAAAAAAAAATTAAAGAAAAAATGCATTGCACAAATAAAGCCATATCTGACAAAATAAACCTTTAGAAAAAGTCAAATGAAGATAAATTCTGAACACAAATCAAAATCTCCGTATATGCATCTAGATACAGGACAAGCACTTCATAGAGGAGAGCCTTGGCTCTCAGCAGCTGCACTTGATAGTAGCACTTTGCTGCAGCAAAGTGCCGGTTTCGAGGGTCAGATGGTGGCTGCTTTGGTTCCCTTCACATTCCTTTCATAAGCAGCCAGTTCTGCTGACGACAGAGAGCAGAGCCACATCCATGGCCCTTCTCCACTCCTCTGGCATCTGTTCATGCTCAGCTGGCAGCTACCTTGTGAATCAAGTGACCTCTGCCTGGCCTTACAAGAAATACAGAAGCTGGAGCTCGGAAAGAGGAAGCAGCATTTTATGTCCTGGTGCTGAGGATCCCGTTTGAAGTCAGGCAGAATCTGGCTTTCTGGGAAATCCTTTTTTTAAAATACAATTTTTGCTTTCAGGAAAGGTTGCTGAAATAACACTTGTGTGCACAACATTCAGACTAAGATTGGATTTCACCATTAATCCCCTCATTTAACATGGACTCTATCCTCCCTATGTGCTTGAGGATTTTGCCCTGCCATAGGTCAACCCCGAAGTCTCCACAACAGCTCTTTCAAAGGGATTATTKGGCATACACAGATATTGTGTAATCTTGGTTAAATCAGGAAATAGTATAAGGAGAAGTAGTTACATGGTGAAGGGAGGTCAAAAAAAGCAACAACAGGAACTCAGAAAATATGAGGATATAAATAAAAGGACAGGTGCTATCTTCAGTCACGTAACGTGATGAGGACTCAGTAATTGACCTAAAAATAGAGGAGGCTAAAAGAAAACATTCTGAAAAAGCACCAGAAGTCATAACCTCAACTGGTAGTTCAGCATACTTTCACAGAAAGCAGTATCACACAGAAGCGAATCACTACAGCAGAATAAAAAGACCTTACATATTTATAGAAGAAGGGGCAAAAATAGCACTTGTCAGAAAACATTACTCAAAGCTAAAGAAAAATGCTTATTGATGTAGACCACATACTGGGAACAGATCTGTGATTACTATATTATACATACAGTAAAGACAGGCAATGCATAGACTAGGTTAATTTTAAATACAAGCTAAGCAAGAAACATTTGGTAGCTATGATACAGATGGTAACAATCCTAAAAAAGAAGAGATCATGTTTATATTTTCCTCCATGGCAGTATTTTTGGAATGACAATTGCTAAATCAGAGCAAATACTTAAGTGGATCATGCTCAGCTGGATATATATCTGATCAGATTTCAAAACTTGCCACTTTTGCCTTGGATATAATTATCCCCAGCTCTGCAGAATCTCTGAAGGAATTTTACTTATCAGAAGCAAATGGTAATTTTAAGGGACGAGCACTCCACATCAGTGTACGGACAAAAGAATCACAGGTTAAGATCATTTCAGATAACCCAACTCTACATTTTCTTGTTTTGAAGTGAGATATTAGATCTCCATTTTCTCCTGYTTCAGAATACCCCCTGCTCAGTTTATTTTGGATCTCACCTTCAGCAGTTTCACTGTTGTGAAACCTGAAGGGCTGCAAAAGATGAAAACTTTTCTTCTTGGTAGATCTTTTATTTAGACAAAAAAGTTTCATGCAGCAGGAGAAATTCTGTTCCTCGATCAGTAAACAGCAGGAGAAGTCTGTTTTCTGGCTGGTGTCATGCAGGCCAAGAACGCTGCTCAATCTGCAGCTGAATCACTGACATTTTATTCAACAGACTGTAATTAAAAACAGAGTTTTCACTTGAAATATATCTTATGCAAGCAACATATGTTTTCTGCAATCCAACTTAACTGTTCCAGGCCACTGCAGGAGTCACTTCATTCCTGGTGATGGGAGATCAGACTATTTCCTTAGAGAGTTCAAGGAAGCCCAGCTCAGTGTCATCAGTGCTGCTTCTTCACAGTCATGGCCTTGCTGTTGTAAATCTGTTGTGAACCTTACCAATATGCAGGTTTGAACCTAYTGAAACTCTTAAGCTGGTCTTTAGACCGCTGGGACTCCATGAGGCACAACAATAACTGCGTCAAGAAGTGATTTTCTCTCCCAGTGGCTAAATGCAAAACCCTGTAGTGGAGCCAGCTCCTCAGATAACGTTGCTGGGTCATTGCRTCCATTTTACACATTCATAGGTGAGCAGCCTTGTGTGAACTGTTTCAAAATGGTGCACTTTAATGCAGCAGAGTAACTATGATAAATGGTAGACAGTGCCTTATTTTCTTTTTTTAACACGTCTACCTGGGCTAAGGAGTAATTCTGATAGCACAAAATCAGACTGTTTAATGCAGCCTTTTAATAGCCTTGAAATAAGTTTGCTCACAAAATATGAAAGCTGTAAGTAGGTATTATTGTTTCTGGATCGCTAGGGCAGATAGAAGGTGTTATGGAAACAATATAGTCACTGGTTTTAAATGAAAGCCAACGAATCTTTAAACTAGTTAGAACAACTTTGATCCACAGCGCTTGATTTACAGCTGAATAGGCTAAAATGAAATAGAAGTAAGAAACATGCCTTAGGTTATAGTTTAATAATTCAAAAGAGAATTAAAGTAACATATACTTTTTTTTTTCAAACAGCATAATGAAAAAATGCAGGAAGATTTCAACAGTACTTGAAGCTGTTTGCGAAGCAACAACAATTTCTCCAGAAGAGGAGTCAAAATTTTTCACATCATTTTGAACCAGGTCTCCTTGGGTGCTTAGAAATCTCTTTTGAGAGCCAAGCAGAGTTTTGGCACTAAGTTGACTTCTGCACTGCCATGTCATCAAGCACAACACAGTAAGATAATGCAGCAATTAATCCTTTCATTCTCTTAATATCTTCTCTTTGGTTTGTTTTGCCCAGAAGAGGCCTAGGGCTTCTTTCACATTTTTCTTTTTACCTGCAGTCTTCCTGCTGGGCTGGTCTATGAAGCAACTACCTTGTTCTCCATCACCTATGTCAACGGATGCCCCTGCTAAGCTCACAGGATGGTGACAGGTGTGATGAGCAGCAAAAATGTATTTGTGGTTTAATTATTTCTAGTCAAGCATTTTAAAAATATCTGCAGACACCCAGATAGTCACACGTTGCCACCACCTGCATCTTTCATTACATGTTAGTAATGAGGCGCTTTCGCTCGTGACTGGCGCGCCTGCACTGACTTACCTGCGCGTCCCCCGCCTCCCGAGCGCAGCAGCGGCTGCTTCCCTGCTCGAGGCTGTGCTGCTGGCCGTGCACACGGTCAGGAGCCAGAGGCTGAGGAATGCTGAGCAGCTCGGGGACCAAGTTCAAGGCTGTTCAAGGCCTGTGCAAGTATCTTCAGTTAATAATGGGAATAGTCCTTCTGGTTGTATGGKGAAAACATTCCAACGGAATTATTTGGAAGTCCACTCTGTGCCTTCTCCAGTTTGACAGAAAACCCAGTCTTAAATATTGACTTTAGACTAGAACAAAGTTACCTAGTAAAGGTAGAATAGAAATGTGGTCAGCAGAGCTGGGGATCTTTTGAGACAGGCTCTTAAAACAAGAAGCTGATTAGTAACCAGGGTTCTGCTGCACAGATWCCCACACCAGGAGCATTAGGAATACTGTTTGTTTTCGAAAGCTGAAAACATTGCATTCTGTTAAACAGCAACAGTACTGCTTTAGCTGTGATAATATTCGGCCCCTGGCAAGGTACGTAGGAGGAACTGACATGTTTTTGTAGGCCAGCTGACGTAGCTGAGGGAAAAACAAACAAGTAGTTCTGCAGCTTCTGCACTTTGCCAAAGTTTGCCTGTTTTTGGTTTTTTGTTTTTGGGTTTTTTTTTTCCTTTTTTCCCTCTCAACTGCATCCACTAGTGTAAGAAAAGAAAGCATCTTTCCACTTTTATAACAGGCAAGCTAACAGGAGAGGGAGTGCAAATGTGTTTGACGACTTAGTGAAATAAAAGATCATGGATAAATTAATTAAAAGTAAACAAACAGAAAAACTTGTGTGGACATCAGGGTTTTTAAAATGGTAAATAAAGAGGACAGAGAAGAGCATATTTCATTACCCATTACAGAGAGTATTGTGTTTTCTTTGCTCAGGGCTTTTACACCATTTAAGCAGTAGTGAAACACCAGAGGAGATGTTCCCAAAACTGAGAGATTTAAGGTAAGAGAATGTAGTTCAGAAAACTGGCTACATTACGACACCTCACCCTGAAACAGCTGCCACTGCTGTAGCTCCTGATACAGCATCCTGTGAAGGGCTCTTCTTCATTTGCCCTATCTGCTCTGCACTTTTTTAAAATGAAGACTTGTTTCTATTAGTTAAAAGAAAGTACCTTTGATTTCTGTCCTGCACTCTGTTCCTCAATAGATGMTCCTAAACCAACACCAATTTGATTAAGAAAATCCCAAAGAACTGCATTCTTGAAGACAACTTTTAATTCCCCTGCATTCCAACACAATCTAAATAATCCAACTCTAAGTCTCCTCATTAAGGCCAGATTAACAAAATCTCAATCAAATTTCTGCTTGAGGTTTGGCCAATCTGGTCCTAACACACATATTTAGAGCTGGAACACAGATCAGCTTGAAACTTTGGAAAATAAAAAAAAAACAAAAACCAAAAAAAGGCAGATAGAAGGGGAGCACTAGCTCCATAAAAAATGGGCATATTCTCTCATGTCAGCTATAATGGATAGATAATATTTGGTGCATAGTTTCTATGTGATAGGTAAAGAGAGAGAGAAGAGTAAAAACTAAATCATTTAYGATTTTCTTTTACTTGCACCTTGAACATATTCGGAAATATCTGGAGTTTGATTTTTCATTCTTTCCAAGCCTTCAAAAAGGATTGTTTATTTTGACCTCTTACACTGTAATGAAGAAACAGAATTGTTATTAAAGACTTATTAAAGAGCTTCTTTATCCAACATTAATAAGCCAATTAAGAGAAATACATGTTAAYGGCGTTTGAGGTAGTCTGATTAAAAGCAATTTCCTGTCTCTTATTAAATTCACTTGGCTTTGGTAACTCACCACTTTCCGCTTCCTCTTGTTGCTTAAAAATCATGCAGCCAAGGTAGAAATTGAATTTCAATTGTAAAAAGAAAAAAAGAAAAGAGAAAAAAACCAGGACCATCTGTTTTGTCAGCACCTTTCTAATCATCCTCCATTCATCTTTTCCTTTACAGGTGACCTTTAGCAAAACACATTTGTTTAAGAGTTGAGGAACACTCCTGTATTTCATCTGGAGTTTTGCGCTCTTTGCTTATCCCAAGCAGACAGCTTTTCCATCTATAACGTTCACATTCAAGAATCACGAGGTCTTAGAAGAGGTGGGGAGCAAGAAACAAGGGCTTGCAGATAAAGTATTCCATTTCATGGCATTACAGTGATAGCGGTCCCTGAGAAATTCTCATTTCCTTGAAAGTGATAAGGATCTCAGGTAGGGCTGGCTACTGTGTCTAGCACAGTTACATATGCCTGCAAAACAAGTTTTTTTCAAAAGCAGGATGATGGTTGGAAACTATCCCTCTGTAAATTCCTCACAGAAGCAAGGGACACAAGATGAGAATTATAAGCAGATTTAATAATCAGAGAATTATCACTAGTTAAACTTATAACAGATTTAAGGAATCTCTGCTGGAAAGGTCTAGTTTTTAATTTACAAGTAAGCCTGAGACTGACCTCTTGGAAGATGTTTAAATCTTTTAAATTTTCCCAGGTGAAGGTTCACTAAGAACCAGACTGGTAGAGAGGTATTGTCCCTCAGGAGATGCCAGCAGCTTTGTGCTTGCACTGCCATATGTGTACACATACAGACATACTATAAATATAAATAAATGTACATATGTATATATGTACATAGCAACTAAACGCCTCCATCCTTCCAGGAGCTAATTAAACAACAAAACTAATGTGGTGATAATGGGGCAACCATCTCTCAGATGCAYGAAGACTTCTCTCCTCTCTGCCTCCATTTCTGTGTGGGATGATAGTATCATGCTCTTACAAGAAGGGAGAGAGAATCAGGTCTTCCCTTGTCCCTTGTGCTTTCTAGTTACTTCATAACTATTCTTTTCTAGCCTTGCTTTACTGCCCTTGCAGTTCAATGATGACATTTTTAACATCAAAYCAGAATACTATAAGGAAAAAACAAAAAACACACCACAGCTATAATGGCCTTCCCAGCATCTGGGCTAAGAGCCAGGAGTTCTGTTTCCTTAATGATGGGAATTCATATGCATGTTTCATGTCCTTCCATCCTCTGATGAAAGTATATGACCTTTTCAATATTCACTGAAGATTGTAATTAAAAGTGAGCTTTTCTTTGTTATCTACAAGGCCTTTGAGGGGAGGTGCAAGTGCCTTTGCTGCTGCTGCTGCTTAGCTCTGATAACTTATGTCTATGCAGAGAGAGAGACTTGTGCCGGCTCAAATCCTTGTATCAGTAGCTTTTCCTCTGATAGGAACTTCTTGGCACAATAGAAATATTAAAAAAAAAAAAAAACAAACCAGCTGGACCAAATATTTTCCCAAATTATCAAGGATTTCTTTTCTTGTGCTCAGTGATGATGCTAGCAATTTAAAATGCATTCTGCAAGAGGCACCTTTGTTGTGATAAATGAGAATAGTTCCTTTGATTTTAATGGAATTACATTAAACTACTGCAGGTAGGGATCTGCCCCTCTACACTTTGGATTACATCCAGGAAGACATTACAGCATGGGTAAGCGGTCTCCCAGCACATGAATTTTTAAAAGGACAGAGAAAGAAGAGAGAAGCATGAAAGGGATGACTTGATTTATACAGCCTGTTCCCTCCCTCATAACAGATTCTCTGTGTTTCCAAAGACACGTACAACTGGTTTAAATGCTCTTCTGTGGGACAGCAGAGCACACAAATTATTTACTATTCTCTGCCTGAGAAGAAAAATACCTCTTCTCCCTGCAACTGAGGAGGATCAAGCCAGGAAGAGCCAAGCATCCAGTGAGCTGTGGGGTGACAGCATGATACGGAGACCCGTCATCCCCGAGCCACGGTGATCACTGCCCTCTTACCTTGGCTCTCAGATGGACCTGCACATGGCCCTGCTGGCTCAGGGGGGCCCTGGTGCTGCCTGCGTTGCATTTACCTTCTTCCTCTCCTGCCCCTAAGGCCTCACTGAGTTGAAAATGCCTGCAACCTTGCCCGTGCACTCACATGCGAACAAGTAGGCTGGAGGCCTCATTTCACGAACTGATGCTATTTCACACAGAGGATCATCAAGAAGTTCATCGGAGCAGCTTCTTCAGGCCTGCAGGGAGGGATGTTGCCTGCCCACTCTCCAGGCCATCGGCCAGGCTATGTATTGTCGACAGCTTTTTAGTTCATACACTGCGTCCTCTGTTGTGTTCAATCCAACAACTGCAGCAGAAAGCACATGCTCATCAGACCCCTAATACAGCGCTCAGGTGACACGAGTAATCACCTATATTCATTTACAGTACCTAAAACAAGCTGCTGTGCCTACAGTCATTGCCCTGTTTTGTCAGGACAAATCTCCCAGCATCAGCATTTCAACACCGATGGACGATTTACCTGCAGACTTTCCCAAATGCAAAGCATATTTAACCGCTGTGTTTCTGCAGAGTTTCGGGGAAAGCAGCTGAGCTGCGAGTGACTCACCCTGCTCGGTGCAAACCGTTTCCCCGCTCTGCAAAGAACAGCAGCTATTTGCTAGGGCAGCAGCCAGGCGTGCAATGTGTGCTAGGTCTCCTCAGGTGTGCTGCCATGCACTGTGGTGTCTTTAATTGAGGTAGTTTCTGTGCAAGACCTTTCCTTCAGCCTCCCAGGGGAGCCTGAACATTCTGAGCTTGTTCTTTCAAAGACAACTTTTTGCTTACCTTTACAAGCGCTTTTCACCAAGGACACAATGGTGCATAACAGCTATAATTGTGGAAAAACACTGAGATACAAGCATTTAAACAATAACGGTGGCTATTTTCCCGCAGACTCCAGCACTTTTGCTATAAGATAACTTTGTGGGTGATACTGGCAGAACAGAGACCCATTACCGGAAGCTAATAACATAAAATCAACCTGATTAAATACTATTTCTTTACACCAAAAAAGCTTGCACTTGTACTCACATTTGTGGATTCTAGATAGATCCTGGTACAGACAAGTGCRAAAAGGCACCATCTGCCATTTATCATGCAAACAATAGAAAGTTAAGACAATTGTAATAGTGATTTGCCGCTGGAATAAGAAAACATTGGTCCTCTATTGCCATTCTAGATGAGAGGCACTATGGAAGAAGCACCACGGCAAAACTGTGTGGTATCATTATTTGGAGATTAAAACCAGAGTCACTCCTCAAGTGCGATACCAATTGCCAGAGCAATCTCTGAGGTCACTTCACATCAGTAACATATTTATTGGAGAAGTGCTGATTCCAATAAGGCAATGGCAAAACTCTCACACAAGGCCCAAATCGCCTTCCTAGAATCAGGATGTTTGCTAAAAACAAAAACACAATTTCAAGTTAAAACACAGATAGCAATAATGATCAAGATAGAGCTACCTTTTCTTTTCTAAATTATTTCTAGTATTACAATTTGCATCTGCCTCCACCAGTAGTTTCAGGACTGCCACAGTTATTGAAAACAAAAAAATACTTCCAGGTACTGGAGAATTGGTCTTTTAAAAGAGTGACTTTGTACTTTACCCAGCACAGGAGTCTTGTTCAAAACAAGTGGCAGTTTTTTTCAGGACTTTTTAATGAACTACAGTAAATTCTACATTCTTCATTTAGCAAGCAGACTTTTTTTAAAAAAGAAATAAAGTTTACATATCTGGCATCTTTTCTTATTTTTTTAGAATACCCTAGCACACTCATTGGTTCAACAATCTTGTAAAATCCATGAGAAAAGAGCAAATCTATGCCTATTTATGCACATTTTTTCCCAGTGAAGTCCTCCATTCATAGCTCATTCATAGCTAGAAAATAATTTGTGATAAATAATAATAAGCTCATTGGTGATTCATTAGGAAGACCTAAGAAAACAATTAAAGTTTATCCAACCACAAAAAAAACCCAAGGAATTAAGAGAAAGGAAAAAGAATAACATTTCCTGTAGAGTTGCAATGCAGGTAAATAACACCTTCTTGAAAATAAAACTGTGTATGCTGGCGTTTTTCAGTTGATAGTACTGGAGATATTGAAGACATCCCACAGATAACTTGTATCATTCTGTTGAAAAGGATCCACRAAATTTGGCTTCATCATGATGTTGGGAGGCCTATTGGGAAAAAARGAAAAATCCAACCTATGGTTGCAAGGGACTAGCTGTCTTGGATCCTAAGTTTTGTCCTATCTACTATGACAGGTCACTGAGTCACTTCTAGAGGATTAATAAGTGTACTCCAAACAAGAGTTCGGCCTCCTTTCACACACAGCCTAAAATGACACGGCTGGTGTGAGAATGTGAGCAAATTGCTCCAGAACCATACTGCCTTATGTGTGTCTCTAGTGGGTGGGTGGGTGGATGGATGGATGGATGGATTGGATGGGCCACAGCAAGTGTGCTGATTTTCTGGGTGTCCTAGTGCTGCTTCTCCTTTTAGTGACTTTAGTGTCTTAGATAAAGCTAATTCTCAAAAGAATAAACAAGAACCCATTCTGCTAGGGCTTTTTCTCCTTTTTGTTCAGTTTTGACGTATGAAGAAGGTCTCAAAGTTCTGGAGTTTATCTTCCTTTCCAAATTTTCCTTGGTCCTTTCTTTACATTAAAATTTTCCAGAGCACACCTGGAAGTGCATGGTCTTATAGCTACACATATGTGAGGAAAAAAGGTGTATTTTTTATATATCTCTGAATGTTTTTATGGAGATATACAGAGCAAGCAGAACTCCGTGCAGACAGGGCTTAGCTGATGTTAAATTTCAATTGCTTTTTCAATACTAGTAGTTTAGCACTGCTAGGACGGATGTGTTTAAAAACAGACCTATTTTTTTCAAATGAAGATGGAGCAGTGTACAAGACTAGAGACCACAAACTTTGATTATGAGACAAAGACTAACAATTATGAGGAATAAAGATATCTAAGCAGATTGCTCAGCATATGGATTTTTGCTGTTAGGTTTTTTTTTCCCCTTGCTCAATGCCCAGTTTAATCTACCACTAACAGGCCCAGGAGATTGTTCTRTCTTTATGAATTCTGCATACAAACTGCCCCACCAAATAAGTAGGATGCTGTCAGTGCGCATTTGAAACCTCAAAGCTACAGCTTAAAAACATCCATTTTTCATTTTGGAGCTTTTGTTGGTTTTAGCGGCTGCATTCAGATTTAGAACCATCTCAAGGAAATGCTTCCAGGAGGGATAACTATCTCCTAGGAGAAAAACACAGCCAAATACAGCGTAATGCCAAGAGCTATTCGTTAAGAAATGCAGAAGGAGGGAATCGCTCCAGGGACACTGGTCACGCTTGCTCTCTTCCAACGAACGGTATCACACCGTTCACCTACCTGCCGCTCTGTTGAGAGAAACACTTTGCTGTCTGGCAGCTGGAGGGAAAAGAAGTGTTCGGAGGGGTCTGCTGCAGCCCCAAGTGGTAGCTGATGGCTTTGACTGAGGATTTCAGGAAGAGAGGATCAGCGCTGCTGATGAATCCATTGCCTTTCCTGCAAGGTAAATATCCATAGGGTTTCCTGTTTTTGCTGTGTGCATGTGCGTGTACATGTATCCAACCACGCTCGTACTAACCAYAGGGAAATGGGAAAAAATGTCAATGAAATACAAACAAACTACGCATGTAYGTCTACATAAATGCATTGGCACACCCGAAATCCATAAATTGATATACATACAGCATGTATTTGAGGCTTCTTTGGCTTTGCTCACTGCATGAACAGCTTCAAGAGCAAACAAAAACTAAAGACACAGTAAAGTATTCACATTGTCATTAAATCATCACGTAGTTTTCACTGGAAAAAGCAGGCAGTGATCAAAAGGGATTTCTYTCTAAAAAAATCCAAGTCTTCAGGATTTTATATACAGCCAGTACCACTCTYTGGGGATGGACCACAGGGCGAGCTGGCAGAAGAGCACAGAAATGCCTCGATGTGTTGTGGGAGAGCTCTGAACAGCTTTCCCACAGGTTACTGATGGAAATCTGTCATTCCTTTGGACTCAGCCCAAGCCAGCGCGGAGCACCTGAGCACTGTCCGGCACATAGTGCTGGGATTCACTGCAAACACAGCCAGTCCATGCACACCGTTCCAGGGCTCAGCATCTCTTCCTCTGGCATCTCTTTCCCATGATGAAGAGAGCCAGTCTATTTGATCTCATCTCCTGTGGAGATCTCCCATCTCCATATTTTACCATTAATCATTGCCTTTTTCTGCCTCTTTCCCGCACACAGTATACAGTTCCATTTTTCTTTGGAGAAGATGGGAACTGGAACTGAATGCCMCCTTCCAGATGTGAGTGCACAACCAATTTTACACAGTTCCTGAGTGCTCTTCCCTTTGGCTGTCTATATCCCTCCTAACTTTTTTTTTTTGCTGCTAATCACTGAGGAACTTCCCACTGTGCCTTGAGGATGTTTTTTCCCAAGTAATGATAGCTAATTTAGAGAATAGCCTTGTTTGTAGCTAAGGATAACCCATCCACAGCACTTTGAAGTTTTTCCTGCTAAATCCACCATTTTATCACCATCTCATAGCTCAGAAATGCGAGAAACTTCTATATTTCTTCTCAGGAGCTGCAGGTTGGACTGTCCTGAATAACTGCTTATCACCTATAAGCAAGGCTGGATCATTAACTCCCTTTTCCACATCATGCAGACTGGAAAGCTTAACTCCTATTCTGAGGTCTTTGGAGCCATCTTCTCAGATATTTCAACAACTATCCTCCTTCAACTAAGCAGAGGATTTCTTCTTCCTTTTATTTCCTATCTTTTAACTAGTATTTAATCTATAGGACTTCCCCCCACACCTCATCCCAATATGCTAGYTTAGTTTCTTTTAGATCATTTTTCTCAGCTACCTAAAGTGCTCCTTTTGTAACCCAAATAGTTTTTGGCCCTACTGAGACAGCCTTCCTGTTTCTGATGTTTCTTGGAAAAAAAATTATCTATTAGTTTCTGTGCCTCAGCCTGCCATACTATGGTTTTACTTCTAATCTCCTCAGAATTTACCACTTCACCTATTTTCCTCCTTTAGATTCAACTTCTACAATTTAAAGCCTATGTTTTTACTTCTGAGGGTCTCATCTACTCCCGCCTAGCAATGCTGGCTTGGTTGCCTGTGTGTGAGCAGGAAGGCACTGTCTTTAATTGGAGGTTTAGTTTTACTCTTAGCCTCCAGAGCTCCTTTAAGCAAAATGCAAGACTCCGCAAGACTCCACGATAACTTAAAGCCCTTTGACTTCAGCTGGTCCTATTACTTTCCCTTTTTTCTTGCTTCCTAGTGCTTATACATTACCCCTTTCAAACTCAAGACAACCAGTGGGGTGGGTTTTCCATCTGGCACCTCTTCAGTAAAAAAAAAAAAAAAGGTATTTTCCTGTTTTCTCACTGTGAAGCCTACATCCTTCTTGACCATGTTTTCTAATTGCAGTAGCAGCGCCTCTGCAGTAGCACTGCAATCCTAYGCAGTTAGCTTGTCCATTTGAAGGCAAACATGAGGACAAACATTTTAACCACATTTAATTCTGGAAGCTTTATGAAATCCTGTTTGCTGAAGCACTTGGTGSTGAACACGGATCCATCTGGACAGCAGCATGAAGACTGTAGGTAGGAGCAGGGGGTAGAAATGTGTATTACTGCTTATGGAAAAGGCTCTCTTCCAAATACCTGAAATGAATCCTGGCAATTTTCCTGTATTGTAGAAGACTTAAAAACATCAACATATATTAGCAGTGCTTGTATTTGTATCAGCTTGAGTACAAAACTGAAAATAGAATAAAATTATATAGAATAAAAGTATAAGCCCCAATTCTCCATCACAGTTCATACCTGCAGAGCATAATAACAGCATCAGAAAAATACCAGAGAAAAAATGTCTGCATTAGTATTGAAAGAAAATTCTTATTGAAAGCCTTTAAAAGTTATTACTTACCCTGTAGGTTCAAAAGCCATGAAAAAAGAAAAAAAGTGGAGGTAGTGAAAAGAATCATATTTAACCTGTTGAGCACTAGTCCTGCTCTTTCTGAAGCATCTTAATTCAGGCTACTTTGTAAGCTGTTTAAGAATCACTATGTTACAGATTTTCCTATTTATTTTTCATCTATTATCTCTGTGAATAAGGAAACTTATATTTCCTTTCACCTATAGTTATCTGTTAAGATACCAACTCTAGGAATACACCAATATGCTAGTTTTTAGCACAAAACTAATTAGGAAATGAAAATTCAATGTCTTAAAGTGATATGCASTCAAAAATTTAAAAGTTTCAGCTATTGAGCGCAGCACAAGTTTTTCTACACACAATAGTTTTGATAGAAAGGTATACACTAAATATGATAAAAAAAGATAAAACCCTTAAAAAACCTTCCAGTGAAATAAACAGATGTAATTCAAATATTTGGCTTRTCAGGAATACTAGCACTGTCAAACCAACATAGCTGAGGAACAGCAATTTAATTTATTTCCCTTCTCAGCTAAATTCACCTTGAGGGGTTTTCATGTATTGGTTGTCAGAGTATTTACTGTGATTTTTAGATTTTAAACCGAGATTCCAGGATTGGTATTAAAAGCAGAAAGGGAAAGTTCTCTGACAAGAAATATTTGCTAGAGAATCAATTAAAGAAAATCAGTAGACCTGGAGAACTGATATGAAACCATCTACCCAAAGTCCTTCTACAGAGTACAGCTTAACTCAGTTTAAATTGGTTTCAGTCACAATCTATAATACATGGAACCAGAAGAGCTGGTGCAAAGCCATCAGCCACAGAGCCAGTCTCRCAGATCAAGAACAAAGTGGAAAAATGAAACCAACTAAATTAAAAATAAAAAGTACTTAGCTTTCTCACTTTTTTGAGGGGGGTGTATATGAGATTTTTGCTGCTTGAAAACAAATTCTAAACACCTACAAGTGACAGACTGTCAAGCAATTTCTGTGTTTACTTGGGAATAAGCAGAGGTGAATTTAAGAAGTATGCATCTCTATTTTCCCCCTTCCTTAGCTAGCCTCCTTGCCCTGCTTTTCCAGAAAGAAACACACCAGCAGGGACCCAAAATATCGCTCAGGTAACACAGCAATGGGAAAAAGATATATTTTGCCCCGGAGGAGATTTTACAGAAATTAAGAGAATTACACCCGGTAAGAACACGGCTCAGCCTATACGCAGGCTCTGCGGGTGGCACGTGCATCCCCACTCGCAGCCGTGCGGTGTTTAATAGGTTTGCACGTACAGCTGGTACCAGGCAACACCTCGTCTGTGCTCTTCACACTCCCGCCCGCGTTGACCGCCGTGGGCTGCAGTGACAGCTTGGGGTGGCCATGGCCCGGGGACAGCACTTGTGCGATGCCAAAACTCTCGGCAAGGCAGAGTTCAGAACGGGCACCCATGACATTTTAATGAAGCAGTTTGTACACACCACAGTAACAAATAGAACAAATAAAACAAAAACACCCCACGAACACCAGCAGCAAAAAAAAAACCCCACAAAAACACCACAAGTTTTTACTTACTGGGAGGTGGATCAGAATCAGCAGAGAACAGATATTTTTGGGTCTAACTGATCTAATTGCGCTGCTTAGAAAACCTTGTACAATTAGTATTCCAATGCTGCTGATCAGAAACACTGAAAGAGGGGGATTTTTTCTGTGGGGTTTTTTTTTTTTTTTTTTTTTTTTTTTGGTGGTGGTAAAACCAGTGCAAGCAGCTAAATCAATCAGAAGAGCAGAACTCTGCCGGTGAGGATGACAATTTTTTTCCCTGTTGTCTCACTTAATTTGGAATAAATTTTAAGACCGTTTTCTTACACTAATTTTCTGAAAGAAGTAAGACAAACAACCATATAACCTCTAAACTTCAGAAGAATATACGTGCAACAGAAATAATATATATTACCCTCTGGAATTTTTTGGAGGACATCTTAAAAAAAAATACCTAACACTTGTTTTGGCAAAGCAGCACTTTATACATTTTTTAATGCATACCGCTACAACCCATACTCCAATGTCAGCTAGACTGGATCTACAGGGATGCAGAGATAAGAACCATTTTACTATGGTGATAAAGAACAAGAGGAATACAGTCTTGTGCATTTGTTCCCCTTAAAATCTGAGAAAAACAGAAAACCATGAGGTTTTCAAAGACAGCAAAGCCTTTGAATATTCAATTTATAGTCAAGGCTGACTTTTACCGCATGAGCCTTTTATTTTCCTAAGCATTTACCAATAAAATTATCTAAAAATTACTTTCCTCTCGATACACAATGTTTGGGCTATATATTCACTTATTTTGCTCGTCTTGAAGCAAGCTGCCTCCTAAAAAAAAAAAAAAAACCACAAAACAAAAAACCCCACGCAGGGGAGCCCAAATGCAGATTGAAGAGGCTGATTTTAGTTAAATCTTGCATTAACTATTTACTGCTGGTTTTGGCAGCCTAATTTGAACGCTGTCGGGAGGGCGGCTCTCATCCTCCCTGGTGCACAGGAGACCTCACCACCCGCCCCACCTCTCCCGGTGCCAGACTAATATCCCTATAAGCACTTGTGTGCCCCGAGAGGTCCTGGAGAGCTCTGGCATGAGCGGCAYCCCCCCACACTCATTCGGTGGGGCTCCTTCACGGGGCCTCCCTGTGGCTCCAGAGGCTGCTGCCCTGGGCACGGGATCTGGTGGGTCCGGGACCGCACGYGCTGGCCCTGCAGGCCACAACTTGTCAGCTCCTTTACTCCCTCCTGGGCCCTGGGTCTTGGATAGCCCGGCCGCTGGACAGGCTCCGGAGCAATAAATTACTCTGCTTTACATGGTTCAAATTTCAGCTTTTATTTAGTTTTTAAATTAAAAAAATAAATTTCATTATTAAATAGTGGAATGGGTCTAAACTAACATTTTACATGTCAATTCACTTGCGTTAGGATACCACCAGAGAAACAACTAAAGTGCACCCCCAAACAAGACTCTCTGTTAGAAAGCTCAATGGTGGCATAATTCAGTTAAACTAGGAAAAAAAAAAAAAAARRAAAAAAAGAAAAAGAACAAAATCTGAACGATTACAATGAATATTAGAAGTAAACCTCTGGTTTTAGTGTCCTCCAAACCTCATTCCCGTCACAAAGGCAGTCATTATGTTCAGAATACTATACCACAGTGCTAATGTCATCGGCCTCGTCTGGCTTCTTTTGCCTGCTTGGCAGGGATTTCAAGTACTCAAGGTGCCTCCTTGCGTCCTCTTGATTTTGCCGCACGTAATAAACCACGTACGAGATCACCATGGTGAACCAGCCAAACATGGTGACCAGCATGGCGTAGTCGGTAGTCTTTTTGGGCAGGTTACAGAGGTCGGCGTCGTTGGCCGCGTTGAGGAAGGGCCTCCCCGCGTGCTCATCCAGCACGGAGGTCTTGCAGATGACGTTGTTGGCGGTCTCGTGGTTGGACGCCATGCTCCTCAACACCTGCTGCAGCGTGCAGTCACAGTGCCAGGGGTTGTTGGCGATTCTGGCTCTGGCCTTTAAGTTGTTGAAGGCGTTTTTGTGTACGCTTTGGATACGGTTGTCGGACAAATCCAGAGTCTGCAAGGTTTCCGCCACCCCTTTGAAGGCATGTTCGTCTATAAATTCAATCCCGTTTTTGGACAAATTGAGGACTCTCAGTTGGTGCAAGTCCTTAAAAATTTCATTTGGGATAGAGGTTATCTGATTGGAGTCCAAGTATAGCAACACTGTTTCTGGGGGAAGATCTCTGGGTATTTCCTTGAGGTTTGCATTGCTACAGCTGATGTTTAAACCTCCCGAGTGAGAACACAGGCAGCCTTTCGGGCACATACTGGCAGAATGAAAGCACAGTATCATGAGGACAAAACTTTGTAAGAGCAGACACATGGAGAGGGAGCGAGTTAACCACAGGTCTACCAAATGCATGCTGGGCTGTCAGCATAATCACACGACCACGTCTCATTCAGCCAGCCGTGGTGGGAAAAGGCTCCGCAAAGCTGGAACGTAGCTGCGTTTTCTTGGGTGGGATTAGGAGAAACGGCCTACCGTGTGCCTTTCCTCATGGCCAGGACTCTTTAAAAGCACACCTATATGGAGAAGAAAAGACAATTTCTTACACTATGAATTGTGATCCCTATTTTGTTTCCATTAAAATAAAGTGGGCAAAACGAAAGAAACTGCTGAATGATGTATTATCCCATCCTATCAGTGCATCAGAGGTTTTGTTCAGGTAGCTCCTATTAGCATTAATATACATTTAGTACATAAATCCCCAGCACATTTTTAAGAGGACAGATTACATTTACTCCAAATTGCAGTAGTTTGGACTTTAATACTTTTGAGGAGTTACTTTTTTTTTTCTCCTCTCTGTAAAACAACAGCCATAAAAGTGAGTTATGTTTTCTCTTACTGGAGTAGAAGATGCTTTAACAGGAGCGAGAGCTTGATCTTCAGCAACAATGGCAACTAAATCAGATATTTGTGGTGTTTTACCTAAACTTATTTCAAAATAATTTATGATATTTTAAATCCAAACTAAAGCAATTGAAGGCAATATTTTTATTAAATCAGTGAACAGATAAAAATTAAATAAACCAAATACTGCTAGAAGACATCACAAAAATCCATCAATTTCTTGCTTGTGAATATAGTATTTCTTGTAGCTCACTATCCTTGCTAGAGACTGCTGCAAGACTGGCAGAAATCAGTTTTCTTGAAAAATTTCTACTCATTTAACAAAAAGAAGCACACAAATACGAGAATGTCAAATCTGAAACCAAAATAGACCTCATGCCCACTATGAGCAGAACAAAATATCTCTTTCATGGCATGTGATATGCTAATAGAACAGAGGAAAATTATTATTTCTGTTTTTCCTCTCTCCAGTTGGCTTAAAAATAGTAAATATCCAGAAGCTTTTCTGCTTTCTCCTTTAATTGCAGCACAAATACAGAAGTCTGAAATGCTGACCTACATGGTTTTGAAGACAACCTCATTTATTTTTTCCCCTGTTATGGTAAACTATGAATTTCTAACTACAACAGGCCCATTTGTTTCCATGTACATGCCCTCTGCCTCTGGATATTTGCTGCCTTCAGGTTGTATTTACATATAAATGAATTTTTCTCAAGACCACAGTGTAGTCCACGGAACAGCACGATCCCTGCAGGGAGGACAGTTGTGAGCGTACAGGAAAAAAAGACAAAACTGCACCACAGTCATTTTTGCCTGCGGAACTTGCGCGCTAACTGCCGTTTATGGCACATCAGAGCCCAATGGATCTGGTCTGTTATGGAATATTTTGGACCCATGACTTAGCAAGCATCAGTAAAAAAGTTAAATAAAACCTATGTCTGTTATCCCATCAAAAACAAAACAAACACAATCTTGATAGCAAGTATATTATGTTGCTCCTATTGCTCTTGTCACTGGGGAATGACAAGAGTTCAAAAAACTTCCCCTGCCAACTCCTGCATCTGCACTGCTCTTAAACTCACTTCTAATGAAGAGAGAGACTGCCTGAGACCTAGACAGAAAGCGTGCACTTGGAATGCATAAAAGGGAAATCACTATCTTCTACTCTAAAGCCAGAAATAGAAAGAGGTACTCCTCTTTTGTAGTAACTTATAAGAGAAAATGTATAATCGTCCTGAAGCCAAGTAAGGAGATTATGAAGAGTTCACTTTGAGGAAGGGAGGTGAAGCAGCATCTTGACCATACACTCCTGTAAACGCGGCTTACTGTTGTCCTGGGSTATCCTTGCCAAGCCTCCCTAGAACTGTTTGGTCATGGGGTGCATAGTCTTCAGAGCAGAAAGAAATCTGCTGGGGAAGCAACAAGCTACAGAAGTTGTTTTTTCCAGCCTGCCCAAGAGTGCTAAGTACTTGCTAAAATGTGCAGCCTGTTTTGGGGCCAAGCTGGAGCTGGCAGCTGCTCGCTCTGGCAGCTCCACACTGGCAATCTGCTCTCCCTCCAGCAGCACCAAGGCCTGGGCCCTGCAGAAATAGCCAGAGATTGTTTTACCCCCCTCACGYTTATGTATCTCATGACTGTACTGAACTAGAAGCAGGATCAGATAAGTTACCCATACTGTCATCAAGCATGACAGGGTCACATCCTCACTACCTACTACTTATGCACCAAGTTTTTTCACTAGCAATACTGGAATCATACTGCAGAARTGGACTGGACCAAAAGGACTTGGTGGGGCGTTTTGCAAAGACTTGCAGTAGTTTCAGGTCAATTTTGTAAAACAACAATCATCACATTTGTCTCAACATTGCGTGAGGACTGAGAGTTATTTTCATTCCAGTATAGACTAAAAAAAATTATGAACATCCTGCTCATTARAAAAAACCCCAAGTGATTAAGAGTGTTTTTGCCTATCACTGTATCAAAGAGATGATGTGAAAAAGATGATGTGAAACATCTTCATCCCACCAAAGACAMATGAAGTCCTTCTCCTTGAATGTACTAATGCATTCAGAGTGGAGAAAGTAGGAGGGTGCATTACAGATTGAGCAGGGAAGCATTTAATGAAGCAATGCCTCTTCAAAAGAGGAAACAAAGTAAATGAGTGAATAGGCAGAAAAAACTCTTGATGTTTTAAGTTGTTAGAAAGAGCAAATATGATTTGAAAACTCTAATTAATAATTCAGCCAACTGATGTATTTGCTGAGCAGGAATAAAGTGCAACAACTTATCAGCAAATTAACTGGAAGCAATCCAATGAGACAGAACATCAGTCAGGGGAAGCAGAGCTTCGTTTACTTCCATAATCAGACTACCTAATCCAAGAGATACTTTGGTTTGAGTGGTTCGATCACTAAATTCGTAGAGGGTTTCTTGGATGCACTGTTATACTACTGACTGAAACAAGAGAGAACTAGAATCTGATCTTTTGTAAAGGTGAAAAGGAAGATGTGCAGCTTCTTGGGCATTTAACAAATCTTCTCCATCAGGAATATACTAAATATAGCAGAAGGTAGCAGAGGCTGGAATAAAGACAAAGATACACAGCAGATGTAAAGATAGCCAGAAGACTAAAGGAAAAGCAATGGAAGACTGATTTAAAATAAGTATGAATGAATCAGAAAATTGTAAACAAAAATARCAGTGAAAAATAATTTAAATAGTAACTGAAAGCACAGGGAAATGAGAGCAATGCTAAAAGCACAGACAACCAGCATGGCGTAAAAAGTCACTTTGCATTTCTGAAATACAAATGCAAACACAGAGAACCTAAGGTACAAGGCAAACACTGCAGTGCCACAAAGGGAGTCACACAGATGACGAGGCAGAGAGCAAGGCAAGGCGCCCAGCAGATGGACTGCAGYGCATGAGGGATGCTGGGGGCAATTGCATTAGCCCTGAGATCCTGGTGAAAGGTGATGAGGTGCAGAGGCAGCGAGATCAAGTCTTGGGAGGTCAGGTCTGTGGGCACCAGTGTGAAAGGCAGAGCATAACCTTCAACAGCCAGCAGATTTCTATGCGACTTCTGGGGCCTGACAGCATGGCTACAAACCACTCTTGCTGCTGATCTCTTATGCCAAGAGACACCTCCCCCTCATGCACGACCAGATTCATGCATGTGCAGATTCCCTAGGCTACATCACGTCTTCACGGGCATCTATGCAACATCACCATCCTCTCGTCACACAGAGCGGGGTGGCACATGCACCAYGCTGCAGAGGAAACTCAGCAGTTCCAGTTCCCTTATCAAGAGCACAAAGCMCTGGAATAGCCTCAGTTCATGCTTTCAAAGTGGATCCCTTGAGGAAATAGACTGCCTCTGTCACTTGGGCTGTCCAGGATGCCACAGCTAACCAGAGACATTCTGCATCTGGGCCCACAGTTTATATTTGTGGTTGCTGAAGTTGCCAAGATTAGAGAACTGTCCTCATGTGTCTGAGGGCAATGTCACTGTTTTCAAACCATACTCTCAGCTGCACACCCAGTAAGCCTTCAATTAAGCCCTAAAACAAACAAACAACAAAAACAAAAAACAAACAACAACAAAAAACCCCCAACAGCTTGGCTTTTCAAGCCTAGTCCAAGAAAACTCCTGACATTTAGACTTAATAACCACCTCACTTGTAAACTGCAGAAGTTTGATATGGAATACAGCAAAGTCCATGAAAAAATAACAACTCTAAAATGGGCCCTCTTTTTATATATGAAAATTTTAAAACTAGGAAACCATTAAAAGAGAACGTTGTAAAACAATGATCTTGTTACCTGACTTCTGGTCAATTACTGGCCCGTTTTACAGTTTTGAAAGGTTGTTATTATTATTATTACTTTAAGACATGCACTATCTTGATAGATAAAAAAAAGGCTTGTTCCTTGGCAAATCTGATCTTCTGCTTCTCTATTAAAGTAGGTCTATAACTCGGCTATATTAGATACATTTGTTTTAAATCTCTTCTTGCAAATTACCCTCTGAAATAGAAGATGGATTAACTCTTTATTTTTAATAGATTGYTCTCCTTGAACTCTCCTGAAGAGAAAATTCGTAATGCCAGCAGGCCAAGATTCACAAGGGCTTCCTCCCCCCATCCAAACAGCCCACTTGGCCTGGGGACAGAAGACAGGACAATTTATGCTGAAGCCACCTCTGCTCCCAAGCCACTGCAAATGGCATGCCTATGAAGGATTAAAACAGGGAAGATATTGTGGAAGTAATGATTTCCATTTAGTCCCRTTCTTAATCTGCCTTAAACCATGATTAATATGCAAATGAAAGCACCCACCTCCAAGAAAGCTGCTCTCTGGGTTGGCCTGCACATGTACGTGTGCGGTGTACGCAGCACAGTGCCAACGAGGCAAAGGGAAGAAAAGCCTCTGTGATCTCCCACACTCCACGTTCCTCCAGTGCTTGCTGCACCGCAGCCAGAACCTAGGCACAACTGCTTAAAGAGCACAACAGAATCGATACAGAAATGCCCAACCTCCTTCCTCCAGGCATTTGTCTAAACCCATTCCAGGATGCTACCGACCTCACTAACAACTGTTCAAAAGTGACAGTATCAATATAGCAGTAATTCACATTAAAAATAAGAAAAAAACCCGCTTTTTTTTTCTCCACTTTCAATATACAAAAGATAAAACTACAYCACAACAGTGTGACTGCCTTAGAGCCTCTGATTGAGCAGGCACTGAGCCACCAAACCTGTAAGYGATGACACCTGCAAGCTGCAGCTAAGGAAAAGCAGCAGGATCCAAAGCAAAACACAGCAATTGCTTTTTATCTCAGTCCTATCTGCTCAGAACAGAACTGCAAACTTCATGGCTATCAAGTGAATTCCTCCAGACAAATTAATTTAAAATTCTCTTAAAAAAAAAAAAAACAACAGCCTGTCTGCTATCAGAGGCAGCCACTGTGGTATATACCGCAGTGAAGTGCAATCTCACCAGCTGCAGACTCGGGGCTGGACAGCATGGACCTTTCTGAGGCCCTAAGACACCCTCAGGGAGTAAACAGTATATCAATAGTGCATATAAAACAAGATCCTGGGCTTGATGCTCTGGACTCAGAGTGCCAGCAGCTCCCGTCTTCCCAGCACCTCTCCCTGGCTTTCCTCCAACACCATGCAGCTGGCTGACCACTCTGGAGCACAGCTACCTTGAAGGCAGGTACTGAAAATGCTCTAAGGCACCAAGCCACAGGGATGCCCAGAGCTGCTTGCAAGGTGCCAAGCGACTGAAACCCCCAGATGAAAGGCTCTGGCAGTAGATGATCTTCTGGATCTCRGAACATGAGAAGATGAAATCCTAAAGCAGTAAGGAAAGAAATTAACAGAAGCTTACAGCAAATGAACTGGGGAAAATAAAAAAAAAAGAAAGAGTTCAGAAGATCACTGATTCAATGAATAATAGAAATGTCATGATTAATCAGTGTGAGCCTGAAYTTCAATTACATAATGGATTCATTATCTAATGAAACGCCAAATGTACTCAAACTACAATATTCTCCTTTAAGACAGGATCCAAAATGCCASTAGATATTTTCTTCCTCCAAACCTTCTTCTACAGGCATGCTCTTAACAACTGCTCATGGCAAAACACTTCTAGCTACAGAAGCAAAATTGTAAAGGTAAAACTTTACAGATCTGACAGCTATTAATACTTTTTCTTAATGATTAAAGAGTAATAAAATGGTTAAGGAGAGCCAAATGAACATTTTAAGCTATAATTACTTTCTGATTGTGAGATCACTGAATGTATCACTCCTTATTATAGATTAACAGCTTGCTTAATTATACTGTGTGGGCAAATGAATCAGCACTTTAAGATTGATGGGTTTGGTTTATGTCAAAAAATGTATGACTTTTCTCCTTTATCATACCAAGTCAGAAATTATTTTATAACTCTCAAGCGATAAATAATTGTGTGAGGCTTAGCACATATAAGAATACAAGACAAAAGAATATTAGCAATTATGTCMGTCTATATTTCCTATAATGCTCTTCTCTTGGAAATCTCCTGTAGCAACACATGCCTTCAAATAAAACTGGAAATGCCTGATGGAAATTAAAGGACGAGCTTAGACCTCTTTCTTTCAAGTCCTGATAGAGATGCAATATGGTTTTATTCTTTTCCTGTCTTCCATTATCACTATTGCTTGTTTTTTCTCCTGCATCCTCTTTCTACRATTTAGACTACAAAAGGCCCCCATCCCTTCCCTAGGCCACAYATCCTGCTGCAAAGGGTAAACAACAGTTTGCATGTGTAGCTATGMCATTTGAAAAGGAACCAAAACCTTACATACACATAAGCAATGGAAATGCGAAGGAGTTAAAAGTCAGAAGCATAAGATACAAGCAAAATATCATCATCTGAACACACTACATTTGCAAGAAATTGGGTTGCCAATCTACAGAAGACTGGGTAAAGGCTCAAAGCACAGCAGCCATTCATCTGCAAGCATATCTTCATWTTTTTTTTAATCACTGTATAAGCACATGAAAAATCATAATACAGATGCTAGAGGGAAATGCTCCACCACTGACAAATGACTGCCTGTAGACTGACTGTAAAGAGTTCCCCAAAGCTATCTCTTTTGTTTCTAGCTTAATTATTAGTGTGCATTAGAGTCAGAACCATTTTTAGAGTTTGGAATCATATTCTACTAAGTCTCAGCCATACTCTGTTCTGGCAGTAAAATCCTCTTCAGCAGCAGCTAAGTCAATCCTCCAGATGATCTACACTAGAGAGAAAAAAAAAAAAACTTTTTTTTTTTTCTCAAAGGTTAAAATAACCTGAAATGGAAACACTTTGCCTTCCTCAGGTAACAAGACTGAGACTAAAGTCTGTTTAAAATTCTGGTTATGAACTTAATGCACTGGAGACTTTCRCAACCAGGCCATATAGCAGGTTTTGATCAGATCCAAAAGAATCCAGTAGAAGATGTTTTCAACACGAAAGGTCAGTTTCAAAATATTGATGATCTATTTTTCTCCTATATTAAAAAAAAAAAAAATCACCAAAGTGGAAAAGACCAGTGATCTGAGTTGTATCCTAGCTCTACACAGTTGCTAATGATGGATGCTCCTTCAACTTAATTCTGCAACACCATATCATACAGAAAATGCCTTCTTGATCTCAAGATAATTATACTGATCACCTCAATGATTATCAGCATAATCAGTGACAAGACTTGCAATTTAATCTTGATAACTGCATCTGGTGACTGCAGATGGTGTCCTTGTCCAAATGAAGATCTCATTCTTCTTTTGCAAATTGTAACTCTAACACCCTGCAAAAGGAAATGCATTACCACAACCTATGAGACCTCTGAGGCCTCTTGCAGACAATAAGCAAGGTCCAGACTGTCCTGTTGCTTTTAAAGGCATTTATTTGGCTCTGCATACTTTTACCTTCAGGCTCATTTAAGGTTCATCCAACTGCTCTTGCAACTTCCTATAGTGACAGTGGGAAGACAGAAAAGGCATCACTGTAATTAGGCTTGGGAAGCTGTGCTGATAATAGAGTCAGCAAGGCAGAAATAAGCTTGCAAACCTGAAGGGAGCGTTCAGCGAGGAATATGCTAACGGCTTTGTAAAGTTGGCTGTGGTTGCACGAAGCAACCAACAAGACAGCTGCTGTCTGAAGATACCTTGGCACTGGGGAGTCATGGAAAGAGTCAGCTCTCTCTGTTATAGACTCCAAAGCAAGATGGGGAAGGGAGAAGGAAATGAAGCAGAGCACGGCTGAAAGCTGCTTCTTCCACCTGATCCTTTGCCACAGACAAGCTCCCCGGGAACTACTACGGGTCATGGCAAATTAGGGCATCCCTTGGGCTAGACCTTTCTCACAGAAATCCAGATGTGAGCAGAAAGTGTGGCACGGTAGCTTAGTATCTACTTTTACTTACTCTTGCTTTTACCTGAGATTGACATTATCCCTGTGTTAAGCCATGGGAGGCCAAGGCTGATCCTTCCCACGCAGGACTGCTCAGTGACATACATATAGAGTGGTAATCCACAACTCAAGGAATTTGTAGGGAAAGAAGCCACAGCAGAAGAACTTACTATTGAAATGAAACAATCTGATTAATATCCACAAGAGGAGACCACAAAGAAAAGGAACATACTCCCAAAGCAATTACTCTGTAAGAAAAAGCCTGAAAGGAGGGAAGGAAACCGCAAGCTCAATTAACAATCGAGGATGGCACTTTAGGAGAGTATCTCAGCAATTATTAATTCAGCTCCCTGTGCTAGCTGAAGAATAACAGGACCTTTAAGGGACAACAGGCGTTCAAAAGTAAGCGTCTGATTAAAATAAAGGAGGAAAAAAATGTGTAATGCTTTTAAAGTAATCTATTGAGTTTGAAATTTCCCATTAAAAGCTCCAAAACTGAACTGAAGGCTCAGGACCTCAAGTTTGTATTACAGAAATTACAACAGTAAAGTAACAATGCGTTTCAGAAAACAGCAAAACAAAGATCAAGCACAGAATAATTATGAGACCAAGAAGCAATTAAGCAATTCTGAGAAGACATCAAAATGATGTTCTGGAATAATCAAGGGCCACACTGAGTTAACTACAAGTCATTTCAACTTGCTAAAGAAACATGTTGAGCAGTGATGCTGTTTTGGCTAGGTTAACSGTTATAAAACTTGTACATTAGCACCTGCATTGCTGAAAACACAAGGAGTATATCTACAACAACACACATATACATGTATGTTATTTCTTTGCAGATACTGAGCAAAGGTATCATAAATCTTTTCTACAGTTTGTGTCAAACCACGTATCAATAAGATCACATCCCACTTTTAACATTTTAGTCTAAAAGCACCTTTAAATAACTGTCATTTCTTCTTCTTCAGCTTGCCAGAGAAATGTATCTTTTCTCTTTCAATGTATACCACAGTACTTGGATAATAATAGATTTTATTTCTATATTTAAATATCATTATACCTCTAAAAGCTGAACATGAGATAGTCTGGAGGAATTAGATATGGAGCTTTTGTACTTCTGTGAAAGCAAGACGAGCAGCTTCCCATCAAGACCTACCAGTCACTTTAGCTCTGATGGCTGTGATGGCATTAGTGCCCAAAAAAAAGGGAGCACAAACACAACCTCTGCAGCTCAGTTTCAACTAGACAAGTGAGGTCTAGTAGTGGAAAGCYTGAATACCATATTTGTGCTGGCAGCTCTTCACTAATTAAGAGTTTATAGCCAGATGGAACCATTAGATCATCTAATCTGACCTMCTGCCTAACGCATGACGTTTCATTTTACCAGTAACCCTTGTATCACAGCCAGTAATTCAGGTCAGTCTGAAGCATGTCAGAGCCCAGGAGACTGCTGCGTGCCCAAGGSAAGAAACAGGAGGTGCTGGTTTGCTTTCAAAGGGCTTTGAAAACTCAGTTCCATCAAAGTCCAGCATAATAGTCAAAATCCATTTTCCAGGAAGAAACCACTCTACCCAGATTAGCTACACACCTGCACTTTCCAAGCAGGAATTGCACAGATTTTCAAAAGAAAGGCAGYGAAAGCTACTGCTGTGCTGCTCACCAGAAGCAGCTGGATGTTACCACCTGACCCCAAATGAAGATTAGAGGCACTGGTTGGCTCTTAAAACACACTGGTGAGCTACATCAGGCCCTCAGCTGCCRTTAAATGACTTTGCTAATTACACGTTTCACCTAAGCAATAATCAGCATTTTGAAATGACTGCTCTGGATCATATCAAAAGTCTCCCAAGAAGTCAGGTAAAGCCCTTTTATTTATTTTTTTTTTAAACGGATAGCATTTTTCCAAAGTCAGATAAAGCTAACAGTATAAGCTCCTGTTCTGAGGATATGTAATCAAAGCAAGTTGATATTAAAACTCAATGTAGCAGACTGAAGTTTTCTGAAGGGTCTCTAATCCYTGTTCAGCAAGATAGTTAGCCTGGTTGCAATTTAGCAGCTTGTCAAGAGGCATGATTTAAATGTTTGGAGAGCTGAAATAAAAGTTGTTTATCAACAATTTCTAAATAATAGGAACAGCTCTAAAGAAAAATGGATCGGCATTTCTCAGTGGAAATAAACACCAGTCTTCATCAGTCATGAAGTCCTGCGGTACTAAAAACCAAGGCACTGCAGCTAGCTATTGAGTGAGCAGAGATTTTCCAGTCAGTCAGTCATTCGTCCCAAGGAGAAAAGAAAAGCTCCTGGATAGCAAAAAGAAGTGTTGCAATGGCTGCCTCCAGGATGAGAACAAACCACTGAGGTCACTCCTGGTCTAAAGGAAAAGACATCTTTATTAGTAGTGCCAGAGCACAATGGGAAGAGCCTCATACTCAGTTCAATAAACTCCTTATTTTAAAGACAAGAATATATCAGCTGTGTGTGTGTCCCCATGGAGGTTATATAGCCAAGTTGACTTTGGTGGAGCTAACTGATACAAAAAGCAGGAGTTGTGATGGAAAAAAAAGAACTTGATTAGCTGGGCAATGATCCAGTGAGCAAGACACTGGAGGCTGCAAGTTCACAGCTGAAGAAGCTCAGGTAGAAATAATTTATAGCAAATTAAGTTAGGTCATGATAATGAAATTTAAAGGCAAGTAGGACATGATTTATTTTACTAGGGTGTGTTAAAAGTAAAAACCTAGCAGAGCCAACAGGAAGGCTAATTTAACTCTGGTTACAGTTAGTACTGACACTGAGATAAACTTAAATTGATGTATTTAGAATGGGAAAGGGAAGTAAAGGATTGGTTTTCCTTTTAAATMCTCACTCTGTTCTTCTAAACTGGGGGAGAAAGTAGGACAAGTTCTGTACTGAACTGTACACAAGTTTCTAATATTTGTTCCCTAGTTTTAATGCACACTGTCATTCACCCTTCTGCCTGCCCTGTTCTGCATGCTCATCCTCCTCCTTCCCCAGCCCTCGGTGCTCAGGAAGTTCCCATATCCACTGACCGTATCTCACAGGSTAATAACCATGCCCCATGTGTCCACAATGACCACAGCCCTCAGACCTCATCTCCAAGGGACCTTGGAGCACCTCTCACATGAGCAGAGCTTGAGAAAGCTGRGGCCGTTCAGCCTGGAGAAGAAAAGGTTCAGGGGCATCATCTCAAGACCAGATGAGAGGGTGTAAGGAAAACAGTCAGCCCAGCTCAGTGATGGCCAGTGCCAAGACAGGAAACAATGGGCACAAACTGAAACTCAGGAAATTTCACTCGAACCCAAGGAAAAGCTTTGTTGTGAGAGTGGGTAAGCACTGGAACAGGTTGCCCAGAGATGCTGTGGAGTGTCCATCTTGGAAAGATTCAAAATCCAAATTGGACATGATCCTGGGCAACTGCTGACCCTGCTTGAGTGAGGGGTTGGACCAGATGATCCCTCGGGGTTCCTTCAAAACCCAGCTATTCTGAGATACTATTTTGTGTTTAATTCACCAAAAGTTTGGTACCATCTTGGAAGGAGGTGAGCCAGGCCTGCACCATACCATCATGGAGAGAAAGAGGCAATTGAAGGAGGCTGTACCCGAGCTGCCAGGCAAAACAGAAGTGGGCAAGCTGGATGCAAACTGCAGTGATGTCTCGGCCATCTGGAGGTGTCACCCTGGCCAAGACAGGGCAGGGCTTAAACAGGGAAACGTGGAGACAGGCGCACAGACTCCCCCAAAAAATCCACCCAGGTGGCCAGGTCCCAGCAGTGCAATCCCGACACAGAGGTGACTGGGTGGCCCAGCGCCCCCACACGTTGGTTTTGGATTTTTGGTCAAGGGGCATGAGTTTGTGCAACAGGTTAGTAGGTTTGGCTTCAACCGGGGACAGGTGTAGCGCCACTATGTCCCCAACTGTCCCTTCTGCTATCCACCTGCCTCTGCCTTTTCCCACTGTGAAAAACGGCAGGTGGGCAGGAAAAGAAATAGCCGCTTTATAATGGATGAATACAGCACTTTGCAAAAGGGAGAGCGAGTAACGAGAAAGCGTTAATATTAAAGCAATAAAGCTTGTGGCCACTTTTCAGTCTGAAATGCATAACACCATAAAACAATGCTTAAGGCACTCACTTCTCTTCCAAACCACCTGCATGTTAAAGCACCCTGCTAATAGCACAGRAGTTGTTTATTACTAGTCTTATTTTAGTCTGGTTCCAGGAGAGTAATAAAATAGGCTACTTTCACTCAGCACAACAGCCCAGGTAGCCTTGGATTTTCGTCAGTATGTCTGATCTTACCATGTTAACTGCAGTTCTTGTCCAGTCCATAATCTATTCATTGCTAWAAAGACACAAGGAAATCATACTGGATCAAACGGAAGCCATCCCCAGTGGTTGGAATACAGATGCCATTCATCCTCTACAGTTGGTGAGGTGTGTTTAAAATGATTTACAAAGCTGCTTTGTCTGCCAATATGCGTTCCTTGTGCCATATACTACCCCAAAGTGTTTTGGGCAGTAGATGGTAAAATGAGATATTTCCTTCCTGAGACAATTGCTTCCAAAGAAGCAATCAAAAAGCAATGAAACATAATAGCAGAGCAAAAAAGTGGCAGGAATGACATTCTTTAGAAATTAAGAATTACACTTCACCTGGTTTTTTTACTTGTTTGCATGCTTTTTAATAAAAGCATATGGATTCAAAGACACTCACCAGCATTTTTTTCCTCTGTCAGAAACAAGCACTGAGCTAAAGTACTTCTTACAAAGAGGGCCCAGTAACCAAGGAAGTTTTCATCTCACCAACAGAGCTACTAACTCAAGTATAAAAAGGCAGAAGGTAGAGGAATAGTGATACTTCCAGCAATATTCAAGGCATGACAAGAAAAGAGCCTTTGGAACTGCAGGAAAATCAAAGAAGAAAGAACAGAAGAAGCTGCCATCACACTTGCTCCGCTCTCCCTGCGCAGGGGGAAGCCAGGCATGACAGTTTCGCAGGGATGTCTGAAAGACCACCAGGCCTCCAGCTACCCACTGCATTTGTTAGAACCTGCAGTACAGTGAAACTGCCAACCACTAAAACATCCTCTACGTTACACTTACCAAGAACGATGTAACAAACCATGAATCAGCACACCATCAGCAGCATCAGCTTGGCATGGTAAACAACACAGTAAATGACCTATGCAATGAGATAACGTTGCCTAATATTTACACATGTTCACCAGGAGAGTGGCATTGGTAAGTGTCCTCCTCCTTTCCCTATTTTAGAAAACTAGAAAAATTTCAAGGTGTCTTTAACTCTTTCATTCTTACAAAGCCCATATCTGAATACAAGTGAACACCACAGGACACTCACAGAAATGCAGGCAGGCTATATACTATGAAAAAACAGTAAAACAACTGGTAAAACAAAAACAAGTTCCTTGAGAGCAGCATTTTCAAATYTATCTTTTCCACACTGTCCATCACAGCAACGTTTCACTGTTCATTCTCCTTTCCTTAGCTGCTRTAGATGCAGTGCCACACTGCTACAGCAATACTGTTCCCATCTCTCTAAACTGGTTCACACATCTGAAAACCTCTTTGCTCTCCTTCCTTGCTTTCAATCAGCCAAGCACACCCTCCAGTTCCACCCTGCCCCTCCTTACTGGACAGGGCAGGGAACAGACCAGCTTGCATACAATAAAATAGGCTAAACCTTCCTCGCACAGGGTGTATTATACTCTCAATGCTACTGATGTTCTGGTTCAGTGAAAGCTTCACTGCATCCCACAAGGATGCTTGCTTAAAATGACAGAGAATCCCTCTTCTCTCACAGGTCCATAGAGGAGCCCATCCCTCCCAGCCTTTGCAAGCCTGAGGAATGGTCATGGGATGGACATGCATAAGTRTATGCACTGATTTGCACAGTGCTTATCCCCATGCCCACACTGTCCTATTAATTCCTGGGCATCTCGCTACCAGCTGCTGCTGCTGCTGTTGCTTCTCTCCACAGCTTAAAAATCTTTTTCCAGAACATCTAAACACCCTCTCCCAAATGTACTGTCTGYCGAGACGGGAAACAGAAACTACTCCTGCAAAGAGCAGCTGTTGTTAGTCTTGAGAAGACTGCATGTGAAATACGACTCTTCAGCATGAACCCCACTCTAGTGGAATACTTCTCAAAATGAATTCTTTGGGATAAGAAAAGTTTCCCACAATCCTGAGGAGGAGCCACAGGGACCTCACAAGMGGAAGGCAAGAATGGGTGACATGTGCTGCTAGGACAGCTCAGTTTGCCTGCTTCCCCTTTCATTGGGAAACGTGACTTGGCCTTTCTCTTCCCACTAAAGAATCTGCCATCTTATAAATTAAAGCTCTCAAACTYTTCATCACTGACACTCTTCATTTAATACGTATTCTGAAGAATACATATTAAATAAAATATGTGGAAGGGACAAGTCAGTAATTACTACAACTTCTATAAAGTCAACTCACCATACCATCATTTCATATTATTAAATTACTCTTTTGGTTGCACAAACAACTTCATTAAGAATGAGTGGTTAATTCATCATCAATGATTTTAACAGCTGTCTTAATATGGCAATCACTTATTTGTAATGAAGGAAATAATAGCCTTCTCTTAGAATGTTAGTAGCAAAGCYAGAGGAAAAATATTCAATTTATAATCTTCTAATAATTATTTTATTTAGTTATCAAAATATTACCTGGGTAASAGTCTATATTGCAAATTTGCTCAATAAAAGCTTGAGACAGATGAAGAAAAAAGAAAACAAAGAAAAAATCAATTCACATCTTTTCCTCCATAATGCTGTTTTTTTTTTCCTTTTTACTTTAGTCATTTCTTAATTTTGCTGCCTTTTTCATAAGGTATTTATCAAAGGTGCTGTTGACATTTACATGAATTTTAAAATATTACTGGAGTGTACATGGTTTTATTACAAAATGGAATTTTATTAAAGTTTTTTTTTTAATCTAGCTTTTGAAAACTTTAAATTTTGTTTTAAATCCTGCAGAGATAAAAGCCATTTGGAGAAACCTTTATACAGTATGACAACATTCATTTAAAATACAAAATTTTAGATAGCACCTCTATTTTTCTGTCTTTCTATAAAAAGATGGCATTTTCCCCTCAGAATTCCCTCCGTCTGAGCCTCTCAAGCCGGGCTCCTCCAAGCGAAGGGAGGCTGGTCCTYCCCAGGCTGATGGCCCCAGCACCGTGGCAGCAGGGCTAAGACGCGGCCCTGCTTGACGCAGCTTTGGTGCACACCTCGCTACCGGGGTAGAACCTAATTCCCCACGAGGAGGACCACGCTTGGGGGCTGGCAAGATGGGACATCCAATATGGGGCGCACCACAAAGAGGTATGAATGAACAAAGCAGACAGCGTGGCTCCAGCTTGCAAGATGTGCAGCCAACATAGAGGCGCCAAGGGAAGCCCACGACCTTTTCTCCTAGCACTGCCGGCAGAAAGCAGTCTGCAAGATGGCATAACTTCTCCCGGGAATAATTACTGCAACACAGGCAGTCTTCCTCGTGTTTTAGGACAGTGCCAAGGCTCCTGCTCATGCTGCTTCCTATTACATGCTGGAAGAGGAGCTGCTGCTGTCAGACCTTGCCGTGGTGAAGTGGGGCAGCTCTTTGGCTTGTGGGCCGTTCAACAGGAATGCTTCCATTTCTTTTTGAAAGACCAGGCTGACTCACGTTTCCTATTTGTGGTATGGGAAATAGGCTCCCTATTTTGGCCCTGCTGCTGCAGGGCTTGCAGCTCCGCAGAGGCTGAGAGCCCCGAGCCTCCCACCTGCCTTGTCTGCAACCGAGCTTGGAGAGGCAGCGGTGCCCAGCTTGGGAGCTCTCCACTCCTTGCTGAGCTGCAAACAGCATCTCCACTTTCCTTTTCCCTCCTTCCCATTTAACAGCTGCACAGAAATGCTTGTAGCCTGGGACTGCTACACTCGCGCTAGTGTAAAACAGCCCAGCTCAGGTGACATCTCTCGATGGTGACACGAGCGCGACAGCAGACTAATTCACATTGCGACTCTGCCATGTTAAAGCTAGCTCYGAAATCCCCACGCTGCCTGTAGTCCCTTGTGTCGCACGGTCCCACACAGCTGCCACACTGCCAGGGCCGTGTAGCTGGGATGGAGAGTGCACAGGATAACCCCATTTGGGGTAGATTCACATTCATTTCTTCACTAAGACTTTTTTCCCACCACCCCCCCCCCGCAAATTTAGCTTTAAATGCCAGTCTGCCTACAGACTTTAAATCTGTTTAATGCATATATTCAGTAAAGAAACGTTCTACATTTAAAGTAAAAGAAAAATGTGCTGTTAAGTGCTTCTCCGGTATAGAGAGATACAGTAGTTAGACGGACCAGTCTACAGTCACAGAAAAGACAGTTAAACTAAAAGATGTTCCCTTCTTAAATACTCTGTTCTCAGCACTACACAAATCTAAAGGTCCTTCCATATGCAGCCATTCTGCGATCATGTCCAAGTACGGCAAACAAAATATTTGCAAGAACTACAATTCAGCAAAAACATCTAAAYGTAGTGAACAGCTTCAGTTAATTCAGACCAAATGAGTTCCACACCTTGTGGTACCACTGCTTAAGTGCTACAGGACTTTTACTGTTTACTTCCTGTTCAAGTCATATATGGCTGCAAAAGCCATATGGCCTGCATGGAAAATAGGCACTTCTCAAGGCTCTTCACTTACGGCAATGTCCCCATAACAGAATTTCAGTGTAAAAGTTTTGCAACCCTTGGCTAGGGTTTATGAAACTTCCTAATATTAAGCAGTTTTCACTACTCCAGTGTGGGCAAAAATGGCCCATCACAGTTATTGGATATCCAAAAATATTAGCTGCACAATTACCGTATTGCTCTATGGAATAATACAGCAAATCAAGTTTAACTCTTACCAATATCTAAAAGCAAAGAACCACATCTATAAGTATTTATTAATGTCATGAAATTTTAATAAATAAAAGGAAAAAGAATTACTCAATTGACAACATCATAATATTCCCTAATAAGTGCACATACCAAGAAATTATCTCRAAGCTCTTGAAAGCAGAAAATTATTTTTGAAATGACAGCAAGTCACACATGGCCAAACTTTTGGTAAATAAATCCATAAATAGCTAATGAACCAAATAAGTGATTAACTGATTTCAATGCATCAAATAATTATTTGGGTGCCTACATTCCTGTAACSTGTTCTCAGAACACTCTACAAAAAAGGAAGGGAGGAAGGAAAGGAGGAATGGAGAAAGGGAGGAAGATGAAGCTTTCTTTCCTTTTTTAATGCTTTTGGGCATGAAAAATAATACTGAAGTTGTCCAAAAAACAGGAAAGATTTTCATTTTGTTTTCTAAACCCAAATTATAGCATGGAATCCCATGAATTATAGATAGAAGTCTTTAAAAACAAACAAATAACACCCTGAACTATGCCCCTACTTATGTAGCTGGTAAACATTCTCTGTCACTTCAGGTGGGATTTATCTACCCTACAGAAAAGCAAATTTTCTACAATTCTACTCAGTGATTCTTTGCATCTTTCTCCTACAGTTTTCCAGCAGCACCAGCAGAATTATTTTCATCTTCTGGTATTGGTTAAACTTGCTATCAGGCTACTGGCCTCACAAGTGAACTCATGGGCAGCAAGTTGTTGAAGCAAGACTTAGTAGCTCTGCTCTGCACCTCCCTACAGGTCCAGAGGATTTGTGGATGAGAAGGGGAGCTCCACGGCTGGTCAGCTTTAATCCATGACCACTGAGGGACTCGAAAGTGGAGACAATCTTGCATGTGAAAAATGGAGCAACATCATGGGGCCAGGCTGGGGAAAAAAAACCATCGATTTTAAAGCTCACAGTAATAAAAATATCTTTTTAATATCCTTAAAATATGTAAAAACGTGTCTGAGAGTAGACAAATTAGAAATGAGAGCRGGTCCCAGAGCTGGCGAGTGCTATGTACCCTCTGCTGCTGACATTGCTTCTCATGGGAGAACAGCTTGATGGCAGGGATACAATTAACCACATTGCATTTCAACTAATAATCAACTGTGAGATGCCAGCACCACTCATCTGCTACATACCCCCTCAGAGGTAAACTGGTAGAGCAACATGATTTTTTTCAATGTTGCTGTTTGTATTTTTGCCCATCATGTTTCACAGCATCTTTACRTGCCGGTTCCCCCGACTCCTCCAGAAAAATGCTCTTTCTTTTCTGATTAGTCTTATATTTGACCAAGTCTATTAAACCCACCCAGAAAACAACTTCCTAGACGAAGTTCCTGCTTCTATTTCTAAGTTATTTGTCCACTTACTTCACTTTGTTGTATCTTCCGTTTCATTTGATACATGTAAAAATGATATACTGTACATGAAAAATAATGTAAAAAAGGAGTATTCCCTTCAGGAAATACTAGCAAACTACAAAAACAGACATAATGTCATGGGAAAGAAATATAGGTATAGCTACTATATAGGTACTGAAGTACCCATAAGGGATAAAATGAAGAGTTATTCTGCTCCTTTAACAAAACCTTGTCTGAAACTTTTTTTTTCCTAGACAGCATGCTTTAATTCCTAGGTCCATGGATAAAAAATTCAGGGGTCCAGCTATCACTTGCTGAAGTGATACTTAATATGGTGCATTCATGTATGACAGCATAAAGTAAGCAAGAGTTGACACTATGGTATAGAAAATAAATGAAGTGTAAAAACATTTTCCCTTACAACACCAAATGGAAGTCATCCTCAGTTCCAGCAAATATTTTGCTAGCCCATAAAAGGGAAATCCATGCATTTTCTCAGCCTTGCTTTAGGAGCTACTGGAAAGTTATCCTGCTAGTTTTGTCTGCTTTAGATAAAATTACTTTGTGCATTGGCCTATGTGCATGGCTCATCCTTTGTAGAGACAAATTTCACTAATCTCCATCATCAAGCTGTAATGGCATGTGCTAAAACCATGATATGCACCAGAAACTTACAGTCTCATTAAGCTGTGAGATACAGCACACAACAATACGACAGACTATGCTCCCTGAAAAAATAGCAGTTTTGGCTTCCCACACAATATTCTGGGTGGCATCATCTTAATAGCCTTGATGTTTCACATCCAGTCCCTGCATGCCATTTCCCCACTTTTCCTTAAATTCTAAACATTTTCCCTACTTTTACTTCTTCTGTGCTTCAGTAGTGACAGCTTCTTCCTTTACCCTCCTACATACATTAGGCACAAGCTGTGCAGCAGAATTAGTCCACACTCCTCTTTCAAATCAGTCACCAGTGGTTMATTTTTTTTCAGCAGAATATCATACCCAAGAATCCAACTGACTTCAGAGTTGCAAAAGCTCAAGAGAAGCCAACGATTAGATGAAACAGAGAAGGGAAGTGTTCATAACTGATATTCCAACATACATTTGGAAAGAAWGCTGCTTCTCTTTTGCTCATAAAAAACCCCTAATAAATTATCATTAAAAGTTGGGTTGCTCAGTTTAAAAGGACAACATCAATAAGAGTGCTCTACCAGACCTTCTCCTAACTAAGGAAAAAGATCTCTTATTTACCCTGAGCATAAAAGTACTCCTTAAATTCCATAACAAGTCCTTATGGCAAGTTTCCCTTTACCATTCAAAACTAGCAGACAAAAACTCAAAAATGAACAAGTTAAATTACTTAAAAAAAAAAAAAACAAGCTGCAAAGACAAAATCACAGCCTGATAATTCTTTCAGTCGCAGTCCACTAAAATATCACCGAAAAGCAAGCAGGAATAATTGTTTTTAAAATGACAATCTATTTTCAAGATGCTACTTTTAAAATATGAAAAAAAACAAAACAAGAAAAAAAAAAAAAAAACAGAAAAGATACCAGGAGGGAAAAAAAAAAGTGCCATTGGAAAACTGGCAGATTCTGGAAGATGAATAATTCAAGGCTGAATGTCCTTCCTTCACCATGTGCTAAGGACCACATGGCAAGAGGAGGAATATGCAAGATATGCAGTGTCAGAAACCCAGGTCAAAAAGAAGAAACTAGTGAAAAATAAAGAAATGATTTTATTTTTTTGTAAGTGCTGAGTTAGTAAATAACTTCAAGCCTGCAGGCACGTTACCCCTTGCATCCACACCTACCCAAAGCTGCTTATACATGGGCATGTGTCTCACAAATCCTGCTCTTCCAAGCAAACTCCTGCAGACACAGCAGACATGACACTACATTTTTTTAATTTACATGGATTTCCCTAGGCAGTAAGGGGGCTGCTTTTGGTATTGTCACAACCTCCATTTCAGCACCTCTCTAGATCTGCACAACCCTGGTCATGCATACTAGAAAGCAGCACAGAGCAACTTCTTCGCTCTCCTGAAGTCCAACAGATGCCTAACGAACGGAATAAATAAGAGAGAACTAGTTCAATTAGGGCATTCCCTCTCCTACTTTTTTTTTTTTTTGATAAAAAACACCCTATCATGTGGAATTTAGATCCACCACAAATGCTATAAACATTTCTTGCTAGTCCTTTATACAAGCCTGTCTCAGAAAGCAGCAGAATCACATGCAACTACCCAGAGCAAAGCAAAGGAATGAGTCATCAGTCTGCAAGCTGAACGCCAGAGCACATTGTAAATTCAGACCAAGGTAAGCACAGTAATGAATGAAATGCCACTTTCTAAATTACACCTCAAAAGAAAGCAGTCTAGGAAGGCAACTTGTAAACATACCCACCTAGCCTAGCACTAAAAAGTGCTTAGGGAATCCAGCAGGCCATTTAGAGAAAAACTCCATGAAATTTAAGGGGCAACAAATCTCTCTGAAAATTGTCCAAACCAGCTGAAGGAATTCAACTACAGGAATTTAGGTCTCTGAGACTTTCTTGGTCTAGTCTTATGTCCTGTACTCTTACAGGTTGGCATAAATATTACAGATCAGGAAAACATTATTTTCTAGTTAAACAGAGCACTTTATGGAAAATTGGTAGTTTTGTCCTTACTAAGATCAGAATAATTTTCTCCACAGAGAGAAAAAGAAGGCAATAATGGCTATGATCTCTCATTTTGGATTCAAGTAGTTTCTTCTCTGACTAAACAAAGATAACATGCTCTCATAAAACGTGAATATTTCCCACCAACCTAACTGACAAAAAAAGCCTCAAATTCTGTTTGCATCTTCATTGATCTAAATGAAAACAATCTAAGTAATAACTTCAGATTTCTATCAAAGCAAATGAAAGCAAAACACGTCCCAGAAGATCTACGCTTCTGATTACTGACAACAAGCTCAAGTAGCACAGCCCCATCTGCTCAATACGGCACCAACTTGCACACAGTGGTCTCACTCCTATGCACAATTTACCCCTAATGTTTCGCTCACCCATTCCCTCTTTCCCTAAGCATGAAATGGTGGCTGCTTAGATTTACGCTCTTCAATATTCAACTATAGCCACTGCAAATTGCTAAAAAAAAATAACCATTCCACATAGTAGTTCCCAAACCTCATGCTAGCCAAATATATATTCAGATGCTTCACTGGCCTCTCAAACTCTTCTGCCCTCTCACCATCTCAAAGCTTCATAGTTCAAGAATCATAGGTTTTAACTTAGGTTATACTAACTAACCTTTATTTTAGCATTAGCCAAAAACCAATAGCTGCTGGACAGACATGGATTAAATTCTCCTTGAAAAGTATGTTCACTATACTAAAATATACTATACTGCAGCAGTAGTGAATAATAATTATTAACTGTTCAGCTCCGAACATTTTCATACTATACAGACTGACTTGGAAGGGCAATTACTATTCCACAATGGATTTTTTTGTGTGTGTGACAACGACAACCATTTCGGATTGCAGATATTAGCTCTACTTTTCCTTTTAAACTATTCAGACTTTGGAAGCAGAAGAAATAAAATCTCAGTACACAAAACTGCAACTCAAATGTTACCAGCAGCCCAGCAAAACCCTCTTGCACACATTCTTGCAAGTTAAAAAACAGATCTACTACAAGGCACAGCATGTACCTCGTGGCAACTGTGTAGATTTATGCTTCTGTTCGCTGGGAAATCACTGCTGTGTAAAATGATACAACTAACTTTACAGGTCAAGGTAAAATCTATTGCCCTGAAATGGACTGAAAATGGAAAACTGATCTTACTGTCTAAATGCTCATCACCATGAGAAGTGCTTGAGAGATAATGTACATCATAGCCAATTTTTACAGTTTAAATGGCACGGCCCATCCTTTTCCTTGCGTGTTCCCTCACTGACAACTTCTCTCTACATTTTCCTTGCTTTTCAGCCTTTTGGACACAAGATGGGAAAAGATGTCACATTTCCTCTAGAACAAAATTGGATTATGACACAATGTTTAATTCCAAAAATATCTACTGTATTACTTTGACACTACTCCTGTCATCAGGACTTTCATTTCTAATACAGACTTTTGCAGATACACTTAATATTTTTTTCTGCTCCAGCCATCTAATTTACATGGCTTTAAAAGAGAGAGAAGTTCTTCCCTTTCACCTCAAAGTTCTTCACATGTGATACTCCTGAATCTCTGGGGTAAGGTCTGTGTGTGTSTCTTGTTTAATATACCACATGTTCATCCTAGTAAGCAAATACGAGTGAGCTGCCTTTCCAATCCAACATCTTGCTCCTCCCATCTCGTCTTGATTTCTTTTCCCCCTCATTTACTGTCTGTGCTCTCATTTTTCTCCAACCCTCATATTTCAGTTAGTTTTTTTCTTATACCTTGGTCCTGCTTTCTAGATCTCCATGTCCATCCTCTTCTTTACTACCAGACTACTATACATGCTGTAAGGAACTAAAAATTTTAGGAAGGATGACACCAATAATTCTAAGCAAAAGTCTCCAAGTCCAGGAGTTTGAATTTGAAACTGTTTGGGCAGGTTCCTAAAACAAAAGTGGGTCATTTTCTGGAAGAGATGTACTTCTACAAGTGTATGAATGTTATGCCCTCCTACGTTCTCACAAATCAGAGCTGGTTTGCTTTGTATGTAAAAAGATAAGGGTAGAGATCTGGGTAGAACACCCAGATACAAGGAAGTGCTATACAAAATCTTCTAGGGGATATCCCCAGATCTCTGTTGGTTAGAGAACTGGAAGAGATCCATCTGCTTATCGGATTGTGTCCTTCCAAATGAATTTTAGGAGCTGCACACCATCTCAGGTAAGTTGGCCATTTTATCTTCTCAACAGCCCTTATGGCCCTATATATTACATATATCTTGCAGAAGGCAGACGGATTATTTGCAGAGCTAGTATTAAAATGCAAAAATCCCTCGTTTCTGCTTCCTGTAATCCTGAGCTAACCATTCAGTGATCTACGCCTGGGAGAGGGCAGACCCACAAGGACAGGAGACAGCCCCTCTACAGGGAGTTTTGTCCCATGCTGACCTAGGACCTCTATCTTTTCCTCATCTCCCTTATTATGTATCTTTTCTCACCGTCCATCCCCTGATCATACATATGCACAATCAAATGACCCGTTGCTATGGTTTTTCATAGAATATCCAAAAGCCAAATTCCCTACTCCCTGAATTTGATGGTGCATAGAATAACAGTAAGAAAACTCAGAAAACAGAAAACCACCCAAAATTACAGGCTTCTGCCATCATTTTGCATCTCTAAATCAGTTCCAGAAAAAATATTAAAGGGAAAGAATGCTTCACAGAGGTATAACTATCGGTCATTATTCTTCATGTCGTTCCATACACAGCCGTTTGCACTTTTAAAAGACTATTACAAAACATTATTCTGACTCTACGGATCACCAGGTCAGGACTGTGGATGCAATGCATCAACACATTCACTTTGCACTGCTCTCTGAATATGCAGGAATAGCAGGGAAGAATGCAAAACAATGTTCTCAATTAAAAAAAATGTAATTTTAAAAGACTCCTTTCCCACTGAATTTTCATCAGTCTTAGAATCGACCTGGCTGCTCAGTCTCATCATCATAAACCAGGCGACCTCTGTTATACGGGGTGTGCTAGATCATCTCCCTTCCTACCTTAATCATTCTGTGATTCACTATCACATGCTGAAATATGCAGGTGCAAACACACACCAGTTGTGCCKCTCCCCTACGAGTGAACTGAAGGGAAGGCGCACAACCAGCTTTGAGAATACGGCCTCGACTTGGGCACGCAGCTCTGAAGAAACAGAAGGGGGGAAGCCTGCAAGATGAGTCTTCATGGAGCCAAGCGGACACTTAGTCATGTCCTTGTCAACAACTACTGGGYTTTTTCCCCCTGTTAAATTTGTCTAATCTTTCGCAGATGGGGATATGGCTGACACATAATTTATCAAAACGAAAAGCAATTAAACAAAGCTTTTTTGAAGCTTAATCTGGAAAAGCTATAAAGCCTGAGATATTCAGAAAAACTTCAGATTATAGATATTACCCAGAAATATTTCATTAAGCACCACGTGTGTGCAAATTTATTAGAAGAAAATGCTACCTAATTGAATTTATTACGCTTTGACTTTTTTGTTAACTTATTTAATTAAAAACTTCTCTTGAATTATGTAATTTATTATAGCATGACCGCTGTTAATGAAGCTCACAAAAGGTACTATTGGATAAATTCATGCAAAGTAGATGAAGCATAACACAGAGAAGGATTATGTGTTCRGAATTCTGAGGCAAAAAGCCTGAAATAAATGCAAGTTGTGAGCGTTTGGAGCAGAGGATGTATTCATTGTGATTATTTCAGACTACATGCTGATTGAAAAAGATTAGCATAAATAGAAGTTGTTTTTGCAAATGTTTCTATTCTTGCTAGGAAATCCTTAGGCAACAGAATTAAAATCGTAGAGACTGTACTACAGCATTATAACTTTTGTGCTGTTCTTTGTGCTGCTCTGGACGTGCCGGAAGAAACCTAAATGAAACTACATCTTTGGGCAGCAGTCTGATCTGTTAACAGGCCATATTATCTGGATGGGACGTCAGTGCTCAGGAGCAAGCTTTTTGGCAGACATTCTCCCTCCCCTCCCCAAAGCCCTCTTAAGATTACACGGCACTAAGTTACCCTCTGGAGCCTACATGGCTTGCGGCTAGAACCATCATTAGTAACAATAAAATTCATAGTAATTAACAGCTTTTAACATCCTTTCTCCTCCGTTCACAACAGCAAATTGGACACATAAATAATTCACATGTAATTTCTGTACTTCCTATTCCCTTTCCACATTAAGCACTGGCAAAAATGCATACAACAAGCCATTCAGACTGGGAGGAGCAGGGGAAAGCCACAAATGAGCCCTATTYCTGAATGTCCTCCCCACACACACCAAAAAACACACTGCTGCTGATGGTCCTGAAGATATATAAAAAAAATGTTATTGCATCTTCAGCTTTGCTTCCTCACTTTTCACCGTTTCTGTTGTTGTCTCAGTGGGGTCACAATATATGGAAATCAGGAAGAAAAGTCAGTGCAGCTCCGGGCTGGCTTCTTTGCATACACCTTCAGTCTGCTCAGATCTATTATTGTAACACATTTCTTCAAAAGGGGGAATTAGACAGCAATTCAGCTGCTTTGGGGCCTGCTGTATGAAGTACTGCACCTTCCCTGCTCCAACAACATCTGGCAGAGTCAAAGACACTAACTGTTAAAAGGAGCACAGCTATATTGGTCTATTGGTATARTGGCATATTTGTGTATAGGCAAGGCATTTCCTATTGTTTTGCATCAAACAGAACATAAAAAGGTCATATGAATCCTATACAGAAACACACAYCTCTCTGTACATTATTTTTCTGCCAACCACAAACAGCATGGCAGTAATTTAAAGCAAGACTGGCCAGACCCCAGAGCTCAACCCAATTGCCTGGAGACCACAGGGACAGCAGCAGCTTCCCTCTCCATCCCTCCATCCTGTGCTTGTTGCCCTGCCTGCCGCCGGGATTAGCCACGACCGACCGCTGCACCAACAAACTCCTGAACAGCCTAGCACGTCTCCTACCCCAGACCTGTTCCTCTGTCTCGGTATCATCAAGGTGTCATCAACTGCAGTCCTGGCACTGTTTTAAAATAAAATGTACCAGAGCAAAACCAATAAACCCTAACATTTACAGAGCGACTTCCTGTGGAGTGGATCTCCAGGGATTTTTTAAGTCCTTCCAAGGCTATTACATAATGCCACAGGTTCTCACACAGCACAGCTGAGGGCAGAGTTGGTGTCACTGTGGATATGATTTCTTCTGTTCAGTACCAACTGCAAAGGGTCAAACACTGACAGCGCACAGAAGTAGTTCTACATAAAAACATTACAGGAAAAGCAAAGGACGASCTCCTGCCATGGCTGAGGGAATTCATCGCAAGCAGAATGCAACTGCTGCGGGTTGAAAAAGAGGGAACAAGCCAGAAATAAGATGCAAYTGCTGTTTCCCCAACACAGAATAGTACAGTTTCAACAGAAATTTGGGGGRGAAGAGGATGGGAGGGAGAGGGATTTATAGGCACTACTTCAAATTCTGCTAATCCTTGCAAAAGGACTGTCCTTGAACAAGTAAAGCAAGATACCAATCTCACTGAACTATCTACATAGCAGTGTTCTGCAGGAATGAGATGTATTGTATGACTGTCATTTTTATCATTTTGAGCAGAATCTTGTTTTAGTAGCCTGTCAGATGACAAGGGTAGATATAAATTCAATAGATTCAAAACTGAACTTCTGGAAATGGTTATTTCAAGTATTTTTATATCACAAGTAAGAAACAATACTTCACTTCTCATTCAAACATATGCTGTGTCCAAATTAGTATGAATAATATCCACTCTGAAAATATTTTCATTGTGAGAAAATGAGGCAGCATGCACACTGGAGACTTAAGTCTCCTATGGCTTACCCCTCACTTTAACTGAAACAACCTCAGTGAACTCAGAATTACAATTTCACCTCAATTCTTTAATTGGAAACACAAAAAAAAAAAAAAAAAAAAAAAGTGTCTCCAGGGGAAAAAAATGGCAACTTAATCAGCAATGAGAACACTTCTAACAAATCCTAGGTCCAGCCCCAACCTGAATAGACAGATTCATCCATCAGCTTTGGAGGAGAAAACGGAGGACTTATTTCAAGCACCTGCACTGAAAGTCTTTTGCTAACCTGCTCCATGCAATTCTTACCCTGCACAAGGCATTAAATTGTTGCCCCACTGTGCATGAACAGCCCTTTGACATCTTAGAGAGARAGAAAATAAATACAACTTTCAAAAAGAAGCAACAACAAAAAGGGAAAAAAGTAAGACAAAAAGAAAACGGTAAAAAGGTGAATGGCTCCAAACATTCTCTTTAGTATCTAAACAACTGCAAAGAAAATTATACAAAGTTTACATTTGACTAGCTCGCTACACTGCTATGTTATAATAGAGCATTTCTTCACCCTTTTTGGGAAATGCAGAAGTGCTGTACTTGTTCRAGCCTTTTGAAGACTTTTTTGAATTACCACTTGAGAATACCCTACCTCCTTACTCAGAACAATCTCTTTACCTTGAGGAAGGAAAGAAATACACCTCTCATTTCAGACCTCTGAGCCTATCTCACATGTTCTAAAGCTATCTTTCTTTATTGTGCCAACAGTCAGCAATGTCTCTAATGGACTTTGCTCTTTAAACATGACATTGATTCTGAGAAAAACTGGAACAAAAATTCACAAGTTCTGGGAAAAAAAAAAAAACAAAGGATATTCCTGGCAAGTTAGAGATTTTAGACCCATGTTGCACAACTAAGCACATGAGGCTTCRGAGAAAATTGAAAGTTTATCTACCTACATTCCCCCAAACTGTTCACTACRCGGAAAGTGCTGAGCACTTCTTCTCAGGAGGGTAGTGAAGGAAAAAGGCTCCTGGAGCCCTGAAGCAAAATGTTGAATCCCTCATGCAAACTATGGCAATTAAAAACATCTCCAAACTCACCGTGCCAATATTCCTGCCACAAATTCCAATGGTAGCATTTTGGAGTGCAGGAAGCATAGCTAAATTTGGCTACAGGAGGCACTGAACATTCATCATCGTTCCTGTTGCATCCTGAACCATCCATCCATCCTCCAMGAAAACTCATCTTTTGGAGAGAAGCTCAACCCTTGACTCCAACATTCTTTTTAGATGATCACTTCTCATTACTGTTCATAGCTGTGAGTCCTTCATCCAGATGCCCAGAGACAAAGCTCCTAGCCAAGAAGCTCCCCTGGGATTAGGGCCTCCACAGCCTGGCCGATATCTCAATCTCAGCAAATGCTCAAATCCTCTGCACAGTCAAAATGCCAGTCTACTCTCAGAACAGGCAAATGTTTCCAAGAGGGCTAGTAAGGGAGAAATGGCCAGCTTAKCACTGAAACACGTTAGTGTGAGCAGAATGTTTTACCTTTGCTCCTACTGGAGAGTCACAGGACGCGTTCCAGCACTGCCTGATCTTCGYCTCCTCCTCCCTCTGCAGACCAGCCGCACGTTAAAGCAGTGTGGTCAGGCTAAGAAATCCTTGTTGTCCCTCATCGCTTTACCTGGGCCTTCCTAAGCAGGTGTTTGATCAGTACAGCCTGCTGTGTCCCCAACAGCTCTTTACAGACAGCACTCGGTTGTCCTACCACCTCGAAAGGCAAGGGCCACAAGCTCACGTGGAGCAACATCAATTCACAGAATGCTTMAGGTWGGAAGGGACCTCTAGAGGTCATCTAGTCCAACYCCCCTGCACACGCAGGGTCYCCTAGAGCATGTGGCACAGSGTGGTGTCCAGGCGGGTTTKGAAGATCTCCAGAGAAGGAGACTCCACCACCTCGCTGGGCAGCCTGTTCCAGTGCTCTGTCACCCTCACTGTTAAGAAGTTCTTTCTCAAGTTCCTGTGGAACTTTTGGTGCCTCAGTTTGTAGCCATTTCCTCTAGTCCTGTCACTGGCCACCACTGAGAAGAGGCCGGGCCCATCCTCCTCGCTCCCTCCCTTGAGGTACTTATACACACTGATCAGATCCCCTCTCAGCCTTCTCTTCTSCAGGCTGAASAGGCCCAGCTCTCTCAGCCTTTGCTCRTAKGGCAGATGTTCCAGRCCCCTAATCATCTTTGTRGCCCTGCGCTGGACTCTCTCCAGCAGCTCCACATCCCTCCTGCACTGGGGAGCCCAGAACTGCACACAGTACTCGAGGTGCGGCCTCACCAGGGCTGAGKAGAGRGGCAGAATCACCTCCCTCGACCTGCTGGAGACGCTCTGCTTAATGCACCCCAAGATCCCATTGGCCTTCTTGGCCACGAGGGCACACTGCTGCCTCATGGTCAACTTGTCGTCCACCATGACGCCCAGGTCCCTCTCTGCGGGGCTGCTCTCCAGGAGGTCGGTCCCCAGCCTGTAGGCATGTCTAGGGTTATTCCTCCCCAGGTGCAGGACCCTACACTTGCCCTTGTTGAACTTCATGAGGTTACTCGCCGCCCAGCTGTCCAGTCTGTCCAGGTCCCTCTGGATGGCAGCACAGCCCTCAGGGCTGCCAGCTATTCCTCCCAGTTTGGTATCATCAGCAAACTTGCTGAGGGAGCACTCCATCCCTTCATCYAGGTCGTTAATGAATAAATTGAACAGGACCAGACCAAGGACTGAGCCCTAGGGGACACCACTAACATAGGCCTCCAGCTGGACTAAGCACTGCTGATTACCACTCTCTGGGCCCTGTCATTCAGCCAAAGATTCCTGCCAATGAKTTACTGTGGCCAGACTTTGGTGGTGAGGTAGGTTGTGAGTCTAGGCAAACATACRCTCCACTGATGGTGAACCCCCTAATTAAAGAGCAAAGGAAGATGAACTACAATAACTGCAACACAGTGTAAGGATTCACCACGAACTTTGCAAAGTCAGGCAGAGCCCCTGAAGCTAAAAGCTTTTCTCCAAAGCAATGGTCCGATGGAGGCACGGAACCATTGTGCCTTTGGCAGAATAAGCTTCGGCATGGACGTGCATGCAGCAGGGTACCTGACTATCAACATAGTGTTTTCCTTTCTCACTGYCACAGCTGTTGAATAGTAATAGTCTCCTTAGCACATCAGAGGAATACAGTGTTCTTCTCTAATTTGGAAAAGAAAGGCTGGGGCACACAGAATAGGTTTCAAAAGGTTTTCATGGATTTCTTTTTTCCAATCTGGTATGAAGATGATATAAAGATAATACCATTAAACATTTTCATATTGATTTTATTTTGGAAGTGAAGACACAGAGTGCTCACTTTAATTTCATTTTTTTCCAGGTTCATTCTTTATTTAGCAAGAACCATAAAAACTCTTTTGAAAAGTAATATATTCAAAACTAATAAAATCCAAGCACAAAATACTATCAAAGGCAGCTTAGGTGCAATTATTAAGTTCTCTAATAAAAAAAAACTTCTAGTCTAGTACTAGAGAAGGAATAAAGTTTGTGGCTGATTTCTCAGCCCAAAATGAAGCTATTTCCAAAAGCATCCCTTTTATCCAAGATCATCAGTAGGTAACTCCAAGAATAACGTGTATGACTGAAAACAGTAAGCCTGATTCTCCTTCAATGTTATTTAGAAGTCCAGCTCTGACTMGTCTCCAATTTTTCCTGTTGTGAACTTTCTACCTCAGCAATCAGCCTGGTTACTGATATCAGCTGAACACAATCTTGGACTCAGTAGCTCAAACAAGCCAGCTTTATTTTCTAGATGGCAACAGTGAAGTGCAATTCCCTGATAGCTGATTTTTAGAAATGAAACACTGCAGCTGACAGATTGAAGTCACTAAGAAGTTACCCTGTCAGCCTCCTTCATCTGCAACTGAATGCCCTAAAATGCAAAAATAACAAAAGCAGAAGGGCTGAGCCTGCATGCTTGCATGCTCTTGAAGCCGTGCTAACTCTTGCCTACATCCATCATTTCTACATCAGCCAAGATGCAACTTCTRTTACATAAGAGGTACTTCTTAATTTCAACTGCATGTTTTGGACACTTTTCTTAAATAATTTTAGAAGAAAATTATGAATAATAATATAAAAAAGTGATGAAAGTATGAAAGCCAAATGAATGCCAAAGTGAAGGTAATTACTGATATATGGAGGGTTTGGAATGTGGTACCTGGCAATTCAGAATTCAAGGCTGCAATCCACAGCTTTCAGAASCAGAATTGAAAACTAGCAATTTTAGCACATGTGATTAAAATGGCTTCATTAAAACAACAACCAACCRAGATACAGTAACTCCTGTCAGCAAGACTGCTTCTTTAGCATACCCCAAACGCCACCACTTACCCATCTGCAACTCTAGAGCAAGGAAAAAACAAAAACCATTGCAACCTGCAGAGGCCTCATTCACCTCATGCCTTTCTAATGATTCCACCAACTAGATCAAACATCCATAAGCTTTTTTAAGGCRGGTTACTTATCATCAAAGCATTGCCTGCTAAGTTGTGCCCAGTGTCACAGTGACAATGCTAAGATGACACCGAACACAGAGACTTTCTCTCAGCTTGGGAAGGCCAGACTTCTGCAGCAGTGCGCTTGTGGTGTAGCGATACCACCGCACAAAAGTCCAGTTTTGAAAGGTATTTTTATACCAGCTCATACTGAAGTTAACACTAACATCTTTAATTGGGTGGCAATCTGATTCCATATAAAGAAAGATATCGAGCCCAACAGCTTTTTGGAAAGAAATATGCACYGAGGAACTGAAATAAATGGCAAAGTGTAGTAGCATATATTCCAATTCTTGGCTTGTGAAAAATAGCCATTCTCAGACAACAATGAAAGAAGGTAAATCACGCAGTGCCAAAGAAAACAGATCAAAATCTCAGTGTGCGGCAGATAGGTTCATAGTTGTTCATGCAGTATGACAATGAGAAGGACTGAGGTGAAACTAGATGATACAGCACYATGGATTCAACTTTTAACAGATTCATGCAAAAATCTTTTTTTTTTTGGCCCACAACCAAGGACGCTGCAATGCTACTGACACTGCACAGCTGACTGTTGTTGCTCGGTGTGTTAAAAAAACCTGCTGTAATTAAGGAAGTACTTGGCCTTTGTCCATTCTGTTCCACTCTGCTGCCTCACACTTCTTTAAAGAACTGAGAAAAWTTGTTGAAAATGCAGCAGATAGTGAAAGCTGTTAAGCTTGAATGGTCCAAATTAGACAGGATTTGTATAGATGGAGGACCTGTCGTGACTGGCAAGAACAGTAATACCACTTTGCAAGAAAAGTTTTTGGATCAAAAGTTATTGAAATACCATTTGTATCCATCAGGCCAAAAATTTAGGTTTCTTACATACCTAAATCCTCTCATCTCACACTTTAGCAAAATAAGTATTTGTTTGTGACAGCTGCCAACAAGCACACTATACAGTTGGTGGAAATGAAAGCAGACTACATATACACAATCTGCAGTTCTTCTGTCAAAGGGCAAAAACCTTGAAGGATCTTGGAAACAGAGAATGGCCAATACAATTTTTAAAAACAAAGAATTAACCCTTCAGAGACAACATTCTACTTAAAATCAAGTATGGGATCAAAAAGCTGGTCTTCCTTACAAGCACATCATCTCAGCTTCACAGCCTCCATTCACTGGCCAAAAAAAAAAAAAAAAAAAAAAAAAGTATTGTCTATTTGAGCAGACGAGAGGAAAAGGCAATGCCTTCCCGGTGCATGTTTTCATCCACGTGCTGCTTTTGAGGCAGAGCTGAGAAGTTCTTAGTATATTTCAATTGGAATACTTCATCTGTTTCGGCGTTTAAGAACTGACAGCTGAAGTTCCGAGATGCTGTAATCTGATGTTTTCCCAGGTGCTTCATTCCAGGCTTGGAAACAACAATTTTCCCTCCCCGCCCCACCCTGTTTTATAGCATAATGTAGGCAATTTTCCTTGAACTGCAGTTTGAATTTTCCCACCTTAAAAAAGAAGAGATATGCCAATAGCAAGAGAATAAAGGACAATCTATATTTTTATCTAATGAGCAGGACCAGACACTTAGCCAGCAGCAAAACCTGAAAATTAGTTCTTAAAAGCAATTTACCTCTGATACAGGCCTTAGCTTTAGGGGCTTGTTCAGAGAGCAACTAACATGTATTCACGAACAGTAATATTCTATCCCATGACAAACATTATTAAATATAGACTATTCAAAAGTCACCAAATTCTCAGTGACTTGGAGTCAACAAAGCTGAAAACAAAGGCAAAGAGGGCATTTAGATTTAGAAACTCTATCAGACGACCTGAATGCAGCGATTGCAGTTGCACTTTTGTTACCTTCATCGCTGGTAAAAAAAGAGCTGATGGTCACTCTCTTCAGGGACACCGTATTACCAATAAATCACTTTAATAATATGGATGAAATTGTACATTTTAAAGATCGGGTCATCTGTAGCATATCTGGAAAAAGAAAAAACTAAACGCCAGCCACATTGCCAGGCGAGGCTGCCCCCCTGGATTGCCCCAGCCCTGTGAATGGTCAGCTGCCCTCCAGAGTTTTCGCTCTTTTCTGCATCTCCCAAATTTGCACTCACTGATTCAAGGCTTTTTTTTTTTTTCTGTTGGCAAATACCATGTTTGTCTACAAGGAGGAACACAGAACTCCACCWTTTCAGGATAAAACTTCAGACTAAAAAGCTTCTGTTACCGAAGGTGATTTTAGAAGTGCACGAAAAGGGTTTTTTCAAAGTAGGGAAGTTAAGAATTAAAAAATTAAAATATTGGTATGTTAAACTTATTTTGTGGTCCACAYGATCTAGCAAGCAACCTTATATAAAATTTGTTCTAGTTTTCCTTTGAATAGAAAGAAACRCTCACCTAAGAAAACTCCAGGGTACAGTGGTGTATCCCAGTATCTCAGTGTATGATGCTTGAGGTAGGAAGACAGATCTTTTGAACTGAACATTGTACCCCCAGTGTCTTTGTTTTTTCTTAATTACAGTGCCTTCTACAATAGCAATCAGCATAAACTCATCTGAATGTCCAAATTCTCCACCCTTTTGCTGAGCACAATTTACACACACACAAAAATGTATACTTTGTAAGTATTGTAACAACAACATTGTATATAAAGAATGCAAAGAATAAGTGAAACAACCTTGACATATTTTCCTCCGTGTCCCTTTAGCTCTCAGTGTAAGCGTATTAAGTGCTCGGTCCTTCAAGCACTCTTAAGATTAACACCAAACACCCTGAACGCCTGTGATCATTACAAGCAAAATATCTTTAGTTAATTTTTCACAGTTTACCAGAAGTGGGTCACGTCCTTTTGCAGCTTAAATATTCCYTTTGAAATCAACGGTAATATATGTCTGCAGGGAAAGGGGAAGACGGCAACATTCACTGTAACTTTGAAAGAGGAGTGGAAGAAAATGGTAACACCATTAGAAARGAGCATCCCCAAAGCACATCTCTTAAGACTGTATCCGAGACATGCCAATTTAAAAACACAGATTATGAAGCAGCCCCTCCAACAGATGAAAAGTCTGCCAGACTTTCAGAACTTGCATAAAATGCAAACTGCTAYGTGACTATTACAATATACAGGTAATATTTTCCAAATGAAAACTCGAGGGAAAAGTTAAAAAGATCCATTCCCTCCCACCCCTTCCTGTCCATCTATTTTCTTTATGTGCTGTTTCTCTTTCTCATTTTGTTTACTCTGCCTCTCTTTTTACTGTTCCCTTACAACCAGTCTCTTCATTTGTTGTTGCTTAAATAATTAAAGAGCCTTCATTTGCTTTCCCACTTTGATGCCCAGGTAGCTTCCCACTGATCTGCTGTCGCTCGTCTCCATCACGTTTCCTCTCACCTCCTCCTGTTACTGTATCTGTGTAGCACTATTTAGCTGGGGGGTATCAACTTTCTTCTTTCCAAAGCACAAATTAACACTTTCATAAAACTCTTAGGAAAGCCAGTCAGAAAGGTATTTTAAACTCACATTAACCAGCTGAATTGACTCTGAAAAGCAGAGGTAAACCTTAATCAAATATGTCAAGATCTGCAGCATTAATTTGCATCTCTGTTTCACTAAAAAATCCAATTATCCAGGAAAGGCCTTTTACCAGCACCAGTTATCTTTTCATCCGTGGCAAGCTGAGACACACCAAGAGTGAAGTCCACGCAGGCTTCTGACTCCCACTGAAACCAGCTCAATTTGCTCGGCCAGAACAACTCTTCCTCCCTTCTCCAGTCACTCGGTAAGACCACGGGGACCTGAGCTASCCAGGCCTGGCCCTGACCACTAACTTCATCCTCAGGAAAGGACACCAGCAACAGCCCCGATCTGCCTACGCCCCTCCCTTGTCTCTCACCTTCCCCCTGCCTCTACTGAGTCTTCCTCCTCTGTTCCCATTTGTCTCTTTCATCCCTATCAAAGTGCACCCGCCCAGAGAGAGAGAAAAACATATTTTATTTTGGCTACCATTGACTTTCCCCTACTGAAAGAACACAGGACTCGTGAGCTGTGCTGACCCTTACAGTAAAGGCTTATCCCATATCCAGAGTTCAAGCAGTGAGGAAAGAAGCTSACTTTAAAATTCTACTTGGTGAAGGTAGAAAATGAGTATTTAAAAACAGGGAGAACAATAAAAGCTACTTTTGGTTTTCAGCRGGCACTAAGCATTGCATTTACTCTTTAAAGTCCAAACAAAGTCTCTATACAAAGCATGGTCTAAGTGCAGTTTAACCTATAGGAGTAAACAACACAAGTTTGTTATCAACTGTGTGTACAGGCAGCAATTGCCCATGGAAATCTTGATGAAGCAACAGCGTACATCTGAATTACTGTCAAATCATGAGACCTYTGCAGCGGTGGGTTTGGCAAGTGTTTATCTGGATCATGAGCTCACATGAAGCAGCAAGTAGAGCTGGCGGCGCATCCTACGGCTCTTTTGGCCTGCAGTGCATTCGTGTGTGTGCTGGAGGTTAACAAATCACGCCAGAAAGGGAGGAAGCTCAGAAACCACCTCATGATTGCCACCGGAATGAAACACGCTGCGATTTAAATTCACTGGAAGAGAAGACCACTACATTCCATGCAACTTAAAGCATGCTGGATTTAAGAGTAAAAGACACATGTTCACGGATGTACTTACAGGCTTTAATCCTATTTAAAATACTTTATGAACATGAGGAGAAGTTCCTTTACCCTTATTGCATGCAGTTTCTTTAGGTATATTAACTTTTGATTCGTGCCAGCACTGAAGCGCTCTTCTAACAGACCTGCACATCCAGGAGGTTATTTACAGTTAATAAGTTAATATTTAAAGAGAGTTGGTCAAACTAGCTAAAGTAAATGCTGGAAATTCCATAAACTCCAATAATTTATTCTTGGTTCAAAATAATCATCATGATTTTAAATTAAGATTCTGTTCAAGCATTGTAAGCTTCTGAATTTCACAGCTTCAGAAGTTTTCTTTACATTTAATAAAAAGTAGCCTGGATGAGATAAAAAGCCCACACAGAAAGATTACTTCGCTAGCAGCACAACACTATTTTAATCTGCATTCTCAAGTGGGGACTGATCCAAAACCATGCATGTAGTCAACAACAAGGACAGCCGTTGAATGTAAAGCGTGCGAATGCAGATACCACTCTGACAAAAAAAAGTGCCATCCTTAGTTGATTTTCTAATTAATTTAAACAGTAATAAATATTTCTACACATTTTCCTGTTTTCTTAGTCTTCATTTCATTAAAGCATTTAAAATYATCCTGGCGGTGAGCCAGATATCCCTTGCACTTCTGATACTTCAGTTCTTAATGAATCACAGAAACTACCTATAAAGGCTAGATTTAAAAGTGCCTCATTATTTAACTGAGTCAAAAGGCTATCTTGTAATAAGGCAAAACATCTTCCCTGAAGTTAAACGTCCAGATTTGGAATTCTAATTAAAGTTTAAATTTAAAAATTTCAATTGTACTGTTTGGAGGTTATTTCTTGAATTGACAAACAATATGTTTGCGCTGAGGATACTCAGGTCCTCACACACCTTCAAGAGAAACAGAAAACAAAAAATTCTGTCTTTCCAAAGACTAGGAATAAGAATGCCTGTAAGGCACACGGTGTGGAAGCGAACCACAGGAGTTTCCTTAAGTCTTGTTTTCTTTTCTGTAGCAAAACTCTCACGGACTCTACTAGCATAAAGCTGGATCCCGGGYGTAAACATATATGACTATTAAATGATTTTTCTTTTTCAGTCAGTGTCCTATGTGGGGATGACTATGGATCATGGATCACTAATAGATGCCAACATGACCCTCCTCCTCATTTATCCTGGGCTTGATCTCCAAGACGTGGAGCAGCTCCAACACGCCCTAAGCCAGGGGTAAACCACAGTCCTGCCCAGCCCCTCATCCTATTGAGGTTGGAGGCAGGGCAAATTTCAGAGCAGAGCTCAGGGAAGTCAGGCCGTGGCTCCGTGGCCCATCAGTGGTAGCTGCATCAACACAAGGGGTCTGGACGTGCCCCAAGTCCTGCTCCTACCACAGGCACAGCCCTCTCACTAGCTTCAATGGGCGCAATCCCCCCGTCGCACCGTCCTGCGGACTACCCAGCCATGAGCCTCATGAGTCATATGAGCATTTCCTACCATTAGGAGTAATCCCCTAGAAGCACTAGGCAACTTGCATGGATAAAAGCTGCAGAAACAGCTAAGCAATCCCACTGCTACCATTAACCCCAAGCAAGACTACTATTTAGAGCCTAAAATAGAAAATTAGAAGCAGACTGACCCCGAGCATAGCAAAGGTTTTGCAAATCAAGTTTATTCCATGGCTGTTCTTTCCCTCTAAATGAAGCTACAAGCCTGCTGAGTGTCCATCATTTACAATTAAATTACTAAAAATAAAAGCAAAATGTAAATCACACGACCACTGCAGTGCTCTACAGCGAAGCCTTCAAGCTGCCACTCCGAGCAGGGCGTGACACACACCTTGCAATTCCAGGGTGTAAACCATTAGACAGATTCACCACAAGAGCAAATCGTTGCCAGCTGTGTGTCCAGCATTCAGGAATGGCTCTCCTAGTCAAAGTTTTAGGTTCCAAAGCGGCTCGTTTTCCTTTCCTCGYAAATATCCAACATCCTCTTGCCGTTGCTGTTTTTAAATACTTACAGTCGTCTCAAAAGCATTGGCTTATTCTGTCACTGTCAAGCACATGCAAATGCCTCCGTGCTCGCTCCGTGCACACCAGCATTAAACGCAGTTTGCCTGGTGCTCATTCTGACTAAGTAGTTGRCTATTTCGTGCTATTCAAGTTGACCATTTTTATTTTGCAATCACGCCGCTTTCTGCTGTCTAGAGACACTCGGAAGGACCCGGCGAGAATGCTGCAGCCTGGATCGCTTCGGTATTGCCCAAAGAACACCCCCAAAYCCCCTCGTTTCTGCGGGAAGAAGCTAAGGAGAGAAGCGTTACCTCCGGCACCTCTTCATCCCAGATTTGGGGGGAAGGACGGCGGAAAAGCGGATCGCGGGGTGCAGCAGGCGGGCGGAGCGGGCCGGGGGCCATCCCGGCGGTGCCGCCCGCGGGCCGGGGTCGCGCCTCACCTGGCTGCCGCCAGCCCCGCCGCTGCCGCGGGTCGCTCGCGG